>JAKOGI010000187.1:545000-951112 GCA_029747015.1 Carnegiea gigantea | reverse complement strand
CCCCCCCCCCCCCAAAAAAAGAAAAAAAAAAGTATGCCCACCTCAATAGATGAGATGCTAATCAACAATTGTGAAACGTTAAACAATTGATATTGAACAATCTTTTAGGAAACAATGGTAACTAAAACAAGTACTGCTATTCTAAGTTCTAACAAAACACTAATCAAAAAATTGCTGCCAAATAGGTTTTTTAAATGGGGCATTAATCCAATGCCAAAAACTAACGTTCCAAATAAGAAGATACACAAGTATCCTATTCATGGGGTTTGTGCTTATGCAGCCACAACTCCACGTCGAAGCACAGAAGGGAGGATGTCTCATTGATCTGATTTCCTCTTTGCCATGGAAACTGGACCACCCCGTTTTATTCTTTCTGTTCAGCACATCTAGCAGTAGTTGTCACATTCGAGCTCTTGTGTGGATCTCCGTTATAAGCACGAAATCAATGGATTTTGGTTGAGCAGAAAAGCGCGACAAATCTCCACATTGGGCATGCATTTAAGGAGAAATGATTCTACAAAATGTATTCAAAATTCTACATTCTTCATTTGGTTTTGAGGGGAAAAAATTGGATCTCCTCTTATCCCTACATGTCTAAAATAAAAAAGCTAACCATAGAGAATGTTTAACCGGTGATTCTTGCAGTGTTTGCTCCTGAAGAGTTCTCCGGCTCTAGTTCAGGGTGAACAGTGTAGCTGCACTCCTCAGATCATGCTCAGGGATGTGGTGATAATGGAAGGAATCATCCTCCTGAAGCTCTAATATAACTTTGTGATCGTCCTTCAACAACACCTCTTCACTGCAAAATTTTACAAGGAAAATGCCTCTAATTCAAACGAGTTGTCGCAAGAATTTGAGAGACCAATCTGTTTAGAAACATTAAGCATATAATTTAGAACTGTGATCTATCCATCTAGACTCAATATATTGATTTTGACATGAAAAAAGAAGTTACAAACGCCATAACAGCCCTCAAACCAGTTTTAGATTGGAAGGATATGTAACACACCTAGTAATCTTTCTTTATGTACAGGGCATCAAAGATCAACAATGATTTTAGAACGTAAAGAAAAAATAGAATTAATTTTGAAATCATATTCAGTTCAAGCAAAAATATGAGAAGAAAGCATTCAAATTAAATTACATTCATGCATGTATATCCACAAACCTGAGTTCTGTAGTTTGTTGAGAATCAAACTTGAGGTCATTGTCTGTGTGAATGTCGGAACAGGAGACATCAACATGGTGATCATCAAACTTGCTTCCAAAATCGGTCTCATCGTTGTAGGATGAAGCACAGACATTATTTATCTGGTGCATCATCTGAGGTTGGTGCTTGACCACCTGGAATTCCGCACCACACTGATCCTGATGATGATCTGATGACCTTACCAAATCTGATCCTCTGATAATGTAATGATGATTGTTGTTATTAGTAGTACAGCTGTTCGATGAGGCCAACATCGATTCCTGATCCCCTGCACCACCCCACAAGTACTGCAACGTGTGGTGCTGGGGCTGCGGCTCATCCTCCTGCTGTGAATGATGAACCTGCACTGGGGTATATTCCTGATGATGTCCGCTCTGATCCTGGTTATGATCATAGTAACACCGCATAAGCGCCTGATATTGATCCTGGTAATCGTTTGGATCTGAAGATAATGGGGTTGCCTGTATTACATCCCCCTCACCCTGCAGCTGGTGATCAGCTGCAGGCCCCACTTGAGCGTGTTGATGATGAGATGCAGGAGAAGGAGGAGGAGGAGGTGCTGCAGGTGCCGGTGCTGTAGGAGGGCATGCTGCCATTGCCTGCATGAATTGGCCAGTTTGTTGGGTCTGAGTTGGAGCCTGTGGCTGAGTCTGAACCTGAGCCTGAGCCTGATGGTGATACGCCTGTTGGGCCTTACAGATGGCCAACTGTTGGAGAACAACGTCTAACTCAGCCTTGTAGTACTCAATCTGGTGGTGGAGATCACGGATGATTCTGAAGCATCCCCCAACAGGGTCCTTGGCGCGCATATCAGATTGGTACATAATGGTGCGCATTGCAATGTCCTTATCAGGAGGGTTCAAATTTCGAATGATCTTGGTTATGTTGCTAACCCCGAACAGCTTATGTGCATTCAGGAATTGCTTGGTGCGATCATGAGGGAAGTAAGGGGCCAGAACACAATCTGGTGCGCATTTCCTACGTTGGTACTTACAGGCCGCACATGCCTGGGTCCCATTACTAATCCTATGATGGTGATGATGATGAAGATAATTATTACTATTGTTGTTGTTGTTGTTATTATTATTATTGCTGATCGTACTGCTGGTACTGCTATTGGTCATCGCCCCCCTAGGCCGCCTCCTCAAAGTTTTTGTTAAGGGGGGTGTGATGGGGTGGTGGTGCAGGGTGGTTAGGGTGGGGAATGGTGGTGAGATATCCGCTGCGTTGCCACCGGATTTGCAGCTTTTTTCTGATTCTCTCTGAGCTTTTTTTGCCTCCCTAATTATTTTCTGAATCAATGGGGAGGAATTGGACAAAGAGGGAGAGGATTGGAGGAAGATGGGGAGAGAAATAAGGGGAGGAAGAGAAGAGAGACAGGTTATTATATGACAGCAAGCAAATCTTCACAAAACACAACTGAATTGATTTCCAGCTTTAACAGATGAATTCTCAAGGGCATTCTCGTCATTTCACTTGTGTGATCAGGATTTGTTTGTTAAACACCTTCTTTAGTTTCTATATTTATACTAATGAGTTGTTGACTGGCAATCTCTTCCAATTTTGCAGTTATGAGATGCATATATACTAATTTTTATGGGTTCAATTTTTTTTCTTCTTTTTTTAAAATATTTCTGCCTTAATCTACAATAGTAATTAATTACATTATTAATTAACTTAATTAGGCATGTGAATTGCAGAATTTGATAAATAATTAGAATGAGGGTTCATGTAAAGTAAAGATGCTATTCTTTCAACCCAAAAAAAATGTCAAGACAATAGTTATATACATTTGATCTAGAAAATATATAACGGCACACCGGATGCCTCAATTTTTTTCGATTATTATTCCTTTCAATGTGTTGTATCTTAAATGAATTTATATATGTGGCATGATATATAGTCACTAATCGAAGTCAATAGAATCTAATACGACATAAAAATCAAACCTGATAAATTAAGTACTTTGGAACATTACAAAATAAATGCAAAATCTAATGCACAAGCATTTATTGTTTTTCACGCAGTGTTATTTTGAGAAATTTAAATTCTTTTCAAAAAAATTAACACGAAATAAACAACTACAAGATGAATTCAGATGACCTGATTTGATTGCCAAATTTAATTATCCCAAAATCTTATATGAAATAGTCTAATCAAGGTGCCACATGCCCAAACAATTAAGTAATTAAGATTTTTTTGGAGCAAATTAAGTAATTAAGATGGTCTTACTAAATTTCATGTAGTTTAGCACTGGATATAGGCCATAGGGACGGCTGTCCTGTGCATCCGATAATTGCCAAAAAAATTAAATTAAATTTTATACAAAAATTGATAGCAAATGAAGAATTGGTTATATCTTCTTATGGTTTTTGAACAGATTTCTATAATTAAATTGAGAAAAGAAAATTCAAAAAGATATGGAAGCTAAAATTTGCAAACAGAAATTCGATAGCAAATGAAAAATTGGTTATATCATCTTATGATTTTTGAAACCAGACTTTTGTAAAATTTTCAGTGTAAATTTTATAGCTCCCTTATCGCCTATAAAGAATTATTATTATTATTATTATCGTCATCATCATAGTGGTTTTTATTTTTCCTTTCTTTGTTGTAGTTGAAAAAGCTTAGAAATAGTCAACAGTCTTTCGATCTCTCTAAACTCTCTCTCTCTCTTCATTTTTGGGATATGATTTGGCATTAAGGATGTTGAAGTCTTAACTGCGCGACAACACCTTCCTTTCTGCTAGTTATTTTTTTCGAACTGATGACTAAACTCGTTCATAATTATGTTTCTAAAGAAAATACCGTAATTTTGGCGAGACAACTGGCAACCTATCTATATTTTTTTGAAATAGGTAAGTACAGTCTTAGAATGAATAGAATGGTAGTTTCCATAGTGGGACAGAAGAGTATAAGATGCGCACACATATGAACTTCATTGATTTTTTTTTTTTTTCCCCTGACTCAAACAAATTCATTACCATTAGCATAAAACTTTAGTGCTTTAATAAGGGCAATGAAAAATAATATCAATGGAACCTAAGATGATATAAGTAAAAAGACATAAATTTCAAAAGCATAAATTATAAGACTCGTAAAAACTTATAGATATGTCTGAATTTGTTCTTGAACTTAACCATATGCTCACTATTTGTCATACAAAAGAAGTTTATTTGTGTTTTCTTGTATTAGGGCTTGGAGTTGGTTGGTGGTAGGAGGACGTGTTTGGGTGGAGGTAGAAGGACTGCTTTGAGTAATTTGGTGATTAGTGTGAGATGGCATGTACTATGCTATTGCTCAAGATATTTGTGAATTGTGAGCACCCAAAAAAAAAAATAAAATAAAATTGATGGAGTCAAATGGTTACCAAAGAATTTTACGCTGGCCCTTGTAGCCAATAAAATAAGGCATATATAATAGAATTATTGTCGGAATGTGAATATGACTTCTCGCGAAAGCTGCCTGACATGTACATATATAAATTGGTTCAAGTAATTTGATACTTATTTTGTTTAATTAAGATTACATATTCTAGTCTTGTGAATGGAGAAAACGTATGATGAGAAAGCTATTTTGTTTAATTATGGGCCAACACTATGAAGCAACATATAAGGGCATGACAGTTATGCCAGCAATGATTCCTCACCTCTATCTTCAAAGGAGTCGCTCTTTCCTAAGAAATTAAGTCATCCAATATTAATTATTGCCATGTTAGCCATGGTGATGGGAGATTTCAACCTAGAAAAGAAGATCATGATTCATGAGTATGAAGGTCATGTTGCATAAACCTGCTAATTAGAAAAGGCAAAGAAAAGCACACATAAATTAACTATCAAAATGAACAAATTGTTGAGCTAGCGAGAGGCATTTGAAAAGCAGTCATCTAAAACCTTCAGCAAAGATTTAGGTAGCGAGTCCAAAAAGCAGTTTAACTACAGTCAGTACTCTAATAATGATTGCAAAGTAAACAATGACTCATCCTTGGGTTCTACGTCTTTGAACAAATCCTATACTTAAGAAATAGCACGGTTAAGGCCTTACACAAATGATGTCCTTAGTATGCCTCTTCGGTACTAGACTCCTAATTTCATTAGTTTGATAGTTAAAGGAACACAAAGCAACACATAATGTACTTCGTCGAGACATGTAACAATGTTGGCATAAAATGGCCACCTCTTCCATGGATGAAGCAAATCGTGCGACAATTGACTCCATTGATGCAAATGCTAAATAAAAGATCATTTTTTTTTTTTACAAGAAAGGAAAAAAGAAAATTAATGGAAAACTATCTAGATTGCATTGAACCTTGCAAATCTTTACCATCCTTAGCTAACAAGAATACCTACAATCAAATTTCATAGGAAATAACATAATATTATCCAACAATTCTCTTTTTGTTTTCCCTTAAAAATATAACAACTCTCAATCATACATATGATCATCAAGACAAACCCCTCCCCTCGAAGAAAAAACAATAAAAATTTAAGTTCATCAAGGAAACTCATATATCCTATTGCTACCCCCTCAAAATAACAATATAGTAATTAATCATATTTAAAAATATAAATAAAAAATATATTATTAAATTTTAGTTGAACATGAAATTTCCCACTCAAAAATGGTGACGATGAAATGAACATCACACTTAGCACCATGAACACTGGTCTCAACTGCATATTCATCAGTGAGATTACGATTTGATGATGCAAAAGTATTAATCCTAGAGCAGGAAACTCGTAATCCAAGTTCACCAGTTTTCATTCTCTCTCCAATCTTCAATCTCATCTGGGTCTCCATCTTCACCGTCAAATCCAACCCTTTATTGTTCTTCAAATCCGATTTCACAATCCTGAAATCTTGATCACCAAAATCCTCAACACTTTCAATCTGGGCAAATAATTCCGTGGTGTTCTTACCCCATTGCACAAATTGGGGGAAATTTCCTCTACCCATTATGATTTTTCCACGGTGGGCAGCGACTGTTACATTGATTGAATCGTAGAGAAATGTGATTTTGCCATTTGGGTTTGATGCGGTGACTGTGAGGTTCATTTTGGCGGTGGTTTCCACGGCGGAGGTGAGGTTAAGATGAGTGAACGTCAGGGAGGAGACGAAGAAGGATGGCGGCCGGGGGCGGTAGTAGGCGTAGAAGGAGGCGGTAGCCACGGCGGCGGCCGCTAGTAGGGCGGTGGCGATGAGAGCGGCCCAGAACAGAGTCATGCAGCAGCACCTGCAACTGCAGCATTGGCGACTGTTTTCGCGGTAGTTGGGCGGTGGCACACGGCGGCGGAGGGTGGGTGGTGGGGCGTTGATGGGTTGATTGGTGGTGGGGAGTTCAGTTGGGATAGTGGGGTTTTGGGTTTTGGGTTGGGCTTTTTCACCTTTTGTATTCATTGTTGATTATTTTTTTATAAATTAGAGAGGAAACGGGTTTTTTTTTGGGGGGGGGGGGGGTGTTCAAAGAAAGAGGGGGTGGGGTTTAAATGGATGAAGAGGGGGGGTCAATGAGATGAGAATTTTGGGAGGGAAAATAGAGAAAGAGAAGAAGGGGGGAGATTAGTAGAAAAGGGAATATTATAATAATGGTCTTTTGGAATCAGCCTCTCTATAGATAGGGATGCTGGTAAAAATAAGGTTGCTTACATTTGAATCTCTCCAGATCCTGTAAAAGTGGAACTCACACTGAGAGGTCGTGTTGTTGTATTACTTCAACACGCTGTTTGGACTGTTTGGACCTTATAATAGCGTCTAGTACTTTAGTTAGCTATTTTGAATGCATTAGTAGTCCAAAAAAAGTTAACTATGAGTGAGGTTTATGCACAACTTAATGAAATTTTTATTTTCAGTCTTTTTTCTTTTTCTTTGAGTGCATTATAAACCAATTGTTGGATTCTATCTCTGTCCCTTAGCTGGATATTACGGAAGCGGGGTGATGGGCATTTATGAAAACATGATTTCATTGCTAGTTATTTTTAAGTTGTGTATAATTTACGTCTCAGTTATATTTTATTTTAAATCATTTGACTGTTTAGATGAATGAATTTGCAATAGAAAAATTTAGGATTGCGTCATATATTTTTACTATATCTTACTATAAATTTATATTTTTATGAGACTTAAAAGGAAATAAATCTAAAATTACATTCTATATGAAGTCCATATCTTTTGCCCGAACACATGTATATCAATTAATATGTGGTCTAAAACCATGTGCTTTTAAAGGACTTATCATTATTTTTTTCATATTTAATCAATAGATCCGATTATTTGCTATTAGAAATTAAAAATAAATCTGGCCAACATAATAAGGATATTACACAATTGATAGTAAATCAAAAAATTTATAAACTATAACTTAATAGATATTACACTCAAAGTTTAAATAAAATTTTTGCTACATGTTGAGTTCGGATCCAACTAAAATTCTCCTATTTAGGAACCTATTTCTCATCCCCAACTCTCCAATCTAGAAAAGACGAGAAACATTTGAACATGAAGTGATTTTCTGTTGCTTTTCATTTACATAAATGGGTGTACTTAGTGTTCATCATCAAAATTCTTGGTATTTAGGTTTCAATCTTTAGCAAGGTACTATTTTGGTTCGAGTTTACGTGGTCTATATTGAACTAGTACCATATGTAGAAATTAAACTTATTTTTTGATCAATCAATTATCAATTTTTTTTGAAACATAGATACATGGACATTAAATAACGCAATAAATTTGTGAAGATTTTTTTTTTTTCTAGAGTATCTTTTGTTTTCTCCTATGCATGATTGCATAGCTATTTAATCCTCTTGATCGTTTTTTTTTGTTTTTAAGAAAAAGAATATTTTTCCCCTCACTTTGTTGCTTGTAAAACTAATTTTCCACATGTTTGTGCCGAAATTTGCGGGTTTGGGCCAGACATTCACATAATTAGGGAAATTTATCCCTGCCACCAACAAACCTAGCCCAATGCTAGAGCCCAAAGTTCCCAACTTTATGGAATGGCCCATTCCAAACCATCCATTGAGCGCAAATTGGTTGTTGTCATATCGACTTATTCCTCCATCAAACCCAATTAGCTGGTCCTTCAAGCTAAGGAGGCAATTCATTACAAACGGAAATAGGCAAGTTATGTGGGGAGTGGTCTCATGGTCATGGAACGGTTTCCCATTTCTATATTCTTCGATGTCATGAGTCATGTTGTCACGGACAAAAAAATATATTTGTTACTAAAGGAATATAATTGGATTTTAATAACTTATTTTTAAACATATCATAAGTAACTTATTACTAATTAGTACTTATCAATATTAATAGGTATTGACCAATACCGATTGATACTGTAAGTGATGATGAGCTTTGAACAGAGTAGTAAAAAGCTTTGGTTGGATAGGTAGATGAACAAGCACTAAAATAAGTAGTACGAGGGACAAGAAAGTACCCCCCCCAAAAAAAAAAGGGTGGTGCAGTTAGATGGGATGAAACGAGAACATTATTTTTTACGCATTTCCTAACAAGTGAGGAGTGAGGACCCTATTGGTCCTGTCGTTAGGACAAGACCTCTGTGCGTGAACTTAATGCCGTACTTGATATGTCCTGCACGTAAGGGAATACGGTATAATCAGAGGAGATGGTAATCTTAATTATAGCTTCTTCTTTAACTGCGGAATTTTAAAATTTGTCGTTAGTGATAAAAAAAAATTTGTTAAAAATTCTCATTGATTTGATTAGAGCTAAAAAAGTCTGATTTGACAAGATAATATAACATGAATCCGATTCGAAGTTACTGAGAGAAACACGAATCCGACCCGACACGAACCAGTTTCAACCCGAAGTCGATACGATTCGACCATTTAATATGAAAACTTGTTATTTATCAATTTTCAGCAAATTTAAGTTATTTTCAAGATCAATTAACCCGTTTATTAAATGATCTAACCCAACCCGATCCCTTTCTCAGCTCCACATTTGATGAGTAAATTGCCAGATTGTAATCTCTTTTTCAATTAAAGTGGTTCTTTATCTGTTCTTCACTTTCTTTTCTTGTTCTTTTGCTTCCACTCTTGTGTTTACATTGTTAATTTAGATCTCAGTCTTTGCTAATAGAAAACAAAAACTTTACTCGTCATATTAATTAGTTATATCATCGCTAATTTAAGATTTAAATTGAGAATTAAGGAGTGTTGTAATTATCGATGAAATTTTTACTGACATTGAGGTGGACAATATAATGATGCTGTAATAAGTTAATTCACTTCTGGTGACTCTTGGCTCGGGTCTGGCTAGCAGCGTACTAGAAAAGCATCTCATGATCCGCTCACTTATCACAGTAACACGGAACCATTCTGCAAATGAGAGGTAAGTATTTGAAGTAACATTCCATATTAGAGTCTATGGGTAAATTGGGATAGATAAAAGAATAAAGTGGGTTAAAATTTATTGAGGTGGGTTGAAATAGGTTGACGTGAGTTGAAGTATGTTGAAGTGAGTTAAATTTTTTTATGTGATAAATTGAACTTGGTTAAAATAGTGAAGTGGGTTGAAGTGGGTTGAAGTGGATTGAAGTAAGTTGAAGTGGATTGAGGTTGGTATTTTAAAATTTACCAATGAAAAGAACAAGCCCTTAGAGAGACTGTCGGATTAAATAGGTAAAAGGTAGAATATTTTTTTAGAGCTTGCTGAGTAAGATAGGTGTTTTTTTTTTAAAAAAAAAAAAAATTCTCTTATACGATTGATTTTTACCTTCATAGAGTAATTGTCAACGAGAATGATTTTCAATAGGGCAATTATAATGAAAAAGGAGTGTATTTTTATAATATATATATATATATATATATATATATATATATATATATATACACACACACACATACATTTTACTTCCAATAGTACACATTTTGATAGAGTGATGCCTATCATAATTCTACTATAGTTACCAATACAGATTGGTTTAAGTAGTTTGGTACTTGTTCCTCTTAAGTAAGGTCTTGAATTCGAATCTTATAAATTGAGAAAATCTATGATGAGAGAGCTTTGTCTCTTAATTGAACCAACAGTAGTTCGACTCCAATAAAATAGAGAATCCAATATCAAAAAAATCCAATTATAGTTAAATAATATACATCTTTACAACACTCATATCATACTTTAAAAAGTAACAATGCGTACAATTTGCAACAACCTCCTTTAATAAAAAAACATTTCCCATTATCGATCATTAATCTTTCTTCCTTGGAGTTTATACATTGTTATTCATGTGATTCCTTTTGTTCCTTTACTCACGAGGTACTACTTGCAATCACCAATCAAAACATTTTGAAAAGTGGTAGCATCACATTTTACATCAACCAAGGAAATCAGCTTTTGTAAGAAGGGAGAATTCCTTTAAGAAATAACGTGGGATCCTTTTTGGCCCCTCGATTGGATTAATTTAGTAAGCCAAAATCCCCACTATCGAATCATCATAAGAAATTAAGAATTGATGATTAAAATCCACAAACTAGCATAACAAAGTCTATACTATACATTTGAGAGCACATATTTTTAGAAGACGCGTCAACAAATAAATATTAAAAAATAGAATATATGATAAAATATATATATATATATATATATATATATATATATATATATATATTATCTATATATATATATATATATATATATATATATATATATATATATATATATATATATATATATGGGAGCACGTGTTCTCGAATGTACTTAATAATTTACCCTGGTTAGCATAGTACGCAGAAATAGACACCTACTATATATAAACATAGAAATATATCTTGAAAGTCCTTAATCCTATGCATAGCAAGGATTATTTTAAAATTTCAATTAAAATATTTTTTAATTTTTTAAAAATAATGACATTAACTTATTATAATTTACTTAAATTCCTTCTTTCTTCATAAATACAACTTTGAATATACTTTTTATTGTGGCCTTTAATTATAAATAATAAATTTTCAATAAAATTTTAAATATTAAAACATTAATTATACAACATGTGTCAGACCACATCACTTAAACTCAATTTTATATATATATATATATATATATATATGATTTTATATAAAAATCTATGGAACTAAAAAGTGCCAAAAATTCTAAACCCTACCTTGTCCTTTTTTACGTATGGTCAAATCTCTCTCTGTCTCCCTCCCTTCCCCTCCCTCTCTCTCCAATGATCATTTTGCTTTGAGGGTGCCAATGCCCATCTTTCTATCATTCTATGCTATACTTGAGCACCCCCACAAGCTCATTTTAATCACTCTACGTAAGAAAGTTTTTCAACTTTAGTTGCTCAAATTCTGCAGAGATTTCAAAGCCAAATGACCAAACCAAACATTTTTTAGTGCTTTCCATCTACACTTTTTTTTTTTTTTTTTTGGCTTCCAATAAAACTGCATTCTCACTAACTTTTTCTCCACAATTTTTTTCCCATTTTTGTGGGTTCTCTTGGAAATCTGATTTTTCTCGGGAAAAAATTGAGACCCATGTTCTACTTCAGATTCATTGTCCAATTTACACTCTTATTTTCGCAGTTTGTATTTCTTTCATTTTTGGGTTTGAGAGTATGAGACCAGAGTTGTGGATTACGATTTTTTACTCTTAGAGTTTGAGAGGGAGATGGGGGCATCATTGGTGTTTCTGGTGCTAAGATTTTCTGTTGTTTTTTGGGCTCTCCCTGTTCATAGATCTGCAGGTAATGGGGTTTTGGCATTATATTCGTGTTGCTTGACGCCTGTATAGATTACTGTCTGCATATGGTTTACTTGTGAACTTATGCAAGCTGAATTGTTGAAAGTTGCAAGTTGATTGCTATGAATGAATTTTTTCAAGTTCTTTGTTATGTTGCTGAAAATATAATGTTCATTTCACATATGTGTATTTGGTCACAAGCTTGTTAATCCTGCAAAGAGATGGAAATAGGTTAGCTTTGCAAATTGCAATTGCAGGGCTGAGTAAATGAGTTCCAGCAGATGGGTGGTCTATTTTAAGGACTTACAGTCATGTTAAGCTGAAACTCTACAATTTGTTCCTGATTTTGGGTTGATGCATTATGTAGTGGTACTTCGTTCACCACTGTGTAATTGCATCACTTGAGCAGCTTCAATGCATCACATTTTTCCTTGAAAATGAGTATAAGGTTCCTTGAATCCAAAATTTTGTGGTGTTCTTCTCCTGGGTCACTAAGTGATGCTTTGTAGTTGAAGGCTTGAAGTCAGTCATTCATCTTTCTCTTTTCTGAATCTAAGTTCTGTTCTCAGCTGGTGGATTTCTCTTGGGTTTACTGATATCAACCTTGGATACCATGTGTGCTCAGCAACAGCAGTTTAATTTTTATTGCATGGGTTTTCCTGTAATATAATTGTGCTTGAGTGTCTGATCTTTTCTTATGAATCTGACATTGATGGTATTCCTTAGGATAATAGGATGCAAATGTGAACTTTTATTTGATGATCCCACTTACCATGTAGGTGATGAAGTTGGTTTGAGGAATAAGTTTGTTACTTCAAGTCGTCAACTCTATTACTAGTCGGCAATATGGTGATATGTCAAAAGTGTCATGCTCAGCTCTTCTGAAACAAATTTTGTGATTTTAAACCTAAAAGTTAGTGGGGTTAAGATATTGATTCTCATACCTGAGCATTGTGCGTCTGATATGCACATATTTTCATAACCTGAAGAGTTTGGGTAACACAGATAACTGCACTGCCTGTAATTCTCTGTAGAATGTCCATGTTGACTAACCAAATCTCTAGATGCAACAGGGCATGTTGCACATCATGTGGTATCTCCAGCAGTTTCTCCCGCTTCCAGCATTGCAAGTCATAGAACTATGGGACCAAGTCATCTTGGTAAACGTATTCAAAGAAGTCCTTCTACTCTCATTTTCTGAGTTTGGAAATGTGTTCATCTTATTAGATGATTACAAGCTTGTTTCTTGTGGCAGGCCCTGTCATGCATAGCTTAAGGAGGCCTAAAATTGATACCCCTGCACCTCATGGGTCACCTTTACACCAACATGCAAGATCATGGACTGACCTTGATGAATCTCGCCATGAAAATTCACATTATAAGCATCATCATCACCATCACCACCATCATCGTGCGAAGAGTCAATCTCCATCATATGGTCAGCACAATATGTTTATGCAGATGTATCGTGACTATTGTTTTTCGATATTGATAACTGACAAGAAAGCTAGGTCATTATCCACAGCCATGAGTCTTAGTAATTAGGCTGAAATAGGCTTAGTTATTACATTCATGGAGAGCTACTTGCTCTCGGTAGGGATGGAAAACGGGTGTCTGAGTCATCACATGCACTGAGCAATTGCTGGGATCGAAATGCTGGAATATGGTGTTCGGCCTGTTTGCTGTATGCCTGATAACGTGATAGGCTTGATCTTGCTCATGGACTTGCTGTTGATTTGATGGATTGTGTTTAAACTTTTTATTTTTTGTAATTAACATTGATCATTGTTATGTTAAATCATCTGCAGCTGTGAGGCCAGCATATGCGGCCTCTCCATCTTACTCTCCCTATTCTCCAACCACAAGACAGGCATCTCCACGTGCTCCATCACCGATATTTTCAGAAAGTTAGTGCAAGTACTAGTTATACTTGTGTTCCCCTGCTTTCTTAATTTAGCAATCTTGAAGTTGGGCCTTGAGTTTAAAATTTGTTGAAGTTCAGAACTCCTTTCTTTGTTTTTCCTTTGCCTTAATTTCCTCTCCCTTTTCTTTCCTTTTTAACTAAGAACCCAACCCCGGGATTGCCATAATTGGTCTCTAACTTTCCATCTTGTACATTGCGTCTAGAATTAATCAATGCCATGCTGACATAATGATGTTTTGTGGTGCTGCCTAGTGCCTATTCATTCGCCCTCTGTCCCCACTCCAAATGCTTCTATGAAGATGGCTCCTCCTCCATCGTCGACAGTGGCATTGCCGCCACCCCCTCCTAATCAAGGTAATGATACATCAGTCTTCTCTTGTTTCCTTTCAGCCTAACAAATTCTGAGCTATCATTACGATGACTGTCTTCGTTCAATTTGTAGATTGTGCAATGTTGACATGCACAGAACCATTGACATACACGCCATCTGGGTTTACCTGTGGCTGTGTTTGGCCAATTCAAGTGAAAATACGCCTCAGTGTTGCTCTATACACATTTTTCCCTTTGGTCTCTCAGCTGGCTGCGGAAATTGCATCCAGCCTTGCACTTAACCAAAGTCAAGTTCGCATTGTGGGAGCAAATGCAGCAAATCAGGAGCTAGAGAAAACAGTTGTCCTGGTAAACTTGGTTCCACTGGAAACAAAGTTCAACTACTCTGCTGCATTTTCAGCATATCAGAAATTCTGGCACAGGCAAATTCATATAAGGTCTTCCCTCTTTGGTGCTTATGAAGTACTAGATGTTCACTATCCAGGTTTGACATTGTCTTGTACTTTGTGATATTTGACTGCCTTCTGTTTCAGAATTCTCATTCAAGTACACAAGAGCAGCTGCCTTCTTTAACAACTGAGGAAATAACTCACTTCGCTTGGTTTAATCCTCTGGCAGGCCTGCCACCTTCTCCACCCTCCATTGCCTCAAATCTTGCTGCCATAGATGACCATCCCTATCCTGGTAACAATAAAGACAATGATGGGAGTTTACTAAAACCTCTTGGGGTCAATGTTCCGAGAAGGAACAAGAATCGGTCTTATAAAAGCCTGCTAGCTGCAATTGTCATATCTTCTATCACAGCTTTTGTAATTTGTGCTAGTATTGCCTGGGTCTTGATTGTAAGATGTAAATACTCTGCTTATCACCTTGAAGAAGTGCCCCTTACTCCAGTGTCTTCCTTTACAAAGGTATCAGGTACAACAGGTATGATGGCGCTTTTATTTCATCTGTAAATCTAAGTTGTTTTATCACTTCTGAGGGACCGTGTATGTTGCTATCATATTGTTGTACATTGTGACTGATAAGTACCGCACATGATTGGTCTAGTGGTCATCAGTAACACTACCTCATCTCACCCCCGAATTTGTCCCTAATGTTTCATGATGGTCATGAGTGGTGCCAGAAGACTCTAGGCAGTGATTCTGTGATGGTCTGAACCCTGAACTCTGATCTAGAAACAACTGGAAGATGGATTTTGCAGAAGAATTTGAGTGTATTCATAAAAAATCTCTGTTTTTTTATTGCATTACTAGTCTGTTGGGCTTTGCTTATCCAGAGTTCCGTACCTTTCTCTGTTCTATGGTTCTGCTAAAGTAGAAAGTAGAAACTGAGCATTAACCTCTGATAGCTGAAATTGCCCTCTCATCTGCTAACAGTATTCTCGTTCGTCACACGAGATATTGCCCTTTCCTCAAGGGAAAAAGACAAGAAAAAAGTGCATTTAGAATTTGTCATTCAACCTTCTTGCATATGATGGTTGTTGTCATGGGTTGATGTGTCCTACAACTTGAATCTATCCGTCTAGTAGGAGGAAGACCACCTTTTCACACAAATCCTGCTAGAGGCATGAGCGAGTGTTCCCCTTCCCTCACCCTCCCTCTTCGGCCCATGCTTTCTCCCATTGGCGTGTCCTCATGAGATACATGCCATTGGATGGGTCATCTTAGCCAAACCCAAAAGGTAAAATGCTAATGTGAGAGTTGGATCAAGTTTGTTGATATGCATCTATCATATGAAAGGGTTTCTGTACAGAATTTTGCTTGAAATTCTCAGTAGCATATAGGCATCTGATACAGTTTTCGCATTATGATTGGCCAGGAGCTACAAAGTTTTTGCCATTAGGAAGCAGATCCCTTTCTGGATCACTGTCTTTTGGTTCTGGTGTGCTGGCTTTTACAGGGTCGGCAAAGATTTTTAGTCTCGATGACATGGAAAGGGCAACTAATAACTTTGAAGCTAGTAGAGTTCTTGGAGAAGGTGGGTTTGGAGTTGTGTACAGGGGTGCGTTAGATGATGGAGAGCAAGTGGCTGTGAAAGTCCTCAAGAGGGACAACCGTCATGGTGGGCGTGAGTTCTTATCCGAAGTTGAGATGCTCAGCCGTTTGCACCACAGAAACCTCGTTAAGTTGATTGGCATATGCACTGAAGATAATATTCGTTGCCTTGTCTATGAGCTTGTTCCAAATGGAAGTGTTGAATCGCATTTACATGGTAAGAGCTATGTCAATTTAGCCAATCTTGGTTTTCCCTAGTTTCGGAATTTATGTGATAGTTGATATTAGTGTGGCTCATTCAGAAACAACACAGTTCCCATTATCAGTGAGGCTTCGTAGACATGCCAGTCGGGGTTTTTTTTTTTTTGGGGGGGGGGGGGCACCATAGGTCTTATTATTTTTTCTTGTATATTTATTTGATTGCTGAGCAAGTTACTTTTTCAAGATTGTCAACCTGTGTGTGAAATTCTTCTGCGGATCTCAGGAGTATACAAGGAAATAGCTCCACTTGATTGGTCAACACGCATGAAAATTGCACTTGGTGCTGCTCGAGGTTTGGCCTACCTACACGAAGATTCAAGCCCTTGTGTCATACACCGTGACTTCAAGGCCAGTAACATCTTGCTAGATCATGATTTCACACCAAAAGTATCTGATTTTGGATTGGCTAGATCTGCCCTGAATGAAGGAAATCAACCCATCTCCACTCATGTTATAGGGACTTTTGGGTACAGACTCGATCTTGCCTGCCTTTCATGTTGGTGATTGTGCTTAAGAACATAACTGCTAATATGTTTTCTTGTCAACATATCTTTGTGTCTTCCAGTTATGTTGCTCCAGAATATGCAATGACCGGTCATCTCCTTGCGAAGAGCGATGTTTACAGCTATGGTGTAGTCCTGCTGGAGCTCTTAACCGGAAGAAAGCCAGTGGACTTCTCAAAGCCACCAGGTCAAGAAAACCTCGTGGTGTGGGCCCACCCTCTTCTTACTACCAAGGATGGGTTAGAAGCCATAATGGATGCCACCTTGAAGGCGACTGCCCCATATGAGAGTTTCTCCAAGGTGGCAGCCATTGCCTCAATGTGTGTTCAGCCAGATGTATCCCGGCGTCCCTTCATGGGAGAAGTTGTTCAGGCCCTGACACTTGTTTGCAGTGAGTTCGATGAGGAAGGACCCAAAACCGGCTTTAACCAGGAAGAGGCTAACGCGGATGAAGAAAGTAAGAGTTGCCAACTCTCGGGCGAACTCCATGACTTTGCGGGTGTTCAATGCTCTGTCCTTGGCTATGAATCAGGTTCTGATGCTAAGACAGCGTTATCAGCAACTGATTTGGCGGGTGCATCAGAAGAGTTCAAGGACAAGGAATATCAGTTCTTAAAAAGGCAATGTAGCTCTGGCCCTTTGCAACTGGGAATGAAGAAAAAGTTCTGGCAGAGATTTAGAAGATTTTCTAGAGGCAGTATGCAAGAACGTCTATGGTCAGGATCCCATTAAAAACCCTAAATGAACAAGAATTTAGGTTTTCTTTGCAGGATTTCGATGAACGACGCTGATTGCTGCCACTGGCAGATGAGTGTATGTTGTTTTTTGTCATACTATAGTATCTACTATCTAGCCGTTTGGCCAATCAACCAAATGTACATCCATTCAGGTTCTATCTGTTAAAGATCATACCAATTTCGCATTGTGTTTTGCTTCAAATCTCTTTCTGCTTTTATGGCAGCTAGAAAAAGTTAACTACAGCCTACAGGTTAACTACAGCCTACAGGCAATCTTTTCCAGCTGGGGTTGATATCGGATTGCTGTAAAGTGTCTGCGTAAATTGCCATATCCTTCTCTGTGGATGTTCAAAAGGGTCCAACGCAATTTCTACGGATTAGTTAAAGGGTAAGGTTTACCCAAATCCAAGTCCAAATCTATTTTTCAATGATTTTGCTTAGGAAAACTAGGGGTAGAAAAAGTTGGGGGGAGCGGAGGGGATGTGGCAGCCTTACTTCGAATGGTAGAAATCGTTGTTAGATTAGAAGCCATTAAATGCCCGTTACTTTATATAGAAAAGGCACATTTTTAATCCACTGTAATCCAAATTGAAGAAATTATCCGAATTGAAAACCGGACACAAATTCAATTTGCCCGAGGTGAGATTTCAAGGCATTGGATAAGAATTCTGAGGGAGCATATCTTCCCATCTTATGTTCATGAATCATGATCAACTCCTCAGGAATTGCAAGAAAATCAAAGAGTTTGCACTTTGACATAAATTTCAGGAAAAATTAATACCCCCCAAAAAAAAAAAAAGAAGAGAAGAGACAGGGGAGGTAGGCACTTAACTAAGAATGGCACATTAGTACACAAACATATGTAGGAGTTGAGATCCTAGACAAAATGATCACACACAACAAATAAATAATACCAAGAACCAAATGGGCAAGCCTAAGACTATTCTCTCTACACTTTTCCTAAAGACTTGCAAAGGGTATACTAGTACTAGTAACAACAGCACATATCCTACAACTCACTCATCTTCCATAGTTGCTTCTAAATCTCTTGCAACCTTCACTTCCTATACATTAGCTCTTTGCCCGAGTCTTTCCCTTAGGATCTTCACTCCCATGTACCTGCAAATTCCCCGAGCAAATTATAATTGGAGCACTTTTACGTAACCATAGCAAATTGCTAAAGAGGCTGCTTTTGGTGAACCCTAAACTTGATCCCCTAAAGTAAATGATCTTACCTTCCCATCATCAGGACAGTTGCTTGAGGATTGGTTCCAGGGGAGTCATCAAAGGTGGACCCATCGATAACACGAAGCCTGTCAACCCCAAGGACTCGATAGTCAGGGCCAACAACCTTGCCAACCTGGCAACCCCCATGGTAGTGCCAGATAGTGATGACGGTGTCCTTGCAGAACTGCTCTATGGACCTCGTGTCATTGGTGTGCTTAGGGATGAGGTTGACATTAGCTTTGACACTGATGCCAAGTATGTTGTCAATAGTATGCTCGTCACACTCGGTGAAGCTTGAGAAGTTTTTCGACCTGACAATTTTCTCTATGATCCGTATGCCTTGGACACACCGGTTTAGGTCATGGGGGTGGCTAAAATAGTTGAAGGTGACAGCAGGGTTGTCGTCGACGTTGGTGTTGATCAGCTTGAGCTCCCCTCTGGACTTGGGCCTGGCTATCTTCTCCAAGATGAACCCTCCCTGGAATGCCTCAAAGGGTAAGTCTGGCTTCCTTAATTTGTAGGCTTGGATTGCCTCTTTTGTTCTTTGCTTGGGAGGAATTGTAGACAGCTGCCCAATCTGTCCACGTCAACACAACAATATGTTACTTGGACACATCCTGGAAAGATGGTACCAAACACTAAATTTATGTGATGAGGATAGGTCATTGTTTTTAGGCATAACTTATGAACCCAACAATTACATAATCGGGTACAAGCCAGTGCCGTCAGGGCTAAATTCATGTTTACGTGCATGGTATCGAAAAAAAACCACCAAGGTAACAAGGACAAACTCAAACCATACCTCGGCTGAGACAATGCCATGGTGGCGCTGGATGCTATCTTGGGACTGACCAAACCCACTGCTAGCCTCAATGTAGACCCCAATCTTGGTGATCCCAACAGTTTGAATCAAAGACTGGGTTACATGCTTCTTGGTAGGTATAAATATGGAGTTGAGAGGGTTGTCTTGCATGCCTTTTCCCACGAACTTGTTGTCCAACACTACAGAAATGTTCATCTTTTTGAGGTCTTCCTTTGGTCCTATGCCACTTAAAAGTAGCAATTGTGGGCTCCCAATTGCCCCACTTGACACTATTACTTCACTCCCTCTCCTTTGTGATAGCAAGACCTGATGTTGTTTTCCA
Organism: Carnegiea gigantea; assembly: GCA_029747015.1. NCBI lineage: Eukaryota > Viridiplantae > Streptophyta > Magnoliopsida > Caryophyllales > Cactaceae > Carnegiea > Carnegiea gigantea. The sequence goes on along the minus strand of JAKOGI010000187.1, from coordinate 931,074 downwards.
TTCTCATCCTTGAATATCACCCCCTCTGCCTTCGGCCTTTTTCCTGCTTGTCGCATAATGTATGACACTCGTCAGGATTCGGGAGAATCTAAGCCTATTAAATAGGTCATTCGGTCTAGATAAGTTTTAAGTGGTGTCAAAATGAATGGATGTAATATTCAGGTTTAATCAAGTCCAAATCTTTTCTTCCTCTTTTTTTTTTTTTTTTTGGGGTGTAAACTCGGCACCTCATGGCCCTATCCAGGGAAGTCTAGTAGGGTTGACAAGCCCACAAGGGGAATAACCGGAAGCCAAGCCCATTAAGTTAGTTATTGCCTTGCTTAAAGCCCAATCGAGCTTGTGTCAACAAGCCATGAAACTCGAACCCATGACCCTAGAATGGGCGGTCATGAATTTGGTAACTGAATACGAATCAATTTTATCATGTCTAGGATAGTTACTCAAGTGAAAATTAAACTCTATTTTTGCACTAAGTCATGACAAAGTCAACATGTATACAAATGCCATACCTTTGGTACTGAATACAATTTTTTGAACGGTGGCATGGATGAGGACAGTAAGCTTGTCGGGGTTGCCTGAGCCCAGGATCTCGGCGGCGGTATGGCGCCGACCATTCTCCTCGAAAATCGTGCCGCCGACTTTGGTTCCATACTTGTGATCAAAGGTGAACCCATTAAAGGGTGAGATACCAGCTTCCAAAAGGCCATCCACAAATGCTCTTTGCCATGGTGCTAGCTTTGGCTTTTGCACTATTTGCTTCTCAATCCAAGGGTAGGACTCATTCACAAGCTTGGCATCCCACCCTACCTTCTTCACATAGCTACACATTACAAACTTACATGGTCAATGTACAATACAGTATCTGCCTACAATACAATAACAGGCATCCAATTTAGGTTTTAGTGCAATCAACATCTAGTAATGTAGGGATGATGCTACAACATCTGACCTCATATATACCCCACTTAGGGCCTGTTCGTTTCGTTGGTGATAAGAGTTGATAAATGGGTGAAGTTGGTAAAAATTTGTAGAAGCTAGTATTTTATTAGAATGATTGGTAGGAATTGATTTAGGTTGGAAAATATTGGAAGGATTTGGTATAAGTTGGTACAAGTTGATAGAAGATGGAGGATGTTAGTAAAAAATGTAAATGAGTAAATTTTATTGTAAGAAATTTTGAAAGAGATTGGTAAGAGCTAGAAGTTGGTAGAGGTTGATTAAAGTTGGACAAGATTAAAAATTTTTGATTGAGTTGGTAGAAATTGCTAAAAGTTGATAGATACTGGTTGAAATAAGTTAAAGAGGATTTACCAACGAAAAGAACAGACCCTTAGATGGGACGACAATTATTGAATATCAGTTAAGTTATAGTTGTTTCATATTTTTGTAATGCATTTTTTATTCAGGTTCGATTAATGCAAATTAAATCTTTCTTTTATTTTCTTTTCCTTTTTCTTCCACTTTAAAATGAATACACTAGAGACCTGTTCTTTTCGTGGGTAAATAGGGTGGATAAAAGGGTGAAGTGAGTTGAAGTGAGTTGAGGTGGATTGAAGTAAGTTGAAGTGGCTTGAATTTTTTTATATGATAAATTGAACTTGGTTGACCTAAATTGAAGTGGGTTGAAATAGGTTGAAATAGATTAACGTTGATTGAAATTCGTATTTTGAAATTTACCCACTAAAAGAACTGACTTGTTGGTTTGAATAGAAGATACATGTAACAGCCTTCCCTCATACTGTTCCACACAATTGTGTGGGGCCATTAACATTCTGAACCAAATAATAATACGAGCCTCTGAAATGGTGGGTTGAAATTAAATGCTGTATTTACTATTTTTCTGATCACTCAATAATGTTGAAATTAATTATTTCAGGTCCTAGATCTCTAACTCCATGTTGGGCTAGGAAAGGGAGTTTTTCTTTTTCTCCTTGTATTTTTTTCTTTTTGTTAAGAATAAAGGACAATGACCAATGACCAATCATATGTAGCAAAGAATTTGTGTTTCATACATTATAATACACTATAAAAATTTAAGAATAAGTAGATGAACGTCGTAAATGGGCTGTCTATTAAATTTCCCCTTTTGTGGGATTGGTTAGATCCGAATAGGAACATACCAAATTATGCACTGGAAAGTTGAAATAGTACTTTTTTCACATGGAGTCTATAAATCAACAAACACGTACAATCGGGTTTAGTATCATTGAATATAATCCTAAAAGTTTATCGGTTGAATTTAATAAAGTTTTGATAGTACGTCTAATCAATTTCCTTAATGAAGATGAGATGTCACATTGATTTACACATGACATAAAGTGTACGTAATGAGCTCTAGAGTTTTGTTCTAGGTCGAAAGACAACTTAATTAATGGATGTAACCGGGTAGTTACTACAAGAACACTTCATGACTTTTGATTATTTAGTGATTGCAAAATTCAAATTTGTGAGAAAATTCGAGAAAGTCATGTCGTCATCATTTTTCTCTTTACATATGTGTGTTGTGTAGGTTGCGAAACTGGTCTTAATCGGCAAAAAATCAAAAGAATTTCTCATATTTCTGCTAATTGCTACATGTGTAAGATAAATACCAAAGATATTTTATTTCATTTATTTTTGAATAAGGAATCCCATACTTTCATGACTCATTTCCTTCTGCTTCTTTAATTCTTAACTTTTTTCGGATTGAAAAAATGTAGGAATAGCGTGCTGGTAAAAATTCGGGTTCAGGTCAATTCGAGATCGGTCAATTCAGATATTTGGACAAAAATACCATCCTTGAATCCTATCCAAATTGTAGATTCAGACATCCTAACTAACCAAATCCGACCTAAATGTTTGATTTGAACATTTGAAAATTTGACCGAAATTATGTATACGACTGAACCCGAACCCAAACCCAAACCCAAACCCAAATTTTTGATGTCCATACTCGATTGTCCGAGTTTTTAACCAAAAAATTCAAGAGATTTTGAACAGAAATTATACATAAACTCATTTGTCCGATTGTCCAAGCCCAAGTTTCTGAACGTCTGAATTTGTCCAAACATGAATTCCTCATAAGGTTCGGACAATCTAAATCCGAATTGTCAAATTCGAACCTAACCCGAATTTCAATTCAGACATGACCGAGTGTCCGCATTTTAAATTTGGACAGGAATTTGGTTAATCAAATCAGACGAATTTTTGCTAGTACCTTGTACGAATGTGTAATTTCTTGACATTTGATTGTTCTTTTTCATAAAATTAATTTCTTGAAACTTTATTTTTCTTTTTCATAAAAATTTCATGAAAAAGTTGTCATTACTGATTACCACCATTTCATTTGCATTTCAATTCCAGCACTTGAAATTAAACAAATTACTACTTACCCAATTTAGTTCATAATTTCTTTTCAATTTTCATTTTCTTAAAAAATCAGAATTAATATAGAAACTTTTTTTGGGGGGGGGGGATGTTCGATACTTTATTGTTATATCTTTGAATTATTATGAATACTAATTGAAAAACGATCCAAACTAATTATCCAAATACTTGTATGAAATTTAGAAGACATGTAAATTAAAGCTTGGTGCATATATATCAACATTATAAAACAAAATAAAAAATCAATAAAACTATTTGGCTAGAAAATCATGACTTGTACAACATAGAATGTTCTCTTAAACGGTGGACTTAATTAATTAGCACTAATACAATCATTTGGTTCAAGACTTTAAATAGGTCCAGAAGACATATAAAGCTATCTCATAAAATCAGTACTCTTAATTAATTAGTTTTACCTACTCACATGATTGGATTTATATATTTAAAAATATGCAATCCCTCTCATACTTCTGTTCTTTTTAAAAGTCAACTTCTATTAAATAAAATCTATTTAATATGTCACATACTAGTACATTACATTTCCACCGATCCCAACCAAAAACCGAAATATTTAAAATATTTCTTTTGGCCCTATATAAAATATTTAATGTCATATATGAGTTTGATATCTAATTAAATATCAACCGCACATATTATTTATATAGACACAGTATAAGTGCTGCATTTGCCTATAAAATAGAGGAATAAATCAAGGTTTATCATCTTAAACCATATATAATCTTTAGAAAATGATAGTTCGAAATCTAACTATGAAGGACCCTATTTTTTTCTAACTTAATTATCAAGTGTAACTTATTGCTGATTAACGTACATGCTGATCAATGTTGAATGTTGATGATAAGTAACAGGCTAAAATATTTAAGATGGGGTGGGAGGGGGGTGGGGGGAGAACATACCGAGAGCTAGCCCTAGTGTAAAAGCCAGCATTGATGCAGGAGCCACCACCCAAAACCCTTGCTCTAGAATTGAAGACTCCATCAGTGGAGACGAAGCATTGAGAAGCAGAATTTGGTGAGGTATCAGCCAAAGAGATGTGGAAATTTTGCATGAAGCTCACATTCAAATTGTCAAATGGCACTCCCCCTCTTTCTAACACCAACACACTGAAGTTTTGTGATAGTGTTGCTGCCAATGGGCACCCTGCTGTGCCTCCCCCTACTATTATGTAATCATAGGATGATGATAGCTTTAATTTTCCACCCTTGGATGTTGATGATGATGATGATGATGATGATGATGATGATGGTGAAGATGATGATGATGATGGTGATGATGATGATGATGAAGAAAATGTGCTTGCCTTTCTGATGAATGGGTATCTGTATGGTGCTTTCTCTTTATAATTCCCTGCATTGGAGAAATCAAGGGGGAAAAAAGGAGTTTATTAATTTCAAATATATATGAGTATTTTAAGTTAACTAATTAGAAAAAGATTACATATTCCCTTATAAAAGCAATTTATAAGTTGAGACATACATTTCCAAGGTAATAAATTAATTACTTTATACTGAAAAAAAAAAAGATTATTCATAAGCAAACTATGTGGACATTGTAGCCTAAATAAATTTAAAATTCAGCCCTTAAATGTCCTTCTCACTCTAACTCTTTGATGAGACAATTCTACTTGATACCAAGACCAAATTAAACTAATTAATATACACAAAAAAGAAAAATATCACTTACATTCTTTTCAAAAAAATTATAGTGAAAAAACATGGTAACAGTAAAAAAACTATGAGCAACACCACCACCACCGTCACCTTACAGTGCGGGTTTCGCTTTTGCGGGTCTAAAGAGATCTAGATGAAGATAATTTTATCTCTACCGGTATTCCTGCCCGTAGAGAAGCTGATTCCAAGAACTAAAAACAAAAAAAATATGAGCATAAATGATAATTAATCAAGACCCTAACAAGCTTCTGGAGAGAGAAAGAGAGATGACCTGTAGAAGTAGCAGAGGGCAAGTTATGGAGGCATAGGAGGAGAAGAAGAAGAGGGGAGAGAAAGAAGAGATTGAGGTTGAAGTTGAAGTTCAAGGCCTTCATTACTTTTGCAAAAAGAGGGTCTCCACAGTGAATTTGATGAGTCTGAGTCTCTCAGTCTCTCCCTATGAATGAGGAGAGAGAAAGTAGATCGAGTTCTCCCAGGCCAACTGCACTGCCTGCTGTGTTGAAATGTGGCTCTTCCCTGTTGGCCTTTCTTCAATTTATAAACACACGCATACACACACTCCCAAAATCAACTGGTATGGTGTGTGTAAGTGTTTCCTTACCATCACTTGCAATAGTCATATATAGTTAAGCTAGTGACAGAATTTGTATGTTAAAATATAATACCTTCCTCTACTTTGTTATATTTATATTTATATAGTTATTATCATTTAATTTTTTAATATTTTTTAATTCATTTTTTACAGTTTATCCGCAGTTTTTCTTCATAAAATATTTTTACAAAATTCTTTCTCTATAAAATATTTTCACAAAATCTTGTTTTATAGGTCTCTTGGAATCAACTTGTCTATGAGTAAGAATGCCGGTAGAGATAAGTTTGCCTATATCTGAATTTTTCCAGACCCGTGAAAACGGGACCCACACTAAGATGTGTTGTTGTTGTTGTTATTGTCACATATGTTATTTTATCGGTAATTTTTATATGAGATCTAAGAAATATGATGAAATATGATGAAGGTAGATCTAAGAAATGTGAATAAATCTGAATTTTAAATATAGAGGTGAAGAGGACAACCTAGATGCAATATATTTTTTTAAAAAAAATGATAGACGTATATATCATTACGTATGGAGTTCTTTTTTCATCTGTTTGGAATTATGTGCACAGAATAGCAATAATGAGGGGGAGATATGAGAATGTTAAATGCTGTAATCAATGTTACCGTTGAAGCAGGGCTCTCTGTAACCATCTTATTTCCCCTTTTTTTTTTTCTTTTCTGGTGGCTCATAGATCATACTGAAGAAAAATTACTACGTACATGTCCAGCTCACAATTGTTAATATATTAATATTCAATTTTTTTGAGTAAGGGAAAGTTAGTTAGTAGTACGGTTAGTTTCACTGGTAAAGATTTTGAGAGTCGTTATTAGCGGTATAAGCACAAATTTTATCTGTATCAATATTTTTTTGTGTTACCTGCATATAAGTTGCTTGTTCGCTAAACTTTACACTTAGGTGGGTCTCGGGGTTGCACCGGATGGGGGCAAGGGATCGAGATAGATCACAACTAGGTAAAATCCGGGCAATAGGCACTGCACCACAATTCTTAAGAAGGGACATGTGCTGATCTACAGGGCTAAAACTTGGAAAAAAGTATGAACACAATGGGCCATATTTTACATAATTAGTTGTAATCTCTCTCATATATCCAATTCCAAAATTTAGTTAAGAGTCCTTCAATCATAATGATATCTATCATATTCACCCTATTGACTAATGCATATAATTAGATATAACTTGCACAGACTCCTTAGTCCCTTAACTATCATCTGAAAAGATATTGAACTATATATGTGTCACTACTCACTAGGACTTAGTAGTTGTTCTCACTGTTCCAAATCTACAAATAAACAAAGTACATGTACACTCATTAATTGAAGATGTTGCGCGTTGATTTGAATTAACCAACTAATTAATTTCGGCCTTTTTTTTGGGGATAGCTTCTAATTTCTTTAACAAAACTTTTACGGCTTTTTACTCAGTAACTCCATCAATATATTCCGTTTTTGTTCTATCTCTTTATGGCCTGTTCTTTTCGCTGGAAAATATAGGCTGGTAAGTAAGTAAAGTTAGTTGAGATTGGTAGAGAGGGTCGAAGTTAGTCGAAGTTGGGGTTTTTTTTTTGGTTGAAGTGGGTTAAATTTTTTTTTTTTGGATATGATAAGTAGAAGTTGATTCAAATAGTAGGAAGTGGTTGAAGTTGGTTGAACTTGTATGATAATATGAAATTAAATTTGAACAAATAAAAACTAGCAACAGATGGAAGCTCACAGTTGGGCACCATGTGTACCATAAAAACTTGGTTTTCCAAAGATAAATGGAATTTAGCTAAAATCAGTGGTCCATAGGAGAGGGGATAGAAGTGTACTAGCAACCCTAGCTGTAAAATTTCATTTGATGTATAGTTGATATTTGTCATATCGGAGTATATTTCATTTACATGCATGAATTATTATTATTATTATTATTATTATTATTATTATTATTATTGTCAAACATGGGAAATAAATTTTCTGTTGTGCATCACCTCATAAAAGATTTGGATACCATCTATGTTGTCCTATACAAGATTGTTGATGTGATGAGATGATGAGATACCAGCTAAGTTAATAATTTGCTGGCCTGCTCAACCTTACTGCCTCAAATTGAATGAGCAAACTAGTTAGGAGGCATATAAAAGAAAGACAATTTAGAACCAACTTGCATTTCTTTTTTCTTTTTTCTTTTTTTAGACGGTGTAAAGTCGGATTGAACATCTTTCACTTTCTTTGAAGAGCCTTATAACACTACAATACTTAGGGCCTGTTTTTTTCGTGGGTAAATAGGAGTGGGTAAAAGATTAAAGTGGGTTGAGGTTGGTTGAGGTGAGTTGAGGGGCATTGAAATTAGTATTTTTTTTTGAGGTGGGTTGAAGTGGGTTGAAGTTGGTATATTTTTTTGTGGTGGGTTGAAGTGTGTTAAAATAATGAGAATGTAATTATGAAGGGGTGGGTTGAAGTGGGTTAAGGTAGGTTGAGGTTAGTTGAAGTGGATTGAGGTTGGTATTTTTTTTTTTTTTTCCAGGTAGGTTGGAGTTGGTTGAAGTGGATTGAAGTAGGTTGAAGTGGGTTGAGGTTGGTAAATCCAAAAGGACCTACGAAAACAGAGCCTTAATATAAAATTTAAGATATGATCAGGAATGAAGCTTAATAAGATTTGAAATGATATATTGCTTATGTTATAATGTTTCGATAATGTAAATAGTCACTTTAAATTCTGTAGACGTTATTTCTCATCATTAATGATAGGAGAGAGGGAAATCACACAAATGAATCCAAGGTTTATTAGTTGCCAACAATACTTCCTTTTATAAGGAATAGTTCTCCTCCTAGGACTTGAACTTGGGAGGAGTGAGCATGAAGTCCTGGAGGTCCACTGTAATCATTATAAAAAACGCTTTCGTTGTTGGAACTTGTTTTTTGGGTCTTTGTTTGTAAGGTAATACAAGCAGGCTAATAATAAAAAAGGTTACAGAGAAACCTTACGTTAAGTTACAACATGACATAAACCTATGCCTAGTGATCTACCAAGTGTAGGAAACTAGGAATTTGACGACAAGATATAATACATAGACCTTCTTCACTTTAATTTCTATCTAAAAAACTCAATTCTTGAACATTAGCTTATCTTCTTTGAAACTCAGCACGTCGATGTTTCTTTTCCCACAATGAGTCTCGTTGACGACATTACGATGAGTTTGATGACGTCTTCTCTGCACCAAGCAAATGAGTTAGAATTAAATCATGTAAAAGCATACCTCTCGCTTTCCATATATAATTGACTCGTCAGCTTTCCTCACAGATCCCTTCTTTGGTTGTGTGTGATGTTTCCTCGGTCTATGATCTTTCCGGCATTCTTGCCTACTCTGAGATATATTGAGCTGAAAACTAGACGGTATTGACAATGATGTCCCCTTCATCTTGCATTTGGGTTGCACAAACATTTGAGTGAAGCACACTGGGTGGTGCTGTCATCAATGGGTTATTGCGCGTTTCCAAGTTCTGTAGTAGCTGCAAGTTCAAGTAATTAAATGAGTAGCTTGAAGTTAAATGGTGTCACACCCTAACGGCATGTTCAACAGTGGCCTTTTCCAAAACCTATATCGTACTCCTAAAAGTACATACTCCCACAAGTCACATCAGCGTCACATATTAAAAATTATCTATATAACAAATACACGTTGAAAAAATATATATACGTGATAAGTGGGAGTACACAGTCCTAGGTGTATGATATACGCTACCAGCCTTTTCTTCTAATGTAGTTAAAGCCATTTGTCAAGTTACATCATCTAATCCTAATTAATTAATAACGCAAGTATGCGTGCATGTTCTGTACCACCCATTTTAATTTTTCCTGTTTGATTTTTGCTATCTTTTTCAGGGAGTAGGGGGTTGAGGGATTCCATCATTCCAACATCCATCAAAATAATAACTACTTACATATATGTATGTGCTAATTAGGCTAGAAAGTGAAGTTAAAGCTTTCACATTCAATTCAATCACAATCAGAAAAAGGCCTTAATCCCACCAACAAATTAAACCCTTAAATGAGCCTAGCTGGCTACTACATTTTCAATCAATTGACTTTCCTTTTTTAGTGCTCTCAAATGTTCTTAATTAACTTTCTCCAATAATTATTTTAATTTTGAAGAGGGGTGTCCGAATTTTTTTGCCTGGGATGGATCCAGGGGTAGAGATCAGCAAAATGTTGAAGCCTCAAAAGCCGAACGAAGGTGAGGAGCCAGGGTTGTTCTAAAATGAAAAAAATTAAAAAATAAATCAATCAATCAAAAGTGCATGCACAGGGGCTCGCACCTGCAACCTCAATGATATAATTGCCTTATTCTGTATTTATGTTAAACTCTTAATTTTTTAATTTTTTTACCATAGTTAATTTTTTTTGGAGGGGTGTCCCTTAACTATTCAAGGGCACTATTAGTTAAAAACAATTGTTTAAATTTTGGTACGAATTTTGTTTAAAATTTTCACATGGACACCCGTAAAATTAAAATTCTACAGCGGTCAAAAGTAAATGCTGCTGTACAAATTTTCCAAAGCTGCCCTGCCATTTCATAAAAGTGAGTCTAGAATGTTCATACCCGTGTCCTCTGCAGTTATACTTATAACCGTACTTACCACATTGTATGTATATCAATCAATCGAACAACAATTTATGGACGGTTAAAATAAAATCCAAGTATATGTAACCAAATAAATATTTACATGCCCTCAACCATAAATTAAGTTTTCCAACCGAATTGAAAGCCCCAGCTATGTGAGGCAACAGTTTCTTCTGACAATTTCCGCGTGAATTTAATTATTTCTGCCCTGCCCTGCCCTTTATATGTACCATTTCACCCACCTCTTTTCAACTTTCACCCTTTGTGTTCTTTACATGTGTGTGTCTTTAGTCTCTTGCAATTGAACTCAGAGTTATATATTGACTTATATGAGTTAGGTTTTTTTTATTTACGATGTTCGAATTTTAGGCCTTACTTGAAGGGTAAGTATCGAGCTACTTGACTTGACTAATGTAGTCTTTTCATCTTCATGAATTTTTATTCCCTACAGTATATATGTGGTATTAATTACATGAATATCAATGCATATTCAAAACTATCACAAGTCAAATAATTTTAAATTCTTACATTTAAAAAATATGAAAGCACTTTCAAAAATATAGCAGTGTATTCCCCCATCCTACCTCGAGCCTTACTGGCCTACTAAATTTACCTCGGATAGAAAATCAAGTCAGTCCGAAATTCACCATCATTTAAAAAAAAAAATAAAAGAGAATACAAGACAAAAGGGAGTGCAGCACGTTTAGCTCCTATGCTTAACTAAGGGCTTGTTCTTTTCAATAGTAAGTAAGGTTGGCAAAATGGAAAGATCAGGAAGGATAGGTAAAGATTGCAAATAATTAGTATTTTTTTGTAGAGACTAATAAAGATTGGGAAGATTGAGTTGGGAATAGTTGGACTTTTTTTTTTCCAACGAGTCAGAATGAATAAAAAATAACGGATATGATTAGTAAAGATTGATAAAAGTTGGTAAAGATTAATAAGAAGTGAAAAGAACTGATATTTTTGTAAAAATTGATAAATCTTAGAAAGAATTAAGAAAAATTGATAAATGTTAACTCACCAACGAAAAAAACAGCCCTAAGTTGCTATATATATGCCACAAAAGTGATCATAACAGATGATTCTTACTATGAAATTATTTTCTATTGAATCAAAGATAAGAGCTACATGAGGAATACAAGTGGAAGGAGTAGGTGGCAGTAGGTGGCAGGTGTTTGTGTGGTTGTCTATCTAGTACTAGTACATGTGGTTGGTGTGTTTTATTTGTTGTTGAGTTTTTACTGTATAATATACTCGTATTTTGACAGTCATATTTTACTGCATGAATTAATCACAAAACAGGTGTCTCAATTAAAGGTGTCATCGTTAATAATTAAAACTCCTACAAATAGTAGGAGGGAGCTTGCAATATCATCTTGTTTCTCTGTCCTAAAAATGCCCTTTATAAAACTTATGTCTCTTATAGTGTCTTTGATTCAAAAGTGAAGTAAATCCCATTACGTTACCCTAATTAACATTTATAATTGAATTTACACGTTTTCTTCACTCTCCGCAATGGTAAATAGTAAAAATTGAATGTCAGGCGTCTCTTCTTATGAAAGTACGCCGAACTAAGTTATCCGCAATAATAGAACAAAGAAAAGGAGAAAAGCATAAATCTGCAAGATTAGTCTCTTTTATTTATTTATTTATTTTTATTTATCCATCTTCTGAGACACAATAAATCGAGGAGACCCCGCAGAGCACAAGAGAGGACTCGATAGCATTTGCTCTCATGTACTACGTACATTTATGTTCATTTCACACCTCTCAATTTTTTTTTTTCAATATTTTGTCCCATCAAAGTTTATATGATCTAATAAGTAAATTGGTCGTTCGTTCGGATCAATCAATTTAAAATTAAATTGGTGTTAATTTGACGTTTGATTTAATAAATCTATTTTATGTAAGAAAACAGTTATAGAAAACAATGAGTGTAGTTAGGCGCTATTTTTTTTGTTGGTAAATCCTAATTTATCAACTTTAACTCACTTTAATCCACTTCACCAACTTCAATAAAAAAATTACCCACTTTAATCAACTTCAACCTACTTTAACGCGCTTTTCACTATTTTAACCAACTTCAACTCGTCATATAAAAAAAATTCAACCTACTTCAACTAATTTCAACCCACTTCAATCTACTTTAACCAACTTCAACCCACTTTGACAAAAAAAATACCTACTTTAATCTAATTCAGCCCACTTCTACCAATCTCAATCAATTTCACCCATTTATCAACCCATATTTCCCAATAAAAAGAACAGGCCCCTAATGTATGATTAGTTAAAGCAATTTGGATCTGATTAAGTTTCGATTGTCCTTATATTTCAAGCAAGTCTTGAGCTGAGTGTAGGGTTATTGAGTTGGAAAATTTTGGTGTGAGTTAACTTTGCCTCCTTTCCATTGACAAAAAAGGGTGAGAAAAATCCAACAACCAACTAGCCTTTTCTCTTCATGAAAATACTCATAGCTCTCAAGACGAATGAATTGATAACATATATTCCATAAAATTATTTTACAAAAGATCATTCAGTAGATCTCTTAGAATTAATCTCTCTGATAATAACAGAAGTAAGTAGATCTCCTCATCCCTCAAAAAAGGAAGAAACTATTGCTTCTGCTAAAAAAGTGGACTTGAAAACTAGTTTCCTCTAATGAAAATTAACTAATAATAAACAAATTATAACTATAATATAAGCCAGAATTGAAACTTGTAGGCTAGGGTTTGTAAACCAAAAAGGGAAGGTCTCTCTATTGGTAAGTATATTGGCTCAAAATGTTGGTCAACACACAGTCTACTCAAATATTTTGGAGATAAGAATGGGAAGACAACTTCTTAATGAGTGTACATGCATCCTATTTTAGGTGTGGAATATTTTGGTGTACAATAATCAATTAGAAGCAGTACACAACAGAGCATATTTTGGGATCTACTTCAGAAGAATATAATTTGGCATTGTGATGACAGTTTCACCCTCATAGTATAGGAGCATTTTCAAAAGACAAAAAAGACTAGGATACTTTATTGTGCTTGCTAATCCCAAACCAACCACCACCCCAAAATTAAAATAAACTTCGATCCTTAATTCATTAGAAATTATACCAATTCATAATAGATAATTACTATTGTTTAAAATGTGTCTAGTGAAATATTCTTAATAGGAAATAATTTTATAAATTTTATTAAAAATTGTAATAAAAATCACTGGTCAAAGTTGATCAAACGGACATAATTTTGAAACGGGGTAATAATTTTTTCTTATTTTTTGAGTATTTGATCCTCCATTAATAAGACTTCAGCTACCGTACGTGAGCTCCTAAAAAATAGAACTCATAACATTAGAATCAGATATTACGCTTAAGGAAAATGAGATATTAATTACTTTAACCATATACAACAAACATGTTGATGTCTATAATTATGCATGTAATATACTATAATTAAACTTGATTAACAAAGCAAAGAGCAACAATCAAATCAATTTCTGAAAACACAGACATATGCATTAACAATCATCAGTCACCTCAATCTGATTTCTGAAAAAAAAAAAAAAAAAAAAGAAGAAGAAGATTAATCATCCTGAAGTCCTCTATGGACCCTACAAGCCAGCTGAGCTGTTTGATTGGTTAGCCCCCAGACCCAAACATGTGGCTATCTTGTGTGCCCTAATTAATGTAGTCAAGCACTGCACTCCCCAAATCTGCTTATCCTAAACATGTCCTTTTCCCAGTCGAAAGGAAAAGCATGAGAAACTTTGTTCTTCTTTCATGCTTCTCTGGTTGTGATAGATATTAGATAGGTGTTTCTTAGCTGGCTTCAAGTGTTCAATTTAGTTTGTTGCTTAACTCCATATTATTTGTAATATGTAAGTCTCTTGGCTATTAATAATAATAATAATAATAATAATAATAATAATCGAAAGAGGAAAAGCATGAGGAAAAATGAGAAAGTAAATGAAGTTGATATCAACTGATTAAGTGATCTTTAGAGCTGTTCAAAGCTCAAACTATACTGACAGTCTAATGTCAGTATTATAGTAGACTAATATAAGTGTTTGAAATTTCAAAATTTCTCATTACCTGTATCGCAGATGATATCTCGTTAAAAAAACAAAAGATATATAAAAAAGTTTCTTTGTACATTTTTTTTGGGGGGGGGGGGGGTTTGGCTTTTGATGTGCATTATTAGTGTTGGTGAAAATAAAAAATGAGTAGGTAGAAGAAATGAAGAGGGGTAGGCGGGTAGCTAGTTAGCCCTGGCATTAATACTTGACGCCCGCAACATGTAGGAATACCTTAATGCATATTCAAAGCAATTCAACCACGCCGCCAAATGTATGTGTCTTTCGTCAAACCAAGGGGCAACCCAAAAAAAAAAAAAAAAAAAAGACTAGGTTGTTTTTTAGACTGGAAATGAAGTGGGGAGACAAACACAAAGGCTGGTGCACATTTTAGCATGCATTACCCAATAGCAATAACAGCAACAATAGCAATAATGATAGACGTACATGATGTGTGTGGCCCTTAGATAAACCACGTATGGACTTGTGATTCACATAATGAACAATAGCACTGAAGAGTACTTGACAGGCTGGTTAAGTACTGTGTTCCTACGTTCTTCACCTGAATTCGAGTGAGGAGGAGATGCATATTATGTGCTTTGTGCGCAGCTGTGCAGTTGTATTTTGTTCTTGGACTTGTTGTCTGAGTTTTGATATCCCTTAACTTGTTCCGACCTACTGGGTACTCCTGAGATAGGGGACCAGTAGGTTAGGTTCACTTACACGCGCGCGCGCGCGCACACACACACACACATATATATATATATATATATATATATATATATATATATATATAATGAACAATAGTACACATTTGTCTGCCTCTAGTTCAACTCATATGGATCGATCAAGTTGCCTATCTGTAGAGCTGGAATGGAAAGCAGGCTCGATGATTTAGATGGACTGACCTTTGGTAAGGAACAATGGTTTTCAGGGGGGGGGGTTATGAAGGGGACATGTATAGCCTTATTATGGTATATTCAATTGCTTTTTGTGGTGGTAGGTGGGTTACAGGTGGTGGAAATAATTTGCCCAATGGATCTTACTATACTTGTGCAGAAGTGAAGTTGTGGAGGAGATGATAGTGGCTGACTCAAGTCACAAGAGAGGAGGGGTTGATACGCTTAACAAACCTGTGCACAACTATAAATAATTAATGAGTGTAATGGCAAATAATGTGCTGGGCAATGGTGGCATCTTCAAGCAAGACAAGTGTGGCTTTGAAGAGGTGTTGTAAAAATTTACTTGGAGGGATGTTTTGGAATAGAGTGGAATAATACAATTTTGTCATTGACTTCAGACCTATTCCCTTAGCTGATGTATAGCCTCTGCTTTTGGTTGCTTCTAAAGGTGGCAGCTTTATCCGTATGATTTTCATGGACGTAAGCAACTTCACGTATTATAGGCATAAGGTGGAACAATAACAAGCGGGGTAGCTAGATTAATGTTCGTGTGCGTAGGATGTTTGATGGATTTTATTGTCATTCGTATTTGATCTTCAGCCTTTTGACTATCATTAATCGAGAAAGGAATGGAGCTTGGTTAAAGTCAACCTAGTAGCTTGATGCAAGAGAGCGACGGTGGCTCGCTGCTCCATTGGCGCAAAATTGGTAACCGTTGTCACAGTTCCGTGATATATGAACATGCCCTTTCAACGAAAACTTCCCCACAACCCTGCAACAAGCTATAGATCGATACATTTATTGCATTTTTTAAAGTTCTAAAACATTAATCACATCAAATATTCTCTTATTCATAAAACACTGTCTAGCAATTGTCCTAGTTTTTAATCTTTCATTTTATTAGAGTTCAACTACATTGGGCGCATAAGGGATGGAGTTCTATCATCACAATTTTTTTCCTTCCACAATACCAAACATGAAATCTGATTTAAGGAAAACAAGTGATAAACCAGTTGAATCAATTAACCTATATTGAACGAGTAAGTCCCACTGAAATTGTCCCTTTATAGAGAATTTTGATCCATCTAGCAAAGGATGAATGATAGGAATAGACCTCACATCATATGGTTTTCTAGCATTTACAATTTAGAGCCCATCCCTAGATAGAACACTGTCATTACCTTAGAGCATCTGCAATGTAAGGCTCGCGAGTCAAAAATTTGGCTCGCGGTTCAAGCAATACCATGCATCAGTGATCCACTTCGCTCGCCCCAGGGTCTAGCTCACGGCTGTGATCCGCCCCCACATATTTTCTCTCTCTTTTTTTGCCAACTAAGCCTTTAAAAATCTAAAACCTAATAATATAGTAGTAGTGTGGTCTATAAAATATTATTTTATTTGGTGATCTAAGTTGGTGATTCGTAGGATGTAGAGAATAGAGAAAAAGTTGACTTGTGAGATGATGTGAAGGATGTGGGTCTCCATTTATGATCCAAAATTATGTATCACCATTGCATATGCGCTTACGTGGTCAGCCCACACTCACATCAGCCACAAGCCCAGAGCCACCCCTAATCCATATTGTAGCGTCCACCTCAAAGCATGCATGTGGCTTTCTCCCTTTAACAGTGACCCAGCTCATCTAAGCCCAATCTCCTACAGGAAACAATGCTGCACTAATTAGGCCATGACTATCAACCTTCATTTATATATAAATATGCATCTCGCTTTCCTAAACATGACAGAAAAAATACAAGCATGACAAATAGGGATAGACAGCGTTAAGCCAGAAACACCATGGCATCTCCAAGAAATTAAATTAGGCCCGATCAACTTACACCGCCCTTTTTATTTTTGAAGGAATGGGTGGAAATTGTAACTCTCAGCCTACCATGTAAGCTAGGCCGTTAACTATCGTATAACAACTCGCCTTTGATAAGTTCATCCAACAATTAGACAACAATCCTACTTGGAATGCCCAATCGAACTACTTAGAAAGCCATCCGGTATTGGTTTATGTTTAAATGGTAACTATTAACGAAACCATAGTTATTATTGCACAAATGGCTATGTTGAGAAAAGATTGACCCTTAGACAAGACTAATGCGCAATTGTACGAACATTATAATGTAGTTTTACAAGTTCAACCGGTGCAAACGGAGAAATTCATGAGTTTAGAGGACTCCAATGTTCTTAAGACCAAGTACAGTTCCAACACCGATGATGTGACCGACGGTGCCACAAGCTAATACATCTGCGAGTGTGAAACCAGCAGGGTCACCGGTTTGTAGCCCTGAATCTCTTGCTTCCAATTTCAATCCGGCAGTTGCCTTTCGGTTAGCCGATGGAGCCAATCCGAATCGCCCGGCAAACAACATCAGGGCTGTGGAAGTCACCATGATCTATGGTTTTGCCATTTAGCCATTAAATATGGTTAGAAACAGTCTGCTCAATATATACAAGTATCATTTTCTATTGTAGCATTTGTAGCACAACAAAATGGATAACATTACATTTAATAAAAATGAACCATACTTCATTTTCCGAGCCAAATGACCCAGTTCCATCTAGTCCAGCCAAAATTCAAATTAAGATGACCCGGTGTTCGAATTTTGGTGGAACCCAAAGAGATCCATTTTAAAATTGGTCCAATTGAAACTCTCCAAACAGAGATTGTGTACTTTCTTAAAAAACTTTTTGAATTTATCAATCATAGCCATAGACCTGATCAAAACTTGACTTGAACTATCTAGTACAATTTTAGCCTGACTTGAAATTAACACTGAAGTGCAGTTGTTAAATTTTTTATATCAATTGGACTTTCAACAACGAGTCATGCATACAAGCTCAAATGAGATTCCATCCCATAATCAATTGGCAATGGGTGGAGTAACTCACAAGTATATATACATACTCAAGCCCTTTAATTTCATTAACGTAGGACAACATCCACTATCATGTTCTTTGAATTTTATCCATGTGGGACAATATCACTTTCATACTCCAACACGCCCCTCATGTGTAGGCTACTAATAAGGCCCAATACGTGCACACAATTTTAGTCAAACGGGGACGGTGGCCCAATACGTGCACATAATTTTAATCAAACGGGGACGGTGGCAAATCAAGATCGAGCAACCCGCTCTGATACCATGTTAAATTTTTTATATCAATTGGGCTTTCAACAACGAGTCATGTATACAAGTTTAAATGAGGTTCCATCCCAAAACCAATTGACAATGGGTGGAGTAACTTACAAGTTTATATACATGCTCAAGCCCTTTAATTTCATCAATATGGAACAACATCCACTATTATGTTCTTTAAATTTTATCAATGTAAGACAATATCCACTTTCATACTCTAACATCGTGACTTTTCCAAGGATATGAATGCGACTTACCACATTGGTGGGTGAGCCAATGAACTCACATCTTGCACCCAGAGCACCTTTCCCTTTGCCTTTCTTCAAAGGCATAGCAACAGCCTACCAACAAGACAATTCAACCATAGAATCATCACTACTACAATTGACAAGTTCATACCAATACAGGTTGGTTCAAGCGATACGTAATGTTTTTTCCCTCGAGCAAAGTCTCGAGCTCGAGTCTGATAAATGAGAAAAATCAGTGCTGAAAGAGCTGCATCCCTTTATGAGCTAACAGTAGCTCGACTCCCAGATGCTCAAAGACTCAAAAAAACAACTGACAAATTCATGGAAAAATGGCATGTAATTGTAAGAGCAAAGGGGGGTGAGCAGTTCAGTAGTACTTACCAGACTCCTAACAGGGGAAGAAAAATAGGTGGATCTGAGCCTAGAGGATTGTGGGAGAGAGAGGGAGGTGCTCATCATAGCAGATGCCATTGTTGGAATACAAACACACCCAATTACCTTGGAATAATGGACGGTGATCTCCCAAAATACCCCAACAAAAATTGAAATTTAATTTGCAAGGTTTAAGGGATGTTTTCTAGAACCTAAAGTTGATGGAGGAAGGACAGCCACAAATCAGTTGTGTTTCAGTGGTTGGCTAGATTGGCAGTGGATTAGATACACTCCCCTGCTTATTGCTTACATGGCAATGTGTGGTTGGATGTCTTAATCTCAACAAGATGCTGAATGGATAAATAATATTTTTTGTCCCCCCCTCCCCCAAAAAAAAGAAATAAAAAAGGAAGTTTTTCTGCTTTCTGATGCAATTTTTTTTCTTTTGTTTTGCAGGAATGGGCGGTCTTTGATTGTATGATGCATCATGCATGAGGAATTGAGGACTAGAGACGAACTTAAGGGTTTTTTTGGGGGGGGGGAGTGCTGACGAGTTGGCGTGTTAGGATATGAAAAGCAGTCTGAAATTGTTAGATGATGGTATTTTATTTGTGTAACTGTGCCATATATTTGTTTTGCTCGTAAAATCTTATGTAACACTGTCTCATATAAATCATATTATGAAATGAACGCTTTTATAATACTTATTAATAATTAATTAGGGTGACTAATAGTTCATTTAAGAGTGACTATAGTAACAGTCACCCTTAAATTTAAAAGTCACTTTAAAACAAATTATTAGTAACTACAAAACATCAAAAATATCATCTCTAAAAGAGTCTGTCTCATAATAACCTGTATGTGAAACAGTCTCACCCAAAAATTTGAATCTCCTTAGATAATATTAAGTTTAACTTTTGACTTATGGACCCATATTAAATTTCTTGCTTAATTAAGTGTCTAATTTAATTTTTGATAAAGAACCTAAGGAGCCGAAAATATGATGATACTTTGAAGGTTAATAAGATTAGCTAATTATAAATAGTCTTCGAGTAAAAATCTATCCAACTTAAGTTTGTTCGATTTGGAAAAAAAAGGTCAAATTGCATTTTTCATTTGGACAGAAATTTGGACAATTCATTTCGTTTGAACTAAGACTTGACTTGTTTTCAGGATTGACCGATTGAGTATTTTGGTCTAAGGCATATCACAATTTGTGAACCAATAAAAGATCCGAAAAATTTAGATAACTGATCTAAGACATGCCATACAATGGGTTAGTTATCATTATTGTTTAAAATCTCAAAAACTCTACGAAAAATTGTGATGATAACTGAGTTCAGACATAAGAAAATCGGGTCCAGATCATATCAAACATATAAATTTTGTCAGAATATCCAAAAGTGGTATCACAAATTCGAACAACAAGATCCGAACATAAACATCTGTATTCAGGTTCAAATCTAGCGATAATATATAAATTAGTAATCAAAACAAGATTCGAGTGTGAAGTTTTTGTCCTTCGAATTGACCAAAACCCCAATTTTGCCAACCTTATGGCTTATGTCATCACCACCATTTTCAAAATATTGAGTGCATAATTAATTACCAACAGAGGCTCTTGAAAGCTTATTTGATTCCCTCCCATCTCTGTAAAGTTTTCCAGTTTAATATCGGCGTGTGTATCATGTTAGATCTCATTTTCATACCTCCTTTTTTAGGCAAATAATTATCAGAAAAAAGAATCAGAAGGGAGATCACATTTTCTTATCACTTGAGGAAGGTTATTCTTTGCATGGTATGTTTTATCTATTTTAATTTTTTACTGCCAAAGATTTAAAGATAGTCTAGTTGAAATATTTAACACAAGTTTTAATTTTTTTTTTTTTTTTTTTGGTTGAAGGAAACACCATGTATAAATCAGGACAGAATTTGACCCTATGTACACTCCTCCATATGTGGTATGCCCACTACACGTTATCCAAGAATCCATGCTCTGATTTGGATAAAAATGGCTTTAACTCTCAAAGAAGCAACACAAAGAAGATTATCGAAGAAAAGCAGGGATAAAAGAAAAAGAAAAAGAAAAAGAGGAAGCATCATAAAGAATAGAACTACACTCTTCAGTAAAAAAAAAATTCAAAATTACAGATGACACCGAATCAAATGCGCTATATTATTTGAATTTCAATCTTTAATCCAATCAGTACTCGCTCGCAGTCTTTAACAATGACGAAAGAATAATTCTATCAGTTTCAATCAAAACTGGAAAACTAGAAACCCCGGCATCAAAAAATGACAAATTCAAGAGCCTAAGCTGCAATCTGACAGGGACCCTAACCCATTGTATGCAGTCAAAAATCAATGACCTTCAATGGATTGCCCTACCGGTCCTCAGTTACTCTATAAATACATTCCTGCATTACTCTATGCAGAAGAATCAGAACCGAGAACGCGAAATTAGACCAAATGTGCATATAGTTTCAAGTCATCAGTTCCTCTCATCCTTTGAAGAACTCGAGTGCTCTGTTCTGTTTCCAACAGCTGCAGCACTTGAACCAGCTTGGTAATGACTCACCACTGGGGAAGGATTGTGACGACCAGCATTTGCGGGTCTGTTTCCCTCCTCGGCTAGTTTTCTAAGCATGTTCATGATAGTGGGCAGGAATTTGGTTGACAACGATAGCACTCCAGGAACCTGTATCAGGTAACCAAAAGTATGTGATGGTGCTAAAGCGAGATTAACATTCAAAGTGCACATAACATTCAATTTGTAGGAGTCAAGTTTGTTATACATGAGTTAGCAGTTTCTAATGCGACAGTTCTCTAAGCCAAAATTCTCGTTTCATTTCAAGTTTCTGTCTCATACATGGAAAATCATCATTTGGAACCCAGTTATCTCGGGATGTTACCTACCATCTAGTGTGTCTTACTGATCTCAGCCATATTACTTCCAACATAATTGCAGACAACGACATCAAAGAACATGCAAAATAGATTTACAAATCATTAAGAAGTAGCCAGAAACTCACAAAGCCATGACGAAATTCACTTCCTATATCCATCTGCACCCACACTGCTTTGCATACTAGAAAAGCAACAAAGAGGAACAGAAAATAAAAAGGATTCCTGGGGCAAACACAAGATTACAGTGAGCAAATACAAAGCGGAAAGATGACAGGGGAGAGAGAGAAAGATAAGGACAATTTAATAGATTATGCACCTTAAGAGTGTCATGAACTCATTAAAACCTAAAACAAGCAGGGCAACAATAGCCCATGGAGGAGGCAACCAACTGCTGCCACGTCTGCTGGCTTCCTGAAAATTAATGATGGCAATAGTGTCAGAAGACCACAATGCCTGATAGAAAGATTTATTTCTAGGAAATCCTAAAATCCAGAAACCAGAATAGAATGCGAAAGCTGGAGTAGATGAGAACGTGCCTGAGCAGCTATAGCCTGACTGACAGTGTATTCCGTCTCCATCTGGAATTGCCTCCACAATGATTTGCACTGAACTGGAGTTATTAATGTCTTTGATGATGGAACCTACATAGCGAGAACTATCAAACTGTCAAAGGGTGTTGCTTTCAGACAATGGCTAAAATAGCGAAGACATTTCTGTAAGATTCCTCATCCCTCTATTGTTCTCTTAGTGTAGCACAATTTTTTAAAGGTGAATAGACCGACCTTCTCCCAGGTGCTTGATGCCAGAGGGTCAGAACTATTATTGCCCTTGCCACTTGTACCCTTGCCATCCAGCAAAGCAAGAGTTAAAGTTTTATCAATGTGATCAAGTTCTTCATCCAATCGAATTGCAGCCAGAACAGAAAGCAATTTGAGGGACTGTAAAATAGTTTATCAGTATCAGTATTCGCCAGGAACAAAAAAAGTGTGCAGACAATATTGTAAATTCACTAAAATACCATACCGAAGAACGAGCAAACAGTGTAATTGCTTTAATATCCTCCTTCCCGGTCCAGACCCGTGGCATTGAATCAGAATCATGGCTGAACAAAGTCATAAATCTACAGCAAATTGCATAATTAGTGCTCAACAACTTTTAATGATTGTACTTGTTAGACATAGTTTTGACTGAGTCTAACCTGTCCTTCATGCGGATCAGGATTTTTCCTGCTTCTTCTTTGGCCTTTGCCTCAACTATAGATCTTGCATGATCCTCTAACTTTCTGAGCATTTGTTCTCTAGCTTCGTCATCCATATCAAAACCAGAAAGATCATTTTTGAGCCCAGAAACTGCTGACTTAGTCTCACGTTGAAGAAGTTTCTTTATTGATGGCCATGTATCATCATTTGCACTGTCCAAAAGCGCCTCTACCGGCCCTGACAGTGCATCATTCAGTTTTGCCTGGAAAAATATTTGCCTTATTAATCGCAAGGCTGAAACAGCATTTATTTCAAACTATGTTTCTCTCAAGAGCAAGGTTGCACAGATGTTGACTTCCCTAGACTTCCCATGCTGCAGATTGTTGCTGCTGTCTCATATCTTGATTTACACCATTCAAGCATTTATTATCGTAGTAGTTACCATAGACAGGTTGATGTGCGGGTTCTTTGTTTTCCTTAGGCATAATTAGATACGAGGTTTGAGATGATAAGGATGGATGACTTCTTGATGGATAAGACTTAGAACAAACTATTGGGATGGTTCTTTGAATTAAAAATTTTATCCAAGGAAACTATCAACTACAAATAAAAGGAACTTCAAGGACAATAGTGAACTATTGAATCAATCGAAGATGATCTCAGCTCTATCAAACTAATTGAGGAGCCAACAACCACACAGTGAAAAAGGTCTACAAGTTGCCAGTCCACATAAAGCTTTTGACGATCACAAATGCAGATCAGAGGCACTTGACGTGACCTATGCATCGTGATGGTGACACTCATCTTTGACTCTTCCATTGTTCAGAGGACCTTGATGGGGCCTAGCTAAGGTCAAATCGATTACACAACATTAGGACACGACACAAACTAGATACGCAAAAGGGGGTTTGGGTTGAGATATTCTGGCCTGTTTAATTATACCGACTGACATGCATTAGCCTTTTAAGTACATGGGTTTTTAGCTCGGAAAAATTGACA
Organism: Carnegiea gigantea; assembly: GCA_029747015.1. Classification (NCBI taxonomy): domain Eukaryota; kingdom Viridiplantae; phylum Streptophyta; class Magnoliopsida; order Caryophyllales; family Cactaceae; genus Carnegiea; species Carnegiea gigantea. Next base: position 906,956 of record JAKOGI010000187.1, on the reverse strand, counting down.
CAGATATAACCTATTTTGAACCATAAGCGTATAACATTTTTATTATACATGTCTAATATTTTGTGTGTTAAAAACTTTGAAGTCAATTATTTTTATATGCATTCTACAAGCCCTAAGATAACAGGATCATGCTGAAAATCTATTTAAATAGTTAAGTGAAGATTACTCATTTCCAACCTATTGAGTTAAACAGGTAAAATGGGTCACAAAGAGACGTAATTACTTATCAAGCACATCAGGTATAGATCAAGGATTTTCAACAAATTTATTAAAGTTAGGTCCAGGTCATGACTTTCTCAAACAATTTAAATTTGACCAGGATACGGACACAACTCAATTTGACCTATGAGCAAAGAGGAATTTAGGAGTACTCACCTGAAGAAATCAAGCAGCCAGCTCGATTTAGTTAACCTATCATATTGATTTGTCAAGCATTCAGTGACACAGGGCAAAAAGAGCAGACTCTGTGACTGGGCCTGTGAATTTCCTCAAACACAAAAAGCTGCTCTATGTTGAACATAAAATAGGGGCGAAAAGGCACATTGAAGCTACATCATCAGGTCCTGACAACTTGGAATTTGGAAAAATAAATCCAGCTAGAAAGCGTCCATACCGAGGACAAGGGATTTGCAAGGCAACTCAACTCCTCCAAGGTCGTCATCCTAATTCTTCTTACAGCAAGGGGCTCATACATACTCAAGGAGCTAACATTTAAGACATCGAAAGGATTTCATGGATAAGGAATGACCTTAACCTAGCACAACCAACAAGGCCACTTCATCCTAGGTAGAAAAGAATGATAAGAAATAATTCCCAGGCTATCCAGGACATAATGAATATCCGGTGAGTCAACTCATTCTTTTTTTGTGTGCTTTGGGGGGGGGGGGGGGGGGAGGAGGGGCTAAAAGCTTGCTTTCAACGATGCTCTTTGAAATGTACTGGAATAGAGAACTACGAAATTTTGAATCTTGAATCAATTATGCGGGGCATGCACTTAATAAGGGCTTCTCCGTGAACTAGAGATTCTTTGTTCTTTAACTGTCGTGAGTACAGCTTTTCAGCAAATTTGCATTCTCCCTACTTTCCCAAATAAGAATCCTTTAAGAACCTTCTTGAGAATAAGATTACAACAAATGGATAACTGGAGAATAGCAAACTGTATGAGCGTATGTAATTCACACAAACTTATGTAGAATCCATGCAAAAATTCATACCTCGTACAGGGAAGTAAGATCAGCCAATTTGGCAGCACGAACAGATGCAATATGTTCATCTAGATCTCTGAGAAGCTTAGATCTTGCTTTGGACGTATCCCAGTCCACTTGTTCAACCACAGAATCTGTGTCAGACAACATAACAACCCAAGGGTTCTTTTGTGAGATCTCCTCAGTTGGATCAAGCTTGAAACCTCCTTTTTTAGACAAGACATAAAAGTTTTCATATTCCACTGGAGGAAAACACACAGCTATAATGGGATTCTAACGTAGGCCTCTATTGTGACTGAAGTATAATTGACTGCAAGGATGCTACTTTTGTCTCAAACGATATCCTCATTGAAATTCCACCATATGTTTGACTGGCGTGTAGTTGGCACAATTCAATTGACTATGCATTAATTGGTAACAGTAACCGACCTTCACAATTCCTAATCTTCACCTAGGATTTTACAGATCTTTGAAGATTCGACTGGCAATTGCATCATGCATGTCTTTGCATGCTATTTTTACTTGTCAAGAAAGCAGCTTCACGAACTATCTAGGAGCTTGTCCATGAAAGAAATTAGCAGTAATATTTTAGGGAAATAATGCAAATCAGACACAGAAAATGCTCCACTGCAAAAGTAAGTCCACAGAAGCTTTTGATGTTGAACACAATAAGACCTCACCCCTGGCGTCAGTAAAGAAACGAAAATCAATAAATGAATTCTGAGCTTTACAGTCATCCTGCCATTCTTTTTGAAAAATAAATTAAAAAATAATCCTGCCATCCTTGTTTGGGACCTACGACTTATTTTTTTTATTTATTAGAAAAAAAATGACCCGTGTGTAAAAGAAGTGACAGGGACGAGCAGTAAGTACTCAACAAAGTCATAACAGGAGATCATTGGCAGTGTAAACGAGTACCTGCACATCCTTCATCAAAAAGACTGATACAAGACTGCCTGCAGCTGTTAGCAGCAGCAGAAAAACCCTCCCCTCCCTTCAGAGCTTTTTCAAATGCTTCCTTAAACTTGTCTAATGTTTGATTACGTAGATGTCCCATAATGGATTGGAAGGCTGGCTGAACGAGCTAATAAAACAGAAACGGTAGTAAAAATCAGCAAGGAAATGGCACAAAAGGAGAACCAAAAGATATTGAATAAATTCTCCATTGCTATATAATCTTTCTTTCCAATAAGTAATAAGTGCAGATATGCTCTAGGATACAAATGAACAGCAGATACATGTGTTACCTTCATTTTCTTTACGACCATAGCATAGTTTATAGAATAAAAGCAAGTAAGCTATACTCAAATAATGATTTGGCAAAGAAACCCATTCTTGAATTTAGGATAAGTGCAACTCTACCTACCTAATATATCCAAAGCCCCCTTCATTTTCCACAGAACTAGAAGACCCATGGAAGCCACTTAGTATAACCATGCACTTGCATGCATCGGTTCATGATAAAGAATACATCCCAAAAAGGTCAGGAAGATTTGCTGCGATGGGGCGACTTTTAGAATGGTATTTCCATACAGTGCATCATCACAATCTTCCTACCCAGGAGAAGGGAGAATGTTGTTCTTGTCCATTGGCTATGTAATGACAGACACAATTTTCTCAAAATAATTAGAGATACCAAACTACTTATACAAATAATTTTATACATAAAGCACATTTGGTTAGCACGCTAATGACCACATAATGAGATGACAAGATGCAAGCCATGCTGTCTTATTCAATACCACGACAAAAGAGCTGTTCTAAATTGGCATGATGAGCATCTTTCGATGACATTGTCCCAGTCCCACTTCGAAAACTGACTCCTCAATGATTATGCAGTGATACCTCAAAGATATGGTATAAGCTACAAGGAAAAGGAAGTCTTGGGTCTCCAGCTGGTAGCCCTTCAACAGAAGAAGTCAAAAGCAATCCTAGAACACAATTATATCCATTTTGTGTACCAGATTTATAATGAAACAAGGGCTGCTATGAATTTGAACACATGAAATTTCTGCACTGACAAAAGAAACATCGAGTGGGAGAGGGGTCCAGGTAAGAAAAATCTCATCTGAGTTTAGGTAAGGACAGATGGCTATACTTGCAATAACTTTTCTTCCAGATGCTTCCTCTTTGCAGTCCTAACGCCCTCATCGAAATATGTAGCTTCTGAATCATAGCTGAAGAGAGAAGAAAAGAAACGATCATCCCGCATAATGAACAGATCTATAAGAAATAAAGAAACAAACAAAGGACATATGATTAACAAACCAATCAGCAAAATAGCTCACTAAGCTCTCTTCTACTTGTTTTTTGTGGAGTGGTAGGGAGCCAAACGATATTAAACTAGGGTCCAACAGGAAAGAGCTTATTTGCAATTCAAGGGCAAGGCTGCAGGACATTGGGTTTCGTATCTGAACTTTAATCACAGGATAAATTTGAGATTGATACCTTGTTTTCAAAATGCTAGGCATGTTATATTGTCTAGATTATAATCGTACATTGAGTATATCATTTTAAGTGATGTATTTAAATATATAGTGACAAATTCCAATATGGGAAATTATTTATAAAGACACTGATCTTTTTTTTTAAAACTTTACCCTAAATTGTATTGAGACAGCTGCCCCTAAAGCATTCGAAGTTCCTATTCAAATTTCCACATTCCATATTGATAATATTAGAGTGAAACACTCCCATGTGTGACTTTCAAATCAGATTCATTCAAATGTCTACCCAAAATTTAAAGCCAAAATTAGTTTTCTGGATAGTTTAGACGTGAAGCCAGGCATGTCTAGTGACAAAAGAAGCCAGATTAACATTAGTTGCTGTTGTGCAGTTTGAACAGGAAATGAACATCAAAACACTCACTCAGAGAAACATTTCCCAAGAATTGAACTGAGCCTCTTTCCAAAGCCAGCGACAGGTCCAGATTGGGAGGTCTCTTCCAATTGAAGCCACTCCTGCAAATATTTTTATCAAATACAGAAGCATAAGTTAGAATGAAAAATGAGAAATGGAGTATTTAAATTGGGAATACACACAAAAGAGAGATTCAAAAATATTTTACCTGGTTTTGGGTGAAGTCATTATACCTTTCATTGGCAATTTCTTCACAGCGTACAGTCGCTACCATGACCTGAAAAGATTAGAGGCATAAGAAAAAACATCATCTGATGCCAGGTCTCTCAGGATATAACCAAAATGACTAACCTTATGGGCCGGAAGGTCAAGATCCCTGTTCTCTTTAATGATTTTCCACATTTGCTGTGCACTAAAGGAAAAACCTGAAGCAGGAACAACACCTCGACGATCTCCAGCAAGCCCACCAGGAGCTATGGAATGGAAGAACCGCTGCCTCAAGCTAGCAACCTTCATTCGGTAGACAAAGTACACATGTTAAGAAAGCAAATAAAGATGCAGAATGGAGGTAAGTTGAGCCAGACAAAATCCCGGAAAAGTATTGGAAATGATATGGAGAAGGTATCCCCGATTTAATAGTATTTCCAGGTTACCTACACAGGTGTTAAGCTACTTTGTCAGAAAACACGATAATGGGACAGTATCATCCATCTCAATTTGTTCCATTACGAGGAAATGTATTTCAGAATGCCTTAAGGAGAGTTTGTCCACAGAGACCAAAGAAGTGTCTAGTCTGTACGTAAAGTCAGTAGGTAACATGTATGAAGGAGGATAAAACCAATACTAAAACACCCAAACGGGAGAAGATGCACTTCCATAGACACCATTTCATGTAGGGTAAACAAAAGCCCTTTTCTATTCTCAAGAATCATGAATAAGATGCCATGATGTGCGTCACTCGACAGTGAGCATATATAGTAGTCAGTTGAGACTTCAGAAAGATGTCAAATTCCATGGGTCTTACATTAAGTAGAATGAAAATATCTACAATGCACTAGGGAGATTATGTCTCAAGAGTCAAGACTTTATATAGGATAGAGAGATACCAGTTAAACTCAATGCAAAGAACGCGTGAAGGAGATGAGGTCGCTTGATAAGATGTTTGGACATATATGAAATAATAAACCAAGAACAAAATGATTTGTGACGAGGTGGGCGTGATCACTTTTGAAGGTAAAACATGGTATATGAGGCTCATATTGATCAAGCATTTGCAAGGAGACATGCAATGTGAAGGATCACTTTAAAGGATTCTACACAGAGAAAAGCCAGCACTGGTAAAACTGTAGAGAAGTGATTAAGGTATTATTTGACCCTTAAATCTCTCCAAGAATATGATCTTGACTAAAACGTATGAGCACAAAGGAACATGCAGACCCTAAATAGGCATTTTATACACACTTCTTTATAGGTTATGCATATTTTCTCCCTGCTTTGTACTTAAGTACTTTCCATTTTTCCTTTATTATTGTTTACATCTAGTGGTAATTTTGAGCATGCTGTTAAGCTTCATTATATGTAATTTTTTAGCTTCTTCGTACACTTTACTTAAATCAAAGTGGATTCAAGCAAGAACGCTTCACTACCTATCATTTACTGCTTCTCCTATGGAGTTAACACTTTCAAAGTCAAGAGTTCATCAAAGATAGCCTCCCTGAAATTCAAGGGGTAAGGCTCGGAACATCCAACCCCCGCCACTGCCCCCCTCCCCCAAAAAACAAAAACAGGAAGGAAGGCTATGGGAAGCTCATTGCCATTGACTTCGTTTAGTTAGCTTTTATCCTATTTCAGTGTTTGTTTCTAGTTTGCTATTTTTTCTACCCTGGTTGAAGTACTTCAGAAATAAATTATTTTATTTCAGAATTATTTTTGTGGGTCTTGTTGTTGCTGCAGACAAAGGTTCTTCTTCCCACATCCTAAACTGCAAGTCCATTGTGTCCTTAAGCAAAAACACAATTGATGAACCAAGCACTTTTATTTCATAAGGAACAAAATTTTCAAATTAAAAGAGACAAATATCAATCTAGGAAAGAAAACCATATTCTATACCTGCTCTCCGAATTGCTCTTCCTTCTCTTCAAAACTAGAAAGGGCAACGACTTCAACCTGGCTTAGTCCATAGTTAACAAATAATGTAATCAATTATTTCGTTGGGTTGAGTCTTGTGAACTCTCTTCAACTTCTATTCAGTAAGAAGATGAAAGATTATCTTACATTGAAAAATTCGCTCAAGGGGGTCTCCATATGTGCCTGTGGCTTAGGAACTGAATCCCATATCTGGGAAGAAACTTGCAAGATAAGTCAGGTAAAATTAAATTCATCATCAATATATGAGATAACAAAGCATCAAGTCCTCACCTTCTGAATATCTTCCCGCAGAACAGGTTCTAGATTCTCTAGTGGTGTCTGTTGCAAAAACAAACAGGAGGAAGAAAGCTTAATGTTCTAGAATTCCTTCAGCTCCAGACAGTATGTGTAAATGGAAATGGCTAGATTCTTTGCTTGGAACACAAAACCAAAAGAGACAAACCCACCCTTGTTTTATCACGTATCACAAACAACAAAGTTGTTTTCCGAGGACTAAACAACCTCATCATGACCTACAAGAAGGACCGCCATGTCTAATCATGAGCACAAATAATTTTCACCATAATCCAAACCAGAACAATCCAATCAAGAGTTAGACACAGAGCTAGTCAAGCAAAAACCCGTAACTTACTTGAAATACAGTCTTCAACAGAGGTTTATTAGCTGCCTGTTCACGCCCAATATCATGGCACCACCTACACAGATGATACAGCAATTTACAGAGCGGAAGTAAACAAACATTAGAGAAATTTTGAAGCCATCCATGCGCTTACATGTTGATGAGAACTATATCAGAAACAGCAAGGGCAAAGAGAGCACTTTGTTTTTCGAAGGCAGTGTCATCCTGAAAAACGTGATAGACACAAATTGTGGTGAGAGCCCATGAGCTGTTACTTTGAACTCAGGTACGGCAGAGGCGAAACATAACCTGCACCCAGAAACATCTGCAATCCCAATATAGGACAAGCAACAGAGTGCAGTACACAATGCAATACAGAGGGAATTGAGAAGCTGATTTGACTTGAGCTGAGTTATATGATGCAATATCAAAAGGCAAATAAGCATCACTTTCACAGAACAGCTAGCTCTGGCATCTTTAAGCGTTTGACAGAAATAATGAGTGTTTGCTCACACAGCACACTTGAGACTTTAGCCCAGAGGCGTGCCAAACCCATAAATATAGCATATCTTTCAAGTTCACAACATGAAATGATATAACCAGTCATTCCAAGGTATCTAGAAAAGATTTACAAGAGCCAAGCGTTGCAAGCACTCAACAAAGTATAGTAATCTAGAATGAAGGCAAAACCACGCATGAACCCACATATACCAAAAGGCCACATGCAAACCTCGACAAACTAAATAGGCACCAGTGACTAACAATATTCTTTGAACAGGAAGGTTGATGGGGCTCACATGAGCATCATTGATCACACTAAGTGAAATTTTTTGTACCAAAGTGGCACCACGCCAAAGGTTACGGCTTATACAACTCTGGATTTGAAAATGAGTATGGGAATACTATCATGGTACAAGATCCATAAAACATATGACATGACAAAGCACACACCATAACACGAAAAGAAACCGATCCCATGGACCTAAAGAATTGCAGATACACAAAAAAGTTGGGCTAAAACAATTTTTGTTTCAAATTGCATCTAGTTTTAAATTTTTATCAAAAGCCTGGACATATATACGGAACAATCAAAGGAAATGATTAAAAAAATCAAAAATCGAAGAAGGATGTCTATCACCTCTCCTCTTTCTCTGCCATCAGTACCCTCCAAATCCATCACAAGAGTACAAGGTTCAATGTCAACACATTTTGCAACCCAAATTCCTTTTGTCGTCTGAGACCTGAGAAGAATAGCATTATTGTCATTTTTACCACTTCCTGTTGAAAACCCAACCTGCACAAGAATGTAGTTAATTACCTTCCTCTAAATGCATCCATCTCCCTGAAGTTGGTCCCAAACAAATGATTTAATAGTGTACTCTTCCCTGCAGGACAATGGAAACATAGAATAAATAAGATGAAGACCAACTTGTCGGCTGCTCCACTATCCATTCAGCACCAATTTTGCAGAGGAAATAGATGAGATCAAAAGAAAATAAATCTAAAGACGAAGGTAGAGAAGATCACAAAAATGACATAAGTAGCAAACTGTATATGTCATGCCCAAGCCACATTACAGTTTTCCAGTATCAAGGGATCCAGCAGATATACAAAGGATAGAGTACAATAAATAAACCATACTTGATATCAGTCTCAATTTTAAGAACAGAAGAATAGAAGTACACACCACTGCTCTGTGGACCCATGATGGAGACTACAGCATATGAAAGACCACATTCTGCCAACTTTACTTCTTTCATAAAATTTTCTATTCCAGCAACATTGAATGTGCCATCTCCATCTATCAGCTGAGTTGAACAACATTGACGACCACCCTCTGAGGACGATTAACATATGTGTTAATGAGGCAACATAGTAATGTATTCGGCTGTTTACTGGCAAAAATATATTTCTCTCTCTTTCTTCCTTTTTCCACTTAAGAAATCAAGATATTCCAACCCACTAAGCAATTTCTACGGCAGCATCACAGCTCTTCAAATTAATATACAACATACTTTACACCATAATGCGTTTCTTTCAGAATTTAAGGGGCTATTTATTTTAGTAGTCAAAACTAGCAGTTAGCATTGAAGGTTAGGAGTGCTCTGGAGTGACTAGCGGCAGTCAAGAGCAGTCTGACCTTAAATATATATACAAGTAGCGGTTAGGAGCAGTTAGAAATGTTAAGAGAGGTTAGATAAAGGGGTTAGCGATCCGGAGCTAATTAGCAATTACATAACATGAAACAAATAGGCTCTTAACAAACTCCCTCTCCCCCAGCCCCAACACCCCCCCTCCCCTCCAACACAAAAAAAGGAACCCTTGCCGAATGAGATAATGGCTGAGTTCTAGGATGAAAATGCTAAGAAGTTTTCAGTTTTTTTTTTTTTTTTTGGTGGTAACCTGCCACCAAGCTTTTTCCTTTTCCACTTAATACCACGCTGTTTAGCATTTTGAGGAAAATATGCCACCATCTTATCAGTTTTTTTCTAATATGTCATCGAGCTATCAGTTTTTTACGAATCTACCACCCGCAACAATGGACAACCGGTTCTCCAACCATTCAACATCCATTGACATACCTTTCCCAAGATACTAAACGTAGTGGCACTGAGTAGGACCCCCACAAAAAAAAAAAGGCTCGGTGACAGATGGGAGAAAAACATAATGGCTAATGGTATGTTCATCCAAGGACTTAGATAATGGCTAACACAACACAACCCACTGACTTTTCCATGATCAACATACATGGGCTTCACAACATCCATAATTGGATCAGAACCACGAAATATTTATTAAAGAAAGAAAAACGACTAATATGATCCCGGTTCTTCGTGCTCAAAAGAAACAAATGCTCACCTGAAAATTATAAAAGATAACATTTCTACATCTATTTCAGCTGCATTTGAGGCAAATCATCCCATGAAGGCACAAAATTCGAAACCATAATTCTAAAGTTCCAAAATTTTGACCCTAACCCCGCTCATTACGACAATGTGATCACATGAAAGCACAAAATTCGAAACCATAAATCTCAAGTTCCATAAATTTCACGCTAATCCCGATCATTACGACAATGTGATCATTATATGATACAGAAGCACAAAATTCGTAAGCACTCTAACGTAATGTTCGAAAATTTTGCACGCTAACCCCCATCATTACGACAAATACAATGTGATCATTTCATGATGCAAGAACGATCTGACATGAACCAGACTGCGAATGGATAATGTAATGTCAATTTATACACCACAACACCATCATCACGACAAATTCAGCGGAGAGAGAGAGAGACGTACCCATAGCTATGCTGGTCGAGGTGAACCTGACCTTCAACCAATCGATTCGTTTAATCGACACAAATAGTGATAATTGATGAGTTTAAGCGATGCAAAATGTGGATGATTGAGAGCTTCAAAGGAGATTGATTTCAGCCATGGATCGAATTCGAAGCGCAATTGAGAAAATCATGGTAAGAGTTAGTTGAGGGGAGAGAGAGAAACAGAGGGGGGGAAACTAAAAAAGCATTGTTTGAATGGTGTCCTTTCTCCGACAGGATCAATATGCGCTTCACTAACGAAAGGGGAAATTGATGGATGAAGGAAAAATTCCCAAAAAATTATTAATTAGTGCTATAATTGCACTATATTCTTATAATTTCCATTTTTAAAGGCTTAAAATTCTTAATTTAGCTACTTTTAGGTATGTGAATTTTGGATTTCAGAAATTTTTGTGTGATTTGCCATGTCAATTGTCAATTATCTACTTCCTCTCTATTTGTCTGTTTTACTTTTTTTTAAAATTAAATATATTATCTGACGATAAATTTTGGATGCAACCTTTATTTTGGGGGGGATAATCAATGGACTCAACTATTTCGTAGTGTCAAACAAGCTATAAAATTACAATTTTTATATATCCTGTAAAAATTTTTACCTACTATACTTTCAGTTCATATTTCATATGTATCTTTATGAAAGTTTCGTATATAAAAGTAAAAATAAATTTCTTTTGCTTTTGGAAGGGCACTCTAGTAAATAATTGTGTTTTAAGGTGTGAAGGATTAAGATATAGCAATTTTAACCTAAGTTACAAAGAGGTATGTGTAGTCTCCCCGTTAAATTAATTATGCATTAAGCCATTGACTATCTATTGCTCAAATCAATAGATAATACTTTGATAAAATATTTTACTTTAATTCCCTATAATCTAAGTTGAAAAATTTTCAATTATATATTTTTTTTATCAATTAAAAAAATGGACATAACGTGGAATGTATTATTATAATACCTATGAATTTGTCATCTTTCTTTCAATTACATCATACATTTCTCACAACTGAAAATTAAGAACTTGTCTGAGACCAAGAAAGAGTGGATCATATGGCATATGGGATTGGAAGTCAAGTTAAGATGTTTGAACAAATGTCCACATCCACAGCCCATCCCACTTCCCCTGGATCCCTCGTGGATCATTCAACCTAGTAATTAGTATCGGCTCATCAAAAAGCTCCACTCCTAATTCACACAAGCACAAAGGAGGACGAGGTCAGAAAAAAGTATGATTCCATTGTAGATAGATCTCAATAAACAGTTGTATTTCATAGATGCTTTTTTGAGGGTCAAAATGTTTTAACCATTGTAGCTCGATCCTTGTGGCTTCTCCAAAAGTGTACATCAGGCACATTTCCCATGGGGTACAAGCATTAGTCTCAGCCTAAAATGCTTTCATATAAGCTCTAATAAATAATCCTTGAGAGATCTGATTCTCAAGAGGGTGGGCAGCTGGCTATATGGGATTTGAACTGATCCAGCTCTGCAAGCACTTCAGTTTCTGGCCTGTACAGCAAGTCTATCACGCGCCATATCTGCAACCACCCAAAAATCATCAGGGTGAGCACTTCACTTGGAGTTTTCCCATTCATGTCAATGAACTAGAGAATTGGCGGTGGGGGGACCTTAAGACTGAGATCTAATATTCGTTAGGTTTCAATCTTCACTATTGGGTTAAATTATGCAGCTGATAGAAGTTCCGTAGAACATGATGTGCTAGTAATGTATGAAATTCATTAGGACAAAACGCAAATAAATAAGGGTACAGATTAGGTAACAGTGACAAAACTAGAATGACTACTGGCCTTTTCCATTACGTCTCACCCTCACTGTCTTGATCAAGCTTGGTTGATCTTGGCAGGCGAGTGTTGAGATATACTCAACTGCTGAGTGCTGACACAAGAGTGAGGAAAGCCAACAAAGCAAATTCAATCTTCTAGTACCTAGTTTTTCAAGTCACTCTGACAAATTGAGGCTGGAACTACAGATCTAGAGTTGAACTGGTGACAAAGGCCCATAGAAAGGGCTACTAATGATAATGGTGTCAGACACGGAGGTAATCAGCATCAGAAATTTGATTACCTGCAGCGTTCCACCTCCCGCAGAGCTAGAACAGTCATCCGAAACACTGACAATAGTCCATGGGTCAACTGAATTCCAGTGGAAGTCAACCACTTTGTCCCTAGCAAATTAAAACATAAGTTAGACAGACAGATAGGTCAAAACCAAGTATATCCAACATTCATCCTTGTTAACACAAATGCTTGTCAGAAGTATAGTTATTTACCACATAATCAAGAAACATGCAGTTCATTGCCCTGCTCTCTCTCTCTCAATCTCTCACTCTCTCTCACACACACACACTCTTTGTTTCTCTGCCTAGGAAACACATACAGACACAGATCTTAATAAAGACATGGATAAAGAACACCCGGAAATGAAAATGTCAGTCATCAGAAAGCACAGACATGTGAGACAGATATGGGTATGGCTAATTGGGTATGAACATGGAATACAGCCCATCCAAGAGTGCACTTGCTGCTTAGCTCAAACTATTCTCCGATCTATTTAGAATCTTGTTGGCCAAAAATTGGTCACGCTGTAAAAAATATGGATCATGATAGCAGAATCCTGTGATTACATTCCAGCAAAGGCTACGCTTGCTCTAGTTTGGTAAGTGACATACATAGGCGAACAGGAAGGGAGGAGCGGAGGCAGCAGCAAGGACAATTCACAGTCAAGACGTGTCCCCCCCCCCCCCCCCAAAAAAAAAAAAGTGATGCACAAGCCAGATGGTTACTAGGATTGATAAGTCAGTCATACCAAAGTCATAAATAAGTCTTTATCTCCCAAAGAGAGAGAGAGAGAGAGAGAGAGAGAGAGAGAATCTCAAATGCAATACGTCGCTGCAAAGATGCATATGCTGTGAAAAGCCACCATATGGAAGAACCATACCTATGCCCCGCATGCCTGAAAAATAAGCCAGCAGGAATCTCCGATCTCTTACCCTCACTACCCGTCTGGATCTTACCAACCTGAGCATTGATTTTAACAGGAAAGAAGAAAACTACTTGTCAGGAGGTCAAATGGAACAGTGAGCAAGGACAAAAGAACTTCATCAAAGTTAAAAGAGAGTAGATAATTTCCATACCTTTCCATAATCCCATATGTTTAACAAACTATCCTCAGCGGCACTACCAAAAATTGATCTATTATGTGGTGACCACTGTATCAAACATAATCATTAATACACAAGCAAATCATCTCCCAAAATATACCAGACATTTTTAACTAGGACCTTTGTACAAACCCTTTCCATATGTCTGTCACTTAAAGAAAAGATTGATTTTCAGTCCAAAGTGTATGCAAACAATTCAGACATGTCCCAAATGCTCTAATCCCGTACATATAGAAATTATGTTGTTGTCCCTGCCTTAGAAACAAGGAGGGTAAGGAGGGGGCAAGTCCCAGTTTCCTGTCCCTTCTTCCCCCCCCCCCCCCGGGGGGGGGGGGAGGATGTTGTAACCTGGCTATGCTTCTCTATACTCCTGATGGAAATGAGGGGACTCAGAATAAAACCATGGTGTCCTAGATGAAAGCTGGTATGTGGCTTCACAAAGCTATAGCAATATATAAACGCAGACCTGCACACAAAGAACTGGTGCTTCATGACCCTGAAATTTATGGACAGGAGATCCAACTCCACTACTTGTAAGAAACCTCCGGTCAAACATGTGTACTGAATTATCAGCTGATCTGTATACAACACAGGTTAAATGGTATACATGTCAAACCATGCATTGCAGCAAAGTATTGAAACCAAGTCAGTCTCAAAGGGTAGAAAAACTACCTACCCCGTCAAAATGAAGTTTTCATCAAAAGGGTTCCAATCAACACAGTGGAGATCAGCATCATGAGCCTTTTCAACCTGATGGAACATAACAGCCTTATTAGATGTCTAAGCAAATTTGAAATCGCAAGATAACTGCTTGAGATATCCACATTTGAATATATAAACCATGCAACCTACTGAACTACAAATACGAGAACCACTCTCTTAAGAGTTTTACCTCCTGGCAGAAAGAGTCCCAAATTAATCAGGTTTATTCACGGATTTACCAGATTAATCATAGTAGGATGAACAGTACATATAAGTCAGACAAAGGTAGTATCACTGAAGTCTGTGGGCCACATAAATACAAAGAGAGACATTGGAAGAAACGTGCTAGAATAAACTAAAATGGGGGTAGTGCTCTATAAAGGACCTCTTGATGCTTGCATAGCTTACAACATAAGCATATGAAAATATCCAGGTGCATAAGCCAGCACTATTTCCTTGTTGGCTAATCAAGGACCAGAAAGCCTCAGTGCCTCATTCTAAAGTAAGAGACGGGTAGGGATCTAAGGTAGGATTTACAAGACTAGAGTAACTACTTTGATATTCCAACTATATCCACAAATCGCAACATATAAACCTGCACCATATGAACCAGAGGAAAATTCAGGCAAATTTAAGTTCTTCCACCGCGAACTTGCAGCATGTGCATAGGGATGGGAGTTGCACCCGAACCCGAAAAATCCGCCCCGAATCCGCCCCATTTATAGCGGGTATGGGTACAAAAACTTATTAAAAAATGGGTATGGAGCAGGTAAGGGTATTGCGTTTGAAAATGGGTATGGGTATGAGTATGAATTCTTAAAACCCGCACCCGATTGTGTACCCGATTTGCTAATAAAAGGCGACCAAAATACGATAAAATTCAAAAATAAATATTTGGCATGAAACTCTAAGTGTATAGTGTTTATTTACGTAGAAATGAAAAATTAAATTTTTTTACATTTTTAACTTCTATGAGTTTATCCGACATGAATTTTAGTAGCGTCGCTTGAAATTACTAATCAAATATGCCGTGTATGCAAATATGGGTCGAATATGGGTGACACTTTGCGCACTCTATATATACCCGAATAAAACCCATAAACTCGAAAAACCCGATGGGTATAAGTATGGTTACAACCATCCAAAACCCGATGGGTATGGGTATGGGTATGGGTATGAGTATGGGTATGACTTTTGAAAATTGGTATGGGTGCGGGTATAGCTCAACCCGCCCCATGCCCATCCCTACATGTGCATCCTCCATCTGGTAAAATGAGCTAAGCAAAATTGTGGGGATTCTTTTTCAGGAGCTCCAAGGTTCGAGTGCCACTGACCTTTTAATCTTGAAAGTCTCAATGAGTTTTTCCAACCTTAGTTTTTTTACTTATGTATTTGTGTTCTTTCTTTTTGGGGGGAGGGTCACATAAGCTATTCCTAGGAGAAGTTTCCCCATATGTGCCACTACGGGGCTCATGTAATCTCCTGGAACCAGTAAAGAAGAAACGTTTTAGTTTTTATTCTTTTTTTTTTTTTCTGATAGCTATGGAAGCAATGCAAAAACACACCCACACAGAGGAGGAAGACAGATGTTGCATGGCAAGTTTATGGTTTGGCAGTTCTATATTTCTGGGATTATTTACCTTATTTTCTAATTTCCCTCTAATTTAAATTGCAAAATGTTTTTGAAATCTTCCAAGCTTCTTGAAAGACCATTTTATGGATATCTCTAGGTAATAACCTCTCTACTTGTTAGGGATAAAGTTGTATACATCTATGTCCCAGCAAACCCTACTTAAATGGAATCCAACTGGGTATGGTTCTGCCGATTGTCAGCTTTACATTAGCGGATTGTTGTCCCACAGCTTTCACTGTGTCTCTTTAGCAAACATAAAATACATAAAGTCCCTCTTTGTTGCCTTGTAATAGAGTTTTCTTATTTATTGAGAACAAAAGGCAGTAAATCCAGTCAGCTCTCTAAACATTCATTATTCCATCCCTGACTAGGCCCTCATCGCAAACAGTGCAAACACCCATCCTGAGGAGCAGCTTTGATTTCATGGTAATGTAGCATCTCTGAGCAAAAGAATTTGTGCAAGCATATGTATCCAATGCCATATAGACATGATCAGTAAGCGTTTCATACACAAAAGCTAACAGTGTTGAAAATGCCACTAGATCCGGAGACATCACCTTAGTCACTGGTGCCAATCCCGCTCTCGCATCCCACAATATCAGACAGGAATCATCACCTACACTGCAAAACTGCTGTGCACTTCCAAACGTAAAGAACACATGTGAATACAGATTAAACAAATTTCCAATGTGCACAGTTGGGAAGAGCTATGGGTTTACCACTTCTAGGGAAAAGGAATCACCAGCGCATAAAGATCGGCAAGTGGGGGTTAAAATATGTGCAAGTGTTGAAATATATCCAATGTTTCATTCGAATGAAGGGATGTCTTAATTGATTGGCCATCTCCAAACTTGAGAATAGAGGTTCAATTTTCATATCATATAACCAATAGGTTGTGTGAGTTTCTCCCCCTATGAGTTAACTCCTAGCTCAAGCTTGGGCTAGGTTAGGAGCCACACTCATGCCTAAAGCAAGACGTTGAAAAAAGTAAAGTTCCATTTTCTGAAGCCTTTAAGCTACTTCTGCTTCTTTTACAAGATTGGTGGTCAACCAAACCAATCCACCCTTAACTACAGAAGTAACTCTTGAAATTGTTTGATACTGCATAACAAGGCTTTGTAGACTTGGCCCATATACGTTGAAGCAATAGCCAACTGTGCAAAATATAAATCATAATGATGAAGAAAACTACCTTGTGGGGCAAAATTGTACATCCTCAACAGTATCTTCATGTCCCTTGAAGATGCCTCTCGGTCCAACTGATGGACTCTTGGCATTTCCATCATTTCCCTCCCCAGCTTTGGACACTGACTTGATGTTGCTGCCAGCAGCTGGGGACTTTGTGGAGTTTGCTTCTGCAGCCAGTGTTGAGATATGGTCATGGATACTCCACAAGACCACAGACTTATCCTTTCCTGCATCATAAGATGCTGGTTATAAGAATTGCATAAAACAAATGCAAAAGTTGTATGAGAAATTTCTCAGAGCACCCAAAAGCAGTTTAGCAGAGATTTTAGCTAAAAAGTAGCCAAGACACATAACTGGAGGATGCCTATTGCTAGAAGAGTTCCTTTTTTTTGGGGGGGGGGGGCGAAAGGGGCAGGAGTGATGCTCCTCTTGACCAAATCCAGAATCCCACCCCAGATTTGAGTTGGGAAGCTGAGGGTTCTCATGCTTTAGAACAACAGAAAATGCCAGATTTTCTATTAACTATCTCTGTTCTTAATCGTTCCTCAAGCCTTGTTTCTTCCACCTTTATAAAAATTTCACTTCCTGTTTGTTCAGTAAGCCGGGGTGCAGAGAATCAAAATAAGGATTAACAAGGATTCAAAATGAATCGCTCTAGTACGGCAATCATGTTTCGCGGCTATCGCAGCATAAAAAACGCCGTTCGCCCAACTCCAAACCTTTCCAAACGCAACAATTTCGTCGCAATTCGGCCAAATTTTGAATCCATCATACCACTGAGAAATCAAAAGGTTGAAGAAAGAATTTTGCCAAGGGAACACGAGAAAACAAGGGAGTCACGTCCAATTTCCCGTTAAAGAGTTCTTAACCAAAGACCTCAAAGAAAATTGATCCCAATTTAAGTTTCCAGAGAGAAATAGAGAAGGCAATGCTCACTAGGATACTTTGTTCCATTTGTTACTCCATCAACTAGGCCTGGTAAACATTCAAGAAGGTAGGATATTAACAAGACAAGGTACTTTTATCTCCATGTATGTTCACTGAGGATGAATCAGCCTTAGCTGCTAGGTCCTAGCTGCAAAGGGTCATGGCACCAACATCCACTCTGCCAGAAACTTTCACTGGCAACCTTCCAACAATTACTACCTACTGCTGGGTTTATTCTAGCCTTGAACCCTTATCTACAGAAGTCAGGATCATGCCACTCACCATTTCATCCCTCATCACAACCTATCACCTTTTTCATCCAAATCAACAGCCACCACCTATCTGGGCCACTTTGCTGAGGAAGGCCAGGAATATGCCTATACTAGGGAATGCTACCTCCACCTGATATCTCCAAAATAACATTGTAGAGCAAGAGTGGGAAATTGAGAAGCCCCAAGACGTGCAATTGATTTACACAGGAGTGTGACGTGTGACAACAAAGAATCTAAGCGATGCAACAATAGCAAATTCTAGAGTCACGGAGCTATCAGACAGCAATATTCAATGCCTTGTCCCCGACCGCCTTCTCGGATTAATAATGAGCAAGCCTTTTCATGCTCTGACACTGATTCCAAAATGAGGATAAGGAGTGAGCTCAGGCCATTGATAAAAAAAACCAGAGCATTTTTATTCATTTTTTGAATGGACCAAATTGGTCCAGCCAATGCCCTTGCTGTCCTGTCTTGAGTACACATCACCAAAGCTAAGATTGGGTGTATCCAGAATCCAGATGACAAGCTAGGAGGCATTGCCCAGTCTGAACAATGTCGTTCTGGTTGATTCACAAAGTAGAGGAAAATATGAATGGAGAAGATGCCAAACATTACATTCAATCTGCTAAAATTCACAAGCAAGAAGAGCATTTCCAGAGACCAAGGATTCAAAACTGCAGTTTTTAGTCACGATGCAGTAACAGGTGCATTATCGTAAACGCGAGGTAAGCACCCAATCATGGTTGACGTGGAGTGAAAATGCAGTTCGCTAAACTTCCGGGCTTTCCTATGTGCCTCTTCTGTTGTATAAGGCCTCATTTTGAATCCATGTCATAGATCCTGGTTTCTAGTAACATGAATGAGAAATCGTTTAAGGAACATTTAGATAAGACAAATAGATTTCAATGTATAAAAAGCAACAAACTATCATGCACAGATCAAATTTATCCACAGTAAGCTCACAGATTGTGAGGGCTTCCATATAGCAAACAAAAGGGAGAATTAATGGGTCATCCCCATAAGTAGGTGCTACTAGTGTGGAGAATAGATATGCCAAGCAATGCCAGGCATTCCATTAAACAAAATAAAAACTTAAAAATGGGTACCATTTCATCTGAATAATACTAGAAGCAATCGGATTCTGAATGACACAAATTTGATGAGAGATTTCAATAAGCAGAAAATATATAAACACAACTAACCTCCAGAAAGCACCAGCGGTTCAGAAGAGCACATGGCAAGAGCAAATTCAGCATTGTCCTGGTGACCAGTCAATACCTGCAAAAGGAGGAGTGGAATACAAGCACCCAAACATGTGAAATCAAACAGCTCCTCAGCAATGCATTAATTCATAGCAGTTTATTGACAAGCAGCTTTGCAGAATGATTAAAAGATTCAGCAGAATGGGAAGGGAACCAAGGAAGATTTCACTTAGTATTAAACAATGAGAATCTTTTCAAGCAAAGGGAGAGGGGGTTTGCGTGCAGCGTACCAGATCTGGACGAGAGTCAGAAGCTCCCAGCACAGCATGACGGTTAGGTTGACTTTCAACATCCCAAATCAAAACCTGATTGCAGAATCGAATTTGTTAACCATATAATGTATCCAACTAAGTATCCCAAATGATAAAAGCATGCATAAGTGGAACATAGCATGCAGGTGCCTGAGCTTAGACATATATTCAAACTGATTTTACTCACATCAGGACTGTCAGTATGTGTGGCCACTATGTTGCTATTCTGGGGGAGTTCCCTGATCCTGTTCACCTGCAAAGACAAAGTTGTTAACTTCCAGAATGCTTTTACACCCTTACATATATCGGGGCAGGAGCAGCTTTCAAAAAGAAAGTTGAGGGGAACACGAAGCAAGCATGAAGAAACCCAATGTTTTCATCTTCTGATGCTGTCGAACAAGTAATCATGAACATAGAGCTAGTCCAAAATCCTTGTTCCATTCAAGTTGTCAAAAATGATGCAAAAAAGCATTTACCCTTCGACTAGAGCGCCAAACTCAGTTGCCATAATGGAAGAACCCCCCCCCCCCCAAGGGAAACAGGGTAGGAGGAGCATGCCAAACTCAACCGACTCTCCCTCAGGACAAGGTATTGTAGCAGGTCTCAACTGAACCTTTCTATATTACTACAGCGCCCAGGAGACGCACTTTACACATCGCAAGATCAACAAAATAAAAACAAACTGTTGTTCAGAACAAACAGAAAAAGTGTGCAGCTTAGAAAAAACAATCCTCTAAAGTTGTCGCTTGAATTCAAGAAAGACCTACTGCTATGGGTATCCTCCTAGCCCCTAAGCATTTACTCCATTGGCATTCATCATAGAGCAAGTGGATGTGAGAGATGTTTGACTTGGTCAAAAAAGCTATTTGGAGTGTTTGGTTGATTAGCTTTTTAGATTAGCTTTTTATACCCAAAAAGCTCTTTTACAAAAAGCTCTTTGGGATAGCTTTTTCAAAGAGTTTTTTGATGTTTACTATTACAACGACCATACTAACCTTATAATTTGGACAAATTTACATTAAATGTCATTCACAAATGATATTCCCGAATGTGGATGCTTATACTTTAAATTTTTCAATTTATTTTTTTTTCTCTTTTGGGACAAGAATTGTGGATGGTCATGATGTTGAAGATAATGCTTTTCATTATAACGCTTCTTAATTTAACAAATAATTTATGTTAGTTAGTCTCACATGATATATAAATATTTTTTATGTCACATAATTTCAATGCTATTAAAAAGAAAAACATTTAACATTAAAAAGATATTTGATAATAAGTACTAAAATTAGGAAAAAGTATAAATGTAATTTTATAAATCATATAAGTTTTAATTCATAATTCATATCGAAAAGAAAAATAAATATCCAATGAAAAATTGTTTTGTTAGAAAAATAATGAAATTGAGTAATGGGTATAAGTGGAATTTTATCAAATAGCTTTGTTAGAAACAGCTAACTTCACCAAACACTTTTTCACAAGCAGCTAATGCAATCGGCTAAGTCAAACAGTTAATGCAATCAGCTAAGTCAAACAGCTAAGTAATCAGCTAACAGCTAATAGCTAATAGCTGATTGCCAAACAGGGCCTATGCAAAAAATATCATCACTTTGTTAAGTATGCATATTTTCAATGATTTTCTGATTTCTTTTGCTTAGTAAGGTAGCAGCTAAGTACTCAATCGCAACAAGGTTATGCTATTATTCGCATTGACCAATTACCATGTTCAAACTACTTCATTCCACTAATAAACTCTCAGAACCCAAGTACAAAAGCTATAGCAAGGTAAAAAGTGCAGCATCTATAAAGTAAATAACAATTGTTACAACAAATTCATTGAACATGCTTAACAAGCAATTAGATTTAGGTACACATGTGAAATAAAACCCCCACCGATAAGGCATACCTCCCCAGGATGTATGATAGTTTTATGCTTCCTCACAAAGGGAGAACGAGCCTCTTCAAAACTGCAAAAAACAAAAAGAACCAGCAAGCAAAAACATAAATGGAACAGGAATGTCTCATGACCATTAACCAAAGAAATCTTGCTGACACAATAGTTGTTATGTAAGGATAAAGTCACCTGCGATATAGCTCCGCAGCAGCAACCCTAGGTTTAACTACTTCGACATTTGCAATGACAAGGGTATTAGGAACACTTCCATCAGTCTGAAAAGTAAAGACAGAGGAAATGAAGGTCATTCCGAATGTAGTGATACAATGATGAGAAGGTACACCACACGAGCAAGCCAATGCACAAACTTGAACAAGACATTTTTTCAAAAATCTGACCAGTAATGTATTCTGCAAAGAGTCCCTTAGGATGTATCACAAATACCATAACAGAGTGAACGCACATGTACTTCTCACAAGGCTAATTTAAGGCTTTACTGAAGATTTGGACCATTAAAAAACTGTGAAGGGTCATTTGGTGTAGTGAAAATAAAACTTCTAAAACTCAACATTTATCCTCTTTCTAAGTCTCTACAGTGCACAGGCATCAAGTCCACCTAAGTCACTGATACAACTCCTTAACCTCACCCACCTCAAGGAAAAGAAAGAAACAAATAAAAGCATACAGTTTAAGAGTGACATTCTATTTAGGTATCTCGCAACAAACAGTCTTGTAAGCCAAATAGTCTATGGGTGTGAAAGCCATGCACTCGCCAACACAATTCCAACCGAGAGATCAAAGGATTAAATGGAAAAACAGATTAGGGTTTGAAATTGCCTGTTCTGAAAAGGAAAAGTCGTTGCCGAGTCTTGTAGGTGGCTTGCTCAAAGAAGTGGACCCCACCTACAATATCACACGGCAATCAGATTAATGTAGAAGAAAAGGGCATATACAAGCAAATCATGGTCCACATTATGAGCATGAAATATCATTTGGAAATAGAAACCAAGAACAAGCAAACAAAAGCACATTGATATATAAAACTAGCTGGCTATCAATGGCGTTTGGACCCATTTCACCGCACCTGCTACCAATAAACATCCAATAAAAATATTGTGACACAGATTATTATCAAAAGTCTCTGCATTAAGGTTTTTGTACCATAATCTAGTATTCCACCACCATTCTCCCCCAAACCCCCCCCCCAACAAAAGGGAAAAAAAGAAAAACGAAAAAAGCAACGGAGACCCTAAGAAGGCTGCATTTCTTATTAGGGCTGCTACCTTTCGAAGAGATACAAACAATGTAGGTATGTTTATCAAATATGAAACTGATGTTACCTTAAATTATGCCCTTATGTCGACCATAAAGCTTGGTTCTGACATGGATACAAATACAGAAAACACAAACAAAATGGGCATAAAGGAAAAACCTCGTCCAACTTCTAAAAGTTGAAATTTCCACCACAATCATTTGCATTGAAAGATACACACAACCCACAAAGAAATAATAACCGAAAACTCCAAAACTAAAGTGATGGCTCTGAATGAAACAGAAACTTGGTACATAAATGCAAAATCCAAAATCGTGACAAAGTAGCGTTAAGCTGAGAACCCATTAACACTGGCACCCAAAATATGGTTCAAATATCACCCAAACCTCTAAAATTCCAGAAATTCATCCCACATTCCCCACCCCACTAAACCCACACCACCCCCCCCCCAAAAAAAAAAAACCCAGAAAAAAGAAAAACCCAGTTTGCGTTTTGGTGGCACATTTTCTGGGCAACCACAGAGTGGAGTAGAAGAAATGCCAGAGAGAGAGAGAGAGGACCGGCAAGAGAGAGAAGGCCAGACGAGGTTGTGATTAGCGAGCCAGTCGTAGAGAATGGGTACGAGTGATTTCCACTGTGAGTACTTGTCATCCACACTCATCGCCGCCGCCTTGTTCTTCCCCCTCCCCCCTTTCTCCGTCATCTTCTCTCCCTCTCTCCCTTCTCTCCTCTCTCGCCCTCCCCTCTGTAAATGAGTGTTTGATGCCTGCGCTGCAACTGAGCTCAGAGTGAGTTCACGACAAATGAAATGCCACCCGCCTTTTCAATTTCAAGTCCTTTGGGCTGGATCAAATCAAATGTGTCCCACTTGATCATTAATCTGCTAAATTATGAGCGGTTTTTCGGTCGATTTCAGTATAAAATATATGTTGTTTTGAAAATTAGAGTCACCCAAAAATATGTACTCATGTCAGATAATGAGGGGCTGTGACGAAATTGAATCAGTCCATCGAGTCTTTCTAATTCGGCTCAATCGAAACTTAGTTCAAGCTTGAGTCAAATTATGCCCGAGCCGACCTTAAAGCATACGCAATAAAGCTTGACCCCAACAAGGCTTAGACTAGTTTAACTCAATTAGTTCATTTTTTTCTTATGCGATTATACTGGGCATATGCAATTACCATTAGAATCAACAAATTTTTTACTCTGAACCTAAGATCCATTAATTTAAACAATATACATTGGTATATATATTTATGTGCGTGTGTGTATATGTATGATGACATATAATACATCTTGCACACGCCGTCCTTGAAAACACATAAGTGAAGATAAATAATTACAAAATACTTTTTTACTTATGTGTATGATATGGCTATTGAAAATTTGAACTTTTCATAGTAAGATATAGAAATAGGATAAAAGATCAATGTATTTTACAATGATATATTTGATTTGAGTCGATTTATTGTTAGTCCGCAAAAGGTAAACTACTAAAGCTTTACCACCATATATTTTCTCTATTCATAAAACTCGAACATGAGACCTTACTTGAAAGAGACAAGTATCAAACCACTAGAACGATTAAACCAACCTGTGTTGGTAAATAAATTCTTATTAATTGTTTCATTATAAACATAGCAATTATAAAAGTTGACTGAGTTAAATATTTGTCATTATGCGATATTGTTGTCTCCCCTGTTTCTTCCCCTTCCTTTTTGCCTTTTTAGATCTTTATATTCGAAGAAGGGGGTTTGCAATTTTTTTTTTTTTTTTTTGGGTTTCCCTCATTTACTTAGGAACTCGACCATACATGTAAGTTGTAACCCAACTCTATTTTAAGATGCTTATTTTAGTATTTATATAAACAGATGGTTTTTGAAAATGGAGAGCAATTCTTAGCCAGTTCTTTACCCTTAAGTGGAGCTCGCGGGACAAGGGGATTAGTTACTGTGATCAGCAGTGAATACCTTTGGTTAAACCCAGAAAAAAAAAAATGAACAGATAGTCATAAGATAGTCCTACACAAGAGTTTTGACTAACTCGAAATACAACAAACTTTTCCATGGAATATTTATATCCTCCTTCGATGGAAAATTTCATTCATATGATCAATATGAAGGCCAAACGCTTCAACATAAAAAAAGAGCCAATATTGAAATCAACCTGATTTCTTTGCAATAGGCATCACAATTGTTACAACCAAATCAAAGCAATGAGTAGTTGCTTCTTTTAGGACAACTACATTGAACTGAACAAATTTTGCAAAAGCACTGATTTTTAGCACATGGACTCCTTAGTAGCATCTCAATGTGCCAGCAACATCCCCCTCCAACAATGCTCAACTTCAGCACTCCATTTCGAGGGCGGAAATCGAGGGCTAATAACTTCTAGGATATCTACACAACCCCTTCTCACCAAAGTGTGCTGCAATGGCTGTACAACTTCACTGAGGAATAAAGGATGAAATTACAGGCAGAGGGAAAATTGCTGCATAAGGGACTTAAATATTGAAACTTATGGTGATAAGAAGATTGTGATTTGTGCGGTAAATTAAACGAGAGCTCATCAGCTGCAAATGGCCTCGACTGCAAGTTTCTTCATGACATTTGGACATGGGTCTCCCCCGAATAGCTCGGGTTCAACTGTTATAGCACAGCCTGCTTGCCCGATGCAATCCTGTTTCCGGAGGAAGCTGAAAATTAGTCTCCAGCAACAGAGATCCAACATTTCACATACATGTTATGAACAAATGCCTAAGGAAAAATCAAGATCATGAAGATGATTCAAATGGATAAAATTTGGAAGAGAATTTTCGCCAAACAGTGTCGCTGAGACTTGGTCATAGATATGCTGGATAACAGAAAGCAGAGTGCTGAACAAAGGTCAGGATGTGGACTCCGTAAGTCCCTGAAAAATTGTGTGGTTTCAGTCTAGAATCACTGAATAAAGGTTCAACTCTCATGCCACTGTCATTCAGTCAGTACGAAGTGCGTAATACAGGTACCTAAACTGGAATGAATTGTATGAGTGACAGTGTCAAACAATGTCAGAACAGCTTTAAAGGCCACCCAAAGACTAGAACTCAGTTTCTGAGGCTTTAAGAACCAAACCAGTGTGATTGCTAAATCATCAATGCGAAGATAATTTTAATGTATAACCCAAAAATGCCAAGAGACGGAATGGCATACCAAATCTGATCTTAGTATTTTGTGCACAAACCTAATCATATTTTTGAGATTCCAAGACTCGATTAATAAGAACATAATATAATAAATAATAATAGGCATCTAAGGTACGACTAATTCATCCTTTCAAATTGGAGCTAGGCATATAAAATTGAAAGGCTGCAACTAATCATCAGCCAGCTAAAGTTTTCAACCAATTTAATCCTGCAGTAAGCCAGAAATTTACTACTATTGTTCAGCAAAGTCCCTGCTTTTCTGATTGAGATAGTGGAGCCGCCACAATTAAAACTCGATAGGGGGTTTAGAGTAAGGAATGCAACGTATGCATAGCGTACCCTTTCAAATATATCATATGACTTGTGGGCATGGCAGCTTCCTTCTCTGTAGTTTCCGCAAGAGCCTTCCGGTGTCCCAAAACTAGCAAACTTGATTGATGAAATTTTCTGGCCAGGAGCACACCACAAGTGAGCCTTTGGTCGCAATGGTTTGCTGACCTTCCTGGAAGATTGCAAGTGCCAATTCACGAGGGTTGGCTGCCACTCATTAATATCAGCACATACACTGCTTATCTCTCTTTTCATCAAAGAGATCCAGTTTGGATTTCCGCCCAATTCTTCAAATACAACCATCAGATTGCCTTTCGGCTTCAACCAGGAACGAGGAACATGATACCTGAAATTGTCCTTTTTTGGTTAGCTCCTGTTAATGTAGATCCCTAGGAGAGAGAACAATCATCTAAAAAAACTCGTTTAAGCAACTCTCACCATCTTTGGGAAGCATCACCGCAGTAAGTTAAGCATTTCTTCTCAGTGTAGTATCCTGCATAGTTACACTCCCCACAAGAGCCTTTTGCTTCATAGGCAGGCCAATAACGCCCCACATTCTCCCCATTTATCCAAACCTGACCCTTACCCATACCTCCCATGTCCAATGCAAGCGGTTCATTTCCAGGTGGAGCATTGAAAACAGTCTGCGTAAATGAAGCAATAGGATGTCAAGTGTCAACTCAGGCTTATTTTTGAACACAAATTTCAATGGCTAGTGATTTGAAGTCCAGGAGTTACGTACTTACTTTATACCAAGTTAATGGCTGTTTCTGAGGTAGAAATTTCCCCTCCAGCCACTCAACACTGGACACTCCAGAAAGTGAATGAAGACCCAGCGATTCTCCATGTAAACCAATCTGATTAAGACGAAAGAATTAGAATGTTTCAATCATTAAATGGCAAATAAGGGGCACGCCGGAAGACAGACCTTGTATGACCATTTCTGCCATGTCAAATCTCTTTTCCCCTCATTCAGACCCGTCAATGTGACGGGACCAAGGATACCAGCATTCCACCATTCAAAATGTGGGCCCACATTCTGAACCCAAAGACAAAGCACCCAAAAAAAAAAGACTAAACTAAATTACTGATTTAGACATCAAAGTCATACAGATTGAAAGATGGTATCCTACATTATGCAGTTACCACTGTGATAACTTGCAATGAGTCGAAGCAAAAAGAACATACCGGAAGCCCCACAGCAACACTTAGTAATGAGATTCTGTTAACACCTGCCCTCAAATTCACAGCTTCACTAAATGTTACCTTTGGATTTTCAAGACTTCCATAGACAGTTCCTGAGAAAATTAGGATACGGCAATCATCAATTGTCAGCACAGTTCCAGAAACAGATTCTTTTTAATCATGAACCTTCTCAGATTTGAAGAGGCAACATCTCACTATCATGTTTCACGTGCAAACAAAGCTAAATTAGAAACCATCTTATGGGCATAGATGATGATTGATGGCGAAAGCATAGATCTGATAGTTTACAGTGAAAATTCTCTCTTACAGTCAGAAGTGTATGGCGTGAAAAGTTGCTTACCAGCTAATTGACCATTGACGTAAACATGCAAAGCATGGCCGGCTGACATTACTGTAAGAACTGGCCAATTTTGACCCTTCAAAAATCCCTCGTATGGATCAATCTTAACACTGTCAGGGAAGCACGTCTAGTAAGGGAAGAGCAAATTATAAAGTTAACTAAGCAAAAGGACAATTACGGAGAGCATGAATGGATACTCACTCAGTCATATACCACAAATAGTCGGATGCATCTCTAGTGGTATTTATTTGTTCTAATAACCCCACCATCGTAAATGCACTGTCATCGGTGGAAGCAGTTTCTTCATTGTATGATTGCCAAAAGAAGTTCTGATAAACTGGAGTAAACTTCGTCTGTGCACTTTGAGCACCAACCTGTACGAAGTTTATGATGTTAATTCGTTATAAGCGTCCAGTGGTGTACCTCTTCTCCTGATCTTCAAAGATGAAACCTTATTCATAAGGGGGGAAAAAGAAAATAAAAGAAAAAGTTATTCTTACCCTTGCAGTATTATAAACAGTGTATTTGCAATCGGGAAGAATGCTAATTGACCAAGGTGGTAAGTTGTAATGGTTGTTTCCATATGAGACCTTGGCGTAAGAACTTGGGTTATAATTGGCAAGGAACGCAGCACAAGCTCCAGACTTTGACTTGAAAACATGAGCCTACTCAATAAATATTGAAGAAAGGGGCATGTTATACAGAGTTTTTCACAGAAAAATAATTGCACTATTGTGATATTGCTCTGTGAAGTAAATGACTGCTGACCTCTTGACTGCTTCCAAGCCTGGTGACAGTTGGATCACTAGAAACTAACGCTGGCTCACAAAGTTTTATGGCTCTATGCAAGTCCTTTAAATGACCCCATTTTGGTTGCCTTAATAACCCTAAGCATAGTAATCAACAAAGATGATTTAGAAATCGTCCCAAAAGATAGACTTCTGTGGGTCTATGCATCAGGCCATCAAGAAAGGCCTAGATGCAAGCCAAGATATCTCAATGTTTGACAGCACAATTAGTAAGTCCCCACATCATATCTTCTATAAAGTAAGATCTACAAGCTCCTTGGTACAGCAAATACCATATATTACCAGTAAGCTGTTAATCAGAAAAACAATGTCAACGTGTGGAAACTACAAAATATGTAACTTGTGCAAACCAATAGGAAACATAAGCAGCGTTGCATTTGTAAGGAGTTATCAAAGACCTACCGAACTCATCCAGAGGAGCGTCATAATCATAGCTAGTGGCAATAAAAGGACCACCAGCTGTCCTTCCAAAATTGGTACCTCCATGATACTGGAAAACATGAATATAAAAAATGTAAGGAACATGGAAGCAATACCCACCCCCCCCCCCCCGCCAAAAAAATCCAGGTCTAGTCTCCCTTGACCTTGGGGTGGTAAGGTAAGGGGACGGACCAGGGGGAGAGGAGGACCTGGGTCAGGGGACACCACACCCATCAACACCTGTTGCTAGTAAGGAACACATATACTAATACAGAAACCAATAAGTGAAAGGTTTGAGCAGGTAAGTGCAGCAAGAAGAAGTTGGCTAACCATATAATAGTTAACAAAAGATCCTCCCTTTTGTATGAATCGAGCCACAGCGAATGCCATGTCTTCAGCAGGTCGGGTAGGAACTGCACCACCAAATTCGGTATACCTGAAAGCAGGACAAACATAAAACTTGTAACCTAGAATCATTGCTCATTTACTTAAAAATCTGGGTTTGCTAAGAATATTACCATCCTGACCAGGCTTCCGTCCACATTTTGGGTTTATAAGCCTTATTTGGGGAGAAGTAGTCACAGTAAAAACCATTGCAAGTGTTAATCTGCAAAAGTCCAGAAAATGCAAGTCCAAACCAACATTATGTACCATATTCAGAGATTCAAAATACATATTGTAGCAAATTGTCGACGATCACAGCATTATTTATAATAATGATTTAAGAAATATATAATTATTAATAACACAGAGTTCAACTTTATCCAATGCAGTGCCCCATTTCCGTATCTCCCAGATTATACGAAATGACAAACACGCCGCATGAGGCAAGGTTCAACTTACAAGGAATCTATTTTAAAAAATACTCAAAACCAAATGGATGGAAATTATATGAATACATAACAAGTCAAGGAACGAATAAAATATTAGAAAGAGCTAAGCTTAACACAAGGAGACATCATCAAATGCAGACTAGCAAACCCGCTAATAAGTAGTAAATGAGGGAGCATCCAATGTAAAGATTAAAGATAGTTCGGGATTCTTACGACAGGGTCAGGGGCATCATCCTGCTTGCACATGATCCATGGAGCTCCAGTGCCTAGCCCCACAGCCATTTTGGCTGCCCATTCTGTGTATGCTCTTCCAGGTGCACCAACTTCATACTCCATTGGCCCATATTCATTTTCAATCTGCCACGGACAATCAATATCAATAAAGATGAGTTCGAATCAGATTTGATCACATCTATATTTGACATCACCCATCAGCCAAAATGGGGATTTGGTAATGAAGATAGTTATGGCTGTACATATACCTGGGATAGGATGATTGGACCCCCTTGAGTTTCAAACAACCATTCTGCCTTCATCATGTCAACAATCTTCTGTGTGAAGCTTTGCATTGCCGCCTTGAAAGTAACACAGATGAAATTAAAATTGAAACCTCTCATAACTAATGAACAACATCAATGTCACAGAAGGATTCATGGCTAAGAGAAGGAATGTTGCCTAACCTTGAAAGGCTCATTATCAGTTCTGAAGTTGATACCTGGAACGTACTTGAGCCAAACGGGAAACCCTCTAAAACATATTTAAAAGAAAAAGAATAGAAGAGGCAGTAGTAAGCGTACTGAAATTTTCAATAGGGCCAAAGTATCTTATTTGGGTATTCTCCAACATTTTCTTATGAAATAACTCAGCAGTAAAAAGGAGTGAAGGGATAAAAAATAGTAGCAATTACCCAAAGTTCCATTCAGCACAAACATATGGCCCAATCCTCAAATGAACATAGAGACCAGCTTGATGAACCAGCTTAATGAATTTCACTAGGTCATACCTCCCCTCAAAATAGTACTACACAAACCCCAAAAACAAAAAATTCAAATTAAATCAACAAGAAAAGTAACCTATTACCAACAATATCACAAGGACTTCAAAAAAAAAAAAGAAAAGGTGAAATGCGATAGGACATCTTACTTTGCCAGGTTGAGGTTCATGCCCATTCCAGAAAACATAAGTCTGAATTACATCTAGACCTCCTTCTTTGGCCTTATTAATAAGATCTGGCCACATCTGCATCCAAGATTCCACAGAAAATGAAAAACCCATTTGCATTTCCACCCAAAAACAAAACCCCAGATTGAAAAAACCACAAAAAGGGAGAAAAGTAGAAAACTTATAAGCTGAAAACCAGAAACAGAGCAAACTTAAGCCAAAGTAGCAGCATTTCTCTGTCTTACATTCTTACCTCAGGGGTGCTTCTGGGGTAGTGAATAGACCCAGAAAGAAGAATTCTTCTTCGCCCATTAATGACGATGGCCTTATGGTCATATCCCACACTTGCATTCACAAAACATGCATTTGGGATCAAAAAATCCCACCAAAAAATGCAACATGATAGGATCAAAAATAAGAATTTGGTATGCATTTTTTAGGGCTCTTTGATTTGAGCACCTAAACAAACACTCCCTTTTCTATTTTTCTCGGGCAACAAGAACACAAAGCAATGGCCTTTTGCTTGCTTATTCCTTTGTCTTTCTACCCAAGCACTGCAGCACTTTATTCCATGCTTGTTTGGAGAGAGAAAGGAGAGAGAGTGTGTGTAGGGAAACAGCTGTGAATGTACTTCTCTCCCTCTTTCTTGTTTTGTGTTTGCTTTGGAGAAAATGATGCCAGTGGCTGCTTTGTCGCAGAGGCTTTATAAAACTGATTATACACCTAATTATGTTTTTCTGGGTTTGAATTGGATTGCAATTTGCAAATTCAGGGACCTTTGCAGCTCTTTTATACACACACATGGATGGTGAAATGTGGAGGGTGCCCCACTTCTTTTTGGCCGTACATAAATTGGAGCAACATCCAATTAGAGATACGTTTGTTACTTTACTTAGAGCAACAGCAATAGTAAGCCAGATTTTTGACTCACCGGTAGGGACTTACAATTGCCACATCACCTATCTCTCCAACTTTTTGCCTCACAAGTATCATCATCTCTAATGGTTGGCTCACCATTTTGGCTCACTAAATAAAATAATACCCATGGATCCACACACCAACACACAACTATTTTTTTAAAATCCAAAAAAAAAAAAAAAAACCAATAAAACGCAAAAAAAGGTAAAAAAAAGGGAAAAAAGGTGGGGGGAGGCCCGTGGCCCGCAGCCCCTGTGAGCCCAAAGCCAGCAGCCAACCAGTGTGAAAGCGTGGGCCAATTTTCTGCTCACTCTCATCCAAAAGCTTCCCGCGGGCCAACCATTGTTGTTGCTCTTAACTAATGAAACTCTTAATATTGATATAACCATGCTTAAGTTTTATTTTATCTATCTTGTCCTTTTATGTTAAATGTAAGAAGAAAATAAAGAGTGAATTTACTTATTGAAAATTTAACTAAAATATCTAATATTAATTATACACGGGAGCTCAAAATAATACATAATAATCAAAATAAAAAGAAAGATTTAGCTCTCCATCTCTTACTACTCCTATTTATAGGTTTATCCATATAGACAGATATAATGATAAATAAAAATTTATTTTTTCTAAGCTAATCAATTATAGCAATTTTCAACCTCTCTATAACTAGGAATATCGGTAGAGGTAAGGTTGCCTACAGTTGGATCTCCCCAGATTCTGCGAAAGAGGGACTCACACTGGGAGTTGTTGTTGTTGTTGTAATCAATT
This sequence comes from Carnegiea gigantea, assembly GCA_029747015.1. Taxonomy (NCBI): domain Eukaryota; kingdom Viridiplantae; phylum Streptophyta; class Magnoliopsida; order Caryophyllales; family Cactaceae; genus Carnegiea; species Carnegiea gigantea. The sequence goes on along the minus strand of JAKOGI010000187.1, from coordinate 874,241 downwards.
ATAGCAATTTTCTTGACAATGATAAATGATAAGGATAACCAAACTCTTCCCCCTTTTTTTTTTAATAATTCCAGTAGATATGTTTTTTTTTTTTTAAGTGTTTATTAGGATAAACTCATATATAACACATATCTCAATTTGACAGGATTCATAATAAACCAATCGTTGCTAGTAAGCTAAGGGAAACTTTGTAAACAAATACTAGACAAGTGGACACACAACACTATCATTAAATGAGTATTTTACATGCAATTGCTTAGTGTAAATGATAAAACGACATGTAACATCTTAAAATTTTAATTTAATTTAACAAAAATAAATTGAGAATAACATGTCACTACAAAATTTTTCAACTCTAAATTTTGAAATAATCAAGTTACCAATATTTCAAAAATTCTCTAATGACTAAATTATATTAACAAAACCAAAAAAAAAAAAAAAACTATTCAAACATAGGCCAACCATCAAACCCTGAATTCTGTTTATTTTTATATCTAAACAAGAAGATAAAAAGGGTCACATTTTTCCAAGATTAGAGCTCCATTTGTCTTGTTTAGCAAAAATCCAAGGCAATTTAAAAAAAAAAAAAAAACAAAAGGGGTGGAATGTTAATTGATGAATACTCAATAATCATGGAAAGATTCTCTAAAATCTCTACAAAATCACGGTCGGCGCGCACTTCTTTGGCCCATTAATACAATTACCCACACATTAATAAGCATGTGAACGATACGCGCCTGTAGAACAGCGAGAGGTAGATGGCCTCGGGGGGTTCTTTTCTGATGAGGAAAGGAGAAGGCATAACTTGGTGCTGTCAAAATTTTATCCGTTTAAAAATTTTCAAAATGACCATAAATTTTTCATCGAAATTTTAAAGTGGGATATAATATTTTCTCTATTTTTATTAATAATCTAATTTTGAAAATAAAATCGATTACAGTCATTAGTAGTTGAGTTTTTAAAATATAATAATCCGACCTTTGAAGTTGGTGCATACCAATGATCAGACACTAAGAAATAACCCCAACAATCTAAACTTTCAGTACGTTTATTTTCAGCAATACAAGGCTATTGTATACTGTATTTTTCAAGTAATTCTAAATAATATTGCCGTCAAAACAACATAAACATATGAAATTTAAAGTGACTAGTTTTATCTTAAAGTTTAAATTACTTGAAAAAATACAATGTAAAATAACCTATAAATTTCAAAAACTAAATATTCTCAATGTTATAGCACTAGAAGCTATATTTTAGAGCCGAATTATTGATTTGCGCCACTTCCACAGCTCAAAATTGCAAAAATCCTTAACACTTCATCTTAACAAAGATATTATCTATTCAAAATTTTAACTAAATCCGAATTTTCACCGGCATTATCATAATTAATCGCAACGGCTATGTCACGTTCTCCTGCAGCGCGTGCGGGAGCTGGCAGCTGGAGTTTAGACGGGTATAATTAAGTGAAATTGTATGGTAATTGTTAGCAAATGAAGTATGGCAACGTAATTGGGTAGGGTTGGTAGTTGGAACAGTGGTAGTATTAGTAGTAGACTTGCCGAAAGGGTTGTTGACTTCTTTTCTTCCCTCTCACATTATTCATTTTCATTCATCGTTTGAATAAATAAATACTTTGCTCATTTTACTGCTCAATTGATCCATCTTTTTTATTTCCCAATTTAAAGCACGGAATATTCGATCACCGAAGTTCAATGACAACAATTTTTAGCGTAAATTTAGATTTTGTAGGAGATCCAAATATAAATAGGCTTATCTATATGAGCATCAATATCTTTGTAGAGAGACCGATTTCGAAAACTACATAGATAAATAAAGAAAATATTTTAGTGCTGAAAATCTTTTGACACACAATCAGTAGCAAGAAAAGCAAATATTAAAATCCAATACCATTATATAAATGAGAAAAATAAGTGGCACACATTAGACAAGTACAAGATTTGAATTATCTGCTGAGTTGTGATTTTTATAGAAATTCCATCCTTGAACGTCTTCCTTAAAATTCATTTTCACTAGCTAGGCCAAGGTCAACTAATTTTAGTTGGATTTATTTAAATTGAACTTGTCGTGAACAAAATTACTTATTTTTGTTGAACTGTGTCGAACTGGATTTCTGCTTTGTTAAAATGAATTTTGAATTTATTTCCATTGAAATGGGTTGTACTGAACTTTTTTTGTTGAACTAATTTTATTTTTACTAGATTAAACTGAATCTAGTTTTATTGAACTAAATTGAACTGATATTATTTTTCTTGAAGTAAACTACGGCCCTATCATTTTCGTAGTTTATCGGACCAAACTCGCTCATTCTCACTCCCTCCCGCTCCTTCCCCTCTTTTTCCACATCTTCCACACTTTAAAAAAATACCACCCCTTCCCACTATCACCAACTATCACCCACTTTCGCTCACTCCATCCCACTCATACATATAACTATTATTTTTCATATTTTGAAAACTTTTATAATTTATGTAATTGTATGTATGAATAGTCTGATAATGATTATGAAAATTTTTATTTATTTTTTCGAATGTTATGGAAATATTAGTTAGTGGTGCCGAAAATTATAGATGACATAATTTTTGTTACATATATGGAAGAAATAATAATTTTTTCTGCTTTGTTAAGCAAATGTAGTTTTTTGTGACTGATAGATATTTTAGGTTTGATTCTATATATGGAAGGGATGCTTAGTTTTTTTTTGGGGGGGCGTTGGTTATGAAATATTTGTTATCACTAAAGCGTGGATGGTTGTTGCGGTATGTGTAATAGATTTATTTTTCGTTCATTGCAATTTGGGATCAAATTAGCAGATGTTTTTTCCTGCATAATGAAGGAACAAATAAATTTTTTTAGTATTGTTTGTACTTCGTGACAGGAAGTACAGATGTATTATACGTATATTTTGAGCATATGTGTTTTTCCATTTGCGTTGATAACAAAATATTGGAAGTTCTTCACACAAACTGCAGATGATTGTTTTCCGTATACTAAGAGCCTATTCTTTTTGTTGAGAAATATAGGTTGGTAAATGGGTGAAGTTGGTTGAGATTGGTAGAAGTGCGTTAAAGTAGATTGAAGTGGGTATTTTTTTATTGAAGTAGGTATTTTTTTTATTGAAGTAGGTTGAAGTCAATTAAAGTATGTTGAAGTTGGTTGAAGTAGGTTAAATTTTTTTTGCATGATGGGTAGAAGATAGTTAAAATGATGAAAAATGGGTTGAAGTTAGTTGCAATGGATTGAAGTTTATTGAAGTCGGTACTTTTTATTGAAATTCATGAAGTGGGTTGAAGTTGATTGAGATTAATAAATTTGAATTTACCAATGAAAAGAACAAGGCCTGAACATATGTGTGTTTTTCGTTGTTTGTATTTGATTAATATATGAAAAAAATACACCCGTAATTTGTTTTACAAATAACGAAAATTGTAATTTTTTTGGAGCAACAACGGCCACCAAACAATATTTCGTACTTGAGTAAACACAGAAAAATACTTTTTCAATCTAAACAATTTTTTTTTTTATCATTGGTAATTACTATCATAAATAAAAGATTACATTAAAAAAATAAAATACATAAGTTACATCAACTCTCCTACTTCATGTCTCCATTCAACTCCTTCTCACTTCTTCGGCTCTTCCGACTCCTTCCCCCTTTCCCACACTAAACAATACCACTCCTTCTCTCATTTTTCACTCCCACCAATTCCACACATGTAATTTTTCAACGAAAAGAACAGGGCCAGCTAAACTAATTAAACTTGTTTTGAACAAAAATAAGTTGAAAAGAGAGGGACCTAAAATGCACTTTAGTTTTAGAATTTGCGAAATCTACATTATCATACTAGGCATTTGCACTAATTATCTTGCTAGATGACCAAATGACATGGGGATGGGAGTATTGTCTAAACCTGAAAAATTTGATCAAAATCCGTCTCACTTAGCACCTAAGTGGGTTATAAAAATGGGTTCAAGTGGATATGGGTATGGCTATTGCTTTTGAAAATGACTATAGGTATGGATTCGTAAAACCTGTATCCAATTGTATACCGATTTGCTGGTAAAACTTAAAAATAAATATTAGACATGAAATTTTATGTAGAAATGAAAAATTAAACTACTTTACGATTTTAACATCTGTGAGTTTATCTAGGCATAAATTTTAGTAACGTCGCTTGAAATTACTAATCAAATATGACATATATACAAATATAGGTTTGAATATGAGTGACACTTTGTGCACTTATATATATATATATATATATATATATATATATATATATATATATATATATACACACACACACCTGAGTAAAACTCGTAAACCTGAAAAATCCGATAGGTATGAGTATAGATATAACTATCCAAAATCCGATGAAAATGGACAGGGATATACATATGATTTGTGAAAATGAGTATGAGTGCAAGTATAGTTCAACCCATTTCAAACCCACCCCACGTCCATCCCTAAAATGACTACATAGTATGAAAAAATCTCAAGCCGGGTCACCATTATTTAGTGTCGATTATGACCTCTGAACTTTTAATCATGCCCAAAAATAATTATGGGTATGATCGGAAGTTCACAGGTCATAATCAACACTAAATAAGGGTGACTTCGTACAATTGGTTTTTTTGGCTAAAATGGGGATGAAAGTGTTTTTTTTTTTTTTTTTAAACGAACGTTTATTTCATTTAAGAAATTTTATTTATCAAGGATTACATGATGCTAATGATGATAGCTCCTACTCATTAATCACAAACTTTAATTCAATTTTTGCATGGATTTGGGCAACGCGTGTCTAATGCAATCAATAATCGTCCTTTTTTAAAAAAAGAAAAAGACAAGATTGTGTTGCTTAAAATATATGTAAACTAAAATAAATTTTCAACTTGAAAGTCTGCATGTGAACAGTATCATGACGAAATTAGGTCTGTAAATTATTTACAACTAAAATTATCGGCTTTTTTTTTTTTTTTTTCTGTTAGTCGTGCATTTAATCAATCACCCTCGATTCACAGGTGACAGCATTATTACCTTTGTACATAGTTTACTGCCATTGGCCTATCCCACCTACTGAGAGTCATAGTCATGTCTTATGTCTTGTTTATATAAACTTGCAAAGATTCTAATATAAAAAACTTTAAAAAAGAGAGCAAATTATTTGTGCCATAAGGAGGGATAAAATATTCCAGGGGATATATAGAGAATTATTGAGATCATTATTACCTTTGTTTATAGTTTACTAGCATTGGTCCCGTTCTTTTCGTTGGTAAATTTAAATTTATCAATCTCAATCAACTTCAACTCACATCAATCAACTTCATGAACTTTAATTAAAAAAAATATCAATTTCAACCAATTTTAACCCACTTCAATACACTTTTTACTATTTTAATCAACTTATATTCATCATATAAAAAAAATTCAACCAACTTTAGATAATTTCAACCAACTTTAACAAAAAAGTACCAACTTCAACTCACTTTTATCAATCTCAATCAACTTTACTTATTTGCCAACTTGTATTTCTCAATGAAAAGAACATACCCATAATTGTACATTCAAAAGCTAGCTCGATCAAAAACAGAAAAGTAGATAAAAAAAATGCATCATATATGATGGTTGAAAACAATCATAAATGACAAATTCAATTCCTCTTCCAATTTCCGTAGGCTGCTTTTTGAAAGATGGGCTAAAAGGGGCATTGCCATGCCATGCCTACACCATTATCATAAAAGAAAATATCATTAAAGATTCTTCAAATTAAGATAGGCTAGATAGCCTTAAAAGTAGCCTAACATAACCCCTAGTCCCCCTTTTTTAAGAGGAGCATATTTCTTGGATTTCTTTAGCGGTGGGGAATGATATTGAAATTATATGGTGAGAGCTACATACACTAGTGTTTTATGTTTGTTGGGTAGAGTTTGGTCCGCTGTTCTCTGCCCTAAAAATGCACTATTGCTCAGGTTACATGAGACACTAGTACCACCACAATTGCATTTTGCATATGATATGATAAAGGGCATTCAATTTTCTCGTCCCTACATTCTTTTTTAATTTCCTTATTTATGATATTTTAAGCATGTTTATTGCAAACATATAAAATAACTTTTTCCTATTATATACGCAATTTTTAATGAACTGTATGTTCATCTAAACGAGAGTTAAAAAGTATAAGAAATAATAAGAAATGTGTGGATATATTCCTATTTAAATTTTTGATAAACTTTTGTAAGCGAACTTTGATAGTTTATAATATTAATGTATATACTGTCTAAACGTTGCGAATTTAAGCTTGTCAGATATTGACGTCAAAGTTTAATAATCAAATGCATCGATCCGAACCGTTTTAAAAACGTCTTTGCACCTTGATTTTTTACCAAATGGAAAGGGGAAAAATAATGAACAACTTCATTTGCCAAAATGATGATGCATTTGGAGATAAGTGAATAGAAAAGATAAGATGATAAGTCAAATCATTGAAGGAAGCTAAGAGAAGCAACAACGCAGCTTAGCCAACTTGAATGGCTCTTGTGCTTTTATCAGCTGACTGTGGTTGTGAAATATGGAAAGATAAACGCCCTATTATCATCATCATCATCTACATACAAACACTCTTATCTATCTTCTTTTTGTTTTTTTATTAATATTCCTAGGTTTTTTATATATTGTCCGAAATTTGGATAGTAGTTAAAAAAAAGTCAGTGTGGACTATTTTTCAGCTTAGATTGTATGAACTAAAACAGAATGCCTCTCTAACTTCCTCTGCTCCGTTTCTGTGGAGTAGTATGTAGTCTACGATTTTTAAATCTATGGTCAATGTGAATCAATCCCTCTATAATTTTGTGATTCAGGGATAAGACGCTACATCAAACCTCCCACATCCAGCCCGGTAGTGGAATTTTTGAGGTGTTGGATTTGGATTTGGAATTTTTTTTATGTGATTCCCCCCCCTCTCTGTTTTGGGGTCCAACATAACTTGATTATATTTCATATAACGTGGTGGGGATTGAGATGAAGAAGTAAGGCCCAGCTCCTTGTCTGCGAATGTAAAAAATAATTTTAACAAAATTTCTGGTCACAAGTTTGCTAAGGATGTTTGTGGCATGTGGATGCAAGCCGGGTCCTCTCTACATCAATATTGTAGGCTGTCAATACAGTGAATGAGATTCTGTTTTCATTACCAGCTACGAATAAATTTGTCTAGAAAATTACTGTCAAATCATTTGTATCGGATTTAAAATTTTGTATAATGATGTTATATTTTAAATCTAATAGGCATAAACTAATAATCACGAGTATCCATTTAAACTTTTAAGGACTTATAGATTTTTTTCGGGGGTCTTTGAGCATTTTTTTACCAGGGTCAAGCTATCGTTCGCCTCTAAAGCCTAAAGGGATAGAACTCTCTCTTCACATATCTATTTATGATTAAATATTTTTTTTTATGATTAATTAACAAATATTCAAAATCTTTAGTAGTAAAGTAAATACGACTCTGATAAAAAAAGAAAAAAGAAAAGTAAATATGAAAAAGCTCACCATAAAAGATAGGGAAAATATAATTGACTATCCACCAAAATTATTAAAATATTAAAAAAGACTCCCCAAAAAAGTTACATTAGTGGCATTTGATATAAAATAAAAAAATGTTAATTTTTTAAAGAAAATTATAAGAGAAATTGATAGACGGAGTACACAGGATATTAGTTAAGATTTAATAGTAAATTATTAGAAGAAACATCCGATGGTCTCCTTTCTAAAAAAATAAGGTTTATGTGGTCTACATTGTGTCACATCGGTAAATTTATAGACTCGGATCTGTCATATAAATGTTGCTCCCCCAAAAAAACTACATTAGTGGGAATCGATATAGAATTTAAAATTATTTTTTTATAGAAAATTTTAAGAAAAATTGACAACCAAGCAACATAGGGCATTACTTTCTCGCACACTATGGAGGGAACACCCCATCCCCATGGCCCAGTGCTAGAACCTTATCCAGTAATAGTTCATGGATCAGCTTGCCACATTACACAATCCGTGTGATTGATTGCCTCATATTGTCTGTCTTTATAATCCACATTTTCAATAGCTAAGGGCTTCTTTTGTCAAATTGCACAACAAATTAAAGGCCAAATCCAAATGCATACAATTTTGCAAAATCACCTTGGAATGATTGGTTGGTTAGGAATCCACTTATTAGGGTTTATCATTTTTTGTTATAGTTGTGGCATGTCTTGCACTCTTCTTAGTACATGCTTTTTGTCATGATGAATTAGTATTACTTATTATTTTAAATAAAAGTACATTGTTTGCTTTTGAATTGTTATCAGTAAAGTTCTTGTCTGATCGAGCCTCTACGATAAAAAAATAGCCCAATAAAGCTATTGCCTAATAAAGTGACAGATTTCTTTGCTTAAAATATGGATCAAGAGGTCCAATTAAAATAACATAAAAGACAGACGCCTAAGGTACTAAATAAGTTATCACCCATTTGGTGAAGTTGGAAAAGAGAAATGTGAGAGCATTTGCTTGTAGTTATTGGACTCTACATTTTCTCTTGGTGGGGAAGCATCACATTCTAAAGAATAAAAATAGAAAAAAGTGTCTCTATAATATTGATTTTTTATGCAACTTGGGTAATGCCTCTGTTATTGCAACAATTAAATAAAAGTAACAATTTTGGTGACTAAATTAGAATTAAAAAAATTTAGAACATAAGTATTTAATAACCTCTTTATTACTCTCATACGTATATTCTTTATTTTCATTTTAAGCGATTTTGATTAACCGTCCTATATTTATTTAGAATATTAGATAGAGTGTTAAAATTTTATATTAAAAACATTTAATTTTACTCCTATGCTCTACAATAATACTATGGGCTACATTCACCTTAGCCTCCCACCTAATTCATTCATTACAATTACTTAAAATCTAAGGCTTTAACTTACAAGAAGTGATGGGAAACCTAGACACAACTGAAACATGTGAGTTCCAACAACTAGCCTCAGATTAGTTGAACCACCATATTAATTAATAATCAATCATCGTACTGTCTTCCCCTTGTAATCACGCCTTCTTGTGCTTAAACTTAAAAAAAAAAATAAAAAAATTGGGTGAAATTATCTCATGAAAACTCATTATAAGAAACCGTTTTGACATAAGTTCACATCTATTTAGTCTATCTTTTATATATTGCGTCATCTATCTTATTAAAAAAATTTTGTGAAATAGCCTCGTTCAAAAATTGTCTTTAAAAAAAATTGGACGTAAATAATCCAACTTTTGGAAGTATGGACGAAAATATATCGATCTTTTTTTTTTTGGATGCCAATGGTATGATCTTTAGGGTAGTTTCTATTAATAAATCCCCATCAATTTTCAAACATTCTGACTCGTCTAAAAGCTTATGTAGCAGGTGGTTTAGATCACGAATACAGTGGTGAGACTTATTAACTAGATGTTTTCATTATTTTTTAACAAGTTTCCACAATTTAAATTTCATAATTAACTTCATATTAAGATAATTAGTCCATCACCATACGCACGTTTAAAATCATCCGAAATATCAGCTTTCTAGCGAGTCAAAGTGTTTGAAAATCAATGGTGCTTTTTTTTAAAAAAAAAACTATCCCTAAAAATCAACCTATTGACGTTCAAGAAAAAATTGATATATTTTCATTCAATACCCCCGAATGTTGGATTGTTTACGTCTAGTATTCCCCAAAAAATAAGGAATTGGGGTGAGACTTTAAAAGTGACTGCTAGGGACCACAGAGCTCATCTAAGAAAAATGGATTACACAGGGCCCAAGCAGTGACCTTTTTTGTTGGGCTGTAAAATATGAGCCCAAAAAAACCAAAACGAAAAAGAAAAAGGAAAAAGAAGGAAGTTTTGAGGAGGTTCTATTTGTTCTTTAAGTGGAATATAAGAACTCAAGAAATTTTACTTCTAAGAACACCTTAATAGTGAATCCTTGAAATGGAGTAATAAGGAGAAATTTTTTAGCTTAATAATATCTCTTTTGAAATTTAAACTCACAATTTCCTTGTAAAAAGATGAATGGAATATATATCGACTCAAAAGTTTCTGTTAATAGGCGAAGACTAACAAATGACAAGAATTCTTGGGTAGGGATCGTAATTACATCCGAATGCGAGGCATATCCGATCCGAGGTAAAATAATCCTATTCGAATTCAAAGAAAAAAATTCGAGTTCGAGTCCGTCAAAAATAATCCGAATCCGATTCGGATTCAGATTGGATTCGGATGGAAGGTAACATTCGATCCGACTATTTTATTAAATAATTAAAATTCAAATCTAAAATTTTACAAATTCAAAGTCTACCCTTCAAGTTCAACCTCTAAGTCCAACTCCCAATTTTTGATTTAAAATTTTTTATTTTACAAATTTAAAATCTACCATTTAAACTCAATTATAAGTCCCTGACATCAACTTCCATTAGTCGCTTACCCCCCGTTCTCTCTCTCCCCCTCACAGATTTACTTCGCCATCGGCCAGCCGGAAGCCGCCCAACTCTCTATCATTACACACTGGCATCATTTGCCTCTTTTTCAATATTAACTGTTCAAATATTTGGTTGGCAAGATAGAAAGGCGTATATTATCGTATTGTTAGGTAGACAGAATAAGTTTGGATGGAAAAACATAATACAAAATTGTTGTGGAGAAAAGAAATCCATTCGGATCGGATTAAATACGACTCCGATTGGATTCGGAGGTCCCATCCGGTCCGTCGGATAGGTATCGGATTTTTGAATCCGAAACGTAATCGGATTCAGATTCAGATATTTCAACATTCAATCTGAATCCAGTCCGTTGCCATCCCGATTCTTGGGTGCCATAAGAAGAAGGGTGCCAAATCCATACTCTCTCTGTCTTTTTGGTGTAGAAATTCTTTTGTTCCTCGTTTGATTTCTTTTTCATGCAAAATGCATCTTCCAATAATATTTTCTTTTCAGTCTACTTTAGGATTTCTCACTGAATTGATAGATAGACAATGACATTTTTTTTCCCACATGATGCTCAGGGTGGATTGAGCATGGCTGCATAGCTATCCAAAATTCCTGGCTCCGTTGGCTCCACATTATCCAGGAGAAGAGCTATCCTTTCAAAAGAAGAATCCAATAGTGTAATTATTCAACATAAATTTAATTTTTATATCAAGTAATTTCATGGTCTCATATAAACAAATTTTTATTTTACGATTTTTTTACATGAGACAATTTTTTCTTAAATACAACAACTCCTTCCAATGTGGATCCCACTGTCACGACATCTAGAGAGATCTAGATATAGACAATCTTACATCTATATACATGATTGCTCACAGAGAGAATTTTGTTTCTTTAAAAAATTGACTATTTTGCATAGATGGATTTGAATCAATAAGTTTTGTAAAATTCCAGTATCTTTTGCTAGAAACGAATAGTAATGGCTGCTGGAAGGATAGGGAGATGAACTGTGTCGTGGTATGAACCACTAACCTGAAAGCTTAATTCGCCCGACTTAGCTGCAAATCGTTCTGGCGAAGAAGCTCCCCAAGGTTTAACACAGCAAGTTTCGCACTCGTGCACTGGAAGGAGAAGCTATGGAGTATAACAACTTTTATGCCCAGGAAGTAGAGAGGAAAAAAGAGAATTGGTTTTTCTATGTGTCTTTTAGAGTTGCAGAAGACCCCTTTATATAGTGGTCTGATGAGGCAGTAGAGCCATTGAATAGCCATAATTTAGAGGAGGAAAAAGGGGGCGGAAAATCAGGAACGTGAGAGAATCATGTAACTGAAGCAGTAAAGGGGGAGAGGATCATGGTGATTAAGGCAGAGATGGAGGAAGACTCAGTCAACTAGCCGTTACGATTTCGACAACTCGTACGCAATTATTCCAGTGAGAATTCCTCCAAAAATATAGTGAGAGGCCCCCAGCCCGCGGCCAGCCCGGACCGGACGAGTGGGCGTCGGTGCGCGCGCGCGTGTGGCAGTCCAAGTTCTCTCAACCCCCCTTAAAACATGGCTTCAAGTTATTCGACAAGTGTAAGAAGAGTGGGATATATAAACTCTTCAAACCAGTCCCAAAAGTTCCATGTGGGACAACAAAAGAGATAGAGAGAGTAAGTGAATACCCTTTTGGGGTGCCATTACTCCAACAATCCCCCACTAATGGCACATAAAAGGAAAAGAAGAGAGAAAGATTTCCTGGGCGAAGAGGGTCAGATACTTAAGTATCAATGTCTTTCGATTGAATTGATACGTAGTGAAGAGATGCAACATCTAAGTCTGACAAGTGAACTTAGTCTTGAATTTGTTAGACTTTGAATTAGGCCCTCGACACATATCAACCCTAAAAAGAATGTATACTCCGCGATAATCACTTGCGCCTTTAGGCCCATACGCATACCTCGGGTCTGATAAGTGCTCTAGAGAGACAGCCCTAGTCTCTCATAGAAGGTGGCCAGACCTTCACACTTTCTTAGGTAATTCCATCAGTCTATTTCTACTTAGACTACCATATCATGGCTTGGAATTATTAAGAGCATATTTTAGCTCAACCTCTTGTAGAGTGATGATGAATCCATCAAGTGCTTCTCTGTAGCACCACCATAATAGGGTATGGATTCATTTAATGTGCTTCTCTATAGCACAAGCACTACCACACGTCATAGGGATAGGAAGTAGTGTAATTAGAAGATTAGTATGGCTTCGTTTGACCACAAATGGGTATCCACCATACCTCTTCATTCCATGGGCTTTAGCCCCATCCCACTCGATGATTCGAGAACTACCCTTCTTGGCAATCCCTTTGTGAGAGGGTCTGCCAAGTTCTTCTCGAATCTCACATATTCTAAGGAGATAATACCATGTTTTAGCAATTGCTTTACTGCACCATGTCTAATACGGATATGGCTCTTTTTCCCGTTATAGAAACTGTTGTGCGCAACTCCAATTGCTGCTTGCGAGTCACAATGCAAGGAGATAGGTGTTGATTGTTTTCCCCACAATGGTATGTCCGTCAGGAGACCCTTAAGCCATTCTACTTCTTGACCTACCAACTCAAGAGCAATAAATTCAGATTTCATGGTTGAGCGAGCTATACATGTCTGTTTTGCAGACTTCCATGAAATAGCTCTTTCACCCAATGTAAAAACATAGCCACTAGTAGAACTTACTTCATCGTTATCAGCAACCCAATTTGCATCGCAGAAAATTTACAAAACTGTAAACACCAATCCATAGCACTTCTAAGGTATCTCAACAAACGATGAAGTGCATCCCAATGTTCCTTAGCAGGATTATGAGTGTACCTACTTAGTCTACTGACGGCATATGCAATGTCAGGGCGAGTGGAGTTCATGAGAAATATCACACTCTCTATTATCTTAGCATATTCACTTTGAGACACACTAGGTCCTCTACTCTTTTTAAGATGTATGTTAGGATCATATGGAGTTTTTACAAGTACCACATCAAAAGAGTTAAATCTTTTCAATACTTTCTCAATATAATGAGACTGACTTAGGGAAAAATCACTTTTGGTTTTTATAAGTTTGATTCCCAAGATAACATCTGCTTCTCCTGAATCTTTCATTTCAAAGAGAGATGACAGAATTCTTTTTGTCTCATTAATGGCACAAAGGTTGGCACCAAAGATCAGCATGTCATCCACATATAAGCATATGATCACATAATCAGATCCAAACATTTTGGAATAAATACAAGAATATAAGTTATTAACAGCAAATCCATTTTTCTCTAAAGAGCTAGCAAATTTCTCATACCACTGTTTAGGGGCTTGCTTTAGACCATATATTTAGACCATATAGGGATTTTCTCAGTTTGCATACTTTGTTCTCCTGACCAGGGACCTCACACCCTTCAGGCTGTGATATATAAATTTCTTCCTCCAAGTCACCATTGAGGAATGCTGTTTTGACATCCATCTGATGTACCACATGATCATGGATGGCAGCCAAAGCAACTAGAGTTCTGATTGTTGCAATTTTGGTCACAGGGGAATAACTATCAAAGAAATCAATTTCCTTCTTTTGGTTAAAGCCTCTAATGATTAATCTAGCTTTGTACCTTTCAATAGAGCCATCCGTCATAAGTTTCTTCTTGAAAATCCATTTACTACTAATGGGTCTACAATCCTTAGGCAAGTCGGTCAATTCCCAAGTTTTGTTTGACTCAAGGGAATTTATTTCACTCTTAATAGCTTCTTGCCGAAAATTGGCATCTATAGATCTCATAACCTCTTCGTAGGTTTTAGGATCTTCCTCAAGTAAATAAAGATATACAAGCTCATCGGTCAAAGCATCAATGTCAAAGTTCTCAAGGACTTTTACCAAAAAGGAAGTGATAAAGTCAGGGCCAAAACTAGTTTCAATCCTCTATCTCTTACTTCTTCTAGGTTCAGTTCCCAAATCTCTAACACTAGAGCTAGCAGCAGGCAAGTTTACATATTCAGGTACAACATTAGACACAGTATGAGACACATTTCTTTTCAAAGAGAAAACATGCTCAAAGAAATCAGCATCTCTACACTCCGAATTAGAGAAATCAGATAAAGACATAAATCTATATGCAGCACTGTTTTGAGCATAACCAATAAAGACAGCATCAAATGTCTTGGGGCCAATATTTGAACGTTTATGACTAGGTAGTGCAACTTTGGCTAAACACGCCTACACTTTCAGATAATTCAAGTTGGGAGCATACCCTTTTTATAATTCATATAGGGTTTGATCCAACTTCTTATGGGGAACTCTATTAAGTATAAAACAAGCTGTCAAGACAGCCTCCCCCCATATGTTATCAGATAGACCAGAACTAACAAGCATGGCATTCATCATGTCTTTAAGGGTACGATTTTTCCGTTCAGTAATACCGTTTTGTTGAGGAGTGTAAGGGGTGCTAGTCTCATATATTATGCCATTTTTATCACAAAAGGCAGTCAAAGAATTGGTGTCATATTCTCCACCTATGTCAGACCTAAGTCTTTTGATTTTTCGGTCTAACTGATTCTCAACTTCAGTTTTGTACTTTAAGAACATTTCCTCAGCCTCATCTTTAGATTTAAGAAGGTAAATCTTAATATACCTAGAGTAGTCGTCTATAAAGGTGAAATACCATTTCTTTCCACCTTTACTTACAGTGTTATCAAAATCTGCTAAGTCTGAATGCACAAGTTCGAACAATTCTGTTTTCCTGGTTGTTACATTTTTAAAGGGTTTCTTGACAAATTTTACTTCAACACAAACTGGACACTTAGAACAATTTTCAATATTCATATTTAGAATTAAACGTATGTTTCTAAGCCTTTTTAACGAAGCAAAATTAACATATCCAAGTCTACCATGCCACAAATCAACAGACTCAGCAATATAAACAGAATTGCTAGCAGTTTTATTATTAATTTGCGCAATAGCATTCAAAATAAGAAGGCCCCCACTACGAAACCCCTTCCCAACGAAGTCCCCATTTCGCATGATAACAACTTTACCAACTTCTTGCACAATCTTAAGACCAGCCACGTCAAGAAGGGTACTAGAAACTAAATTTCTACGAAAGGAAGAGACAAATAAAACATTACTTAAAGACAGTATTTTTTCAAAAGTAAACTTAAGTAAAATCTTCCATTTACCATTGACAGCAGTTGTAGAAGAGTTGCCCATATAGACGCATTGTCTATCAACAACCTCTTCAAAGTCAATCATGAGTTCCTTGTTGGCACAGAAATACCTTGATGCTCTAGAATCTAGGATCCATTCTGACAGATTATGTACCAGATTTGCCTCTACGGTGGTAACTGCACAGATAATCTCATTATCCTCGGTTTTAGCAATGTTGGCAGTAGGTGTTGCGAACTTCTGTTTAGCTTGGACTGACCCTTTCCGTTGATTGCATTGATACGCCTTGTGTCCAGGCTTGCCGCACACATAGCACACCACCTTGGGCTTCTGAATCTTTTTGTTAGCAGAATTCTGATTCCTGAGATTTTGAGTTGGCTTCTGAAATTTCTTCCCTTTGCCTTTGAATCTGTCTTTATTCGTTTGTGCAGCAGATTCAACCAGGTTAGAACTAACAGAATTTAAAGAAAGGGAAGACATCTTATCTTTTAGCCGGTTTGCCTCCTCAGTCCGCATATGGCTGATTAATTCCTGCAGTGTGAGATCTTTCTTCTTATGCTTGAGATGGTTTCTGTAATCGCTCCAGGATGGTGAAAATTTTTCTATCAGCACGTTGTATTTCGCACATCTTCATGCCTTCTGCTAGGACCTCACCACACAAGTTTTCGTAGACGTAAACCTGTTCCATGATGGGTTTGTCATCCATAATCTGGAACTGTAGTTGCTTGCCGACGGCATATTTTCTTTTCCCGGCGTCGTCTGAACACAAGTTTGGTTCAAATGACCTTGGCAGATTTAAAATTTACAAACAGATCAAATAGAGGGTTAGACATATTATTCAATAGGTAACTGCGAGCAAGTTTATTATCTTTTTCGAATTTCTTCTTTGTGGCTTCGTCAAGGGGAATAGGAGGAGTTTTAGGAACAGTAGGAGTTACAGGTTCAGAATCTGGGTTGCCTTCATCAGGGAGATCAGTAGTGAGCACGTAGTCGATCTCAAATTGCTCAAAGCAGAGAAGCAATTTTTGAGACCAACACTTATAATTGGTTCCATCAAGAGGTTCAATTTTGTAGAGTTCGGGGAGAGTTTTTGGAGTAGTAGCCATCAAATTAAGCTTTCAGATTGTTAGAAACGAATAGTAATGGTTGTTGGAAGGACAGGAAGATGAACTGTACCGTGGTATGAACCACTGACCTGAAAGCTTAATTCGCCCGACTTAGGTGCAAATCGTTCTGGCGAAGAAGCTCCCTAAGGTTTAACACAGCAGGTTTCGCACTCGTGCACTCGAGGGAGAAGTTATGAAATATAACAATTTTTATACCCAGGAAGTAGAGAGGAGAAGAGAGAATTGGTTTTTCTGTGTATCTTTTAGAGCTGCAGAAGACCCCTTTGTATAGTGGTCTGATGAGGCAGTAGAGCCATTGAATAGCCATCATTTAGAGGAGAAAAAAGGGTGCGGAAAATCAAGAACGTGAGATAATCATATAACTGAAGCAGTAAAGGCCTAAAGGGGGAGAGGATCATGGTGATTAAGGTAAAGATAGAGGAAGACTCAGTCAACTAGCCATTAGAATTTCGACAGCTCATATGCAATCATTCCAGTGAGAATTCCTCCAAAAATATAGTGAAAGGCCCACAGCCCGCGGCCAGCCCGGACCGGGCGGGCAGGCGGCGGTGGCGCGTGCGCGTGTGGCAGCCCAAGTCCTCTTAACCCTCCTTAAAATTTGGCTTCAAGCTATTCGACAAGTGTAAGAAGAGTGAGATATATAAACTCTTCAAGCCACTCTCAAAAATTCTATATGGGACAACAAAAAATATAGAGAGAGTAAGTGAAGACCCTTTTGAAATGGCATTACTCTAACATCTTTTTAATTTCAAAAATATACAATGTTAGTTGGATAAGGGAACAAATGAAGATGGAATGGATAATATCGGTGACATGGCAATAATATTAATGATGTTTTGCTGATGCAGATAACACATCAGCTTTAAAAGTACGAAGGAAAAAGACAAACCCTACACATGCTCCCGACCACTATTGTTAAATAATGATAAGAATGACACAACACCAAATTCGAATTTGAAATCCTCATATTTAACATGCACAAATGACAAAACAAGCCGCCGCCCCCCCCCCCAAAAAAAGAAAAAAAGAAAGAGGAAAATAATAGCATGATAAAAATCATAAAATGTTTTACAATTCCTTTCACCATTGACATTAAACTTAAAATCAAATTTTATGAGTACTAAATCTAGGAATTTTGATAGGGAGAAAAAAAAGTTAAAGCAAAAAAAAAAATCAACTCTAATTTCGATACGATTTACTACTGAGATGATAAAACAAAAGGTTTTCTTGAGACTCATAATATCCTTTGTTATCTCCCCAAAACAAAAAAAAAGTAACAACCCTATACTAATCGTATTTGGGTTAATAAATAAAGAAACGAACAAATACAAAAAAAAAAATTTTCTTATGCAACAAAAAGAATAAATAGATATTATAGGTTTATTTTTTAAAAAAATAGAAGGGATAGTTTTTGTTCTAATCTCAAGAATAACGGCTGCTTAAATCTGAATCTTTCTAAAACTCGTGAAAGTGAGATCTATACTAAAAGGTGGTGGTGTTGTTGCTGCTCAAAAATCCCCCAAGTTTAAAAAAAAAAAAATCTCAAAATTCTCAGCCACTAGAAAAATTGGGCCAAGAAAACTAACAAGTGGGTGAAAGCATCCGTGCTTTTTGGGTTCCTATCCACTTAACGGGCCCCAATTAGCCAATAACTTCTTTTTTGTGGCATGAACGAGAACCTGCTCATGTCATTTTCATTGAAATATTTATTCCTTAAGATTCTTTGAATTAAAGGTATTTGTTTTCTCATTTCTGTTATTAAGTCTTTGATTTCATAATTAGAAAGTGAAATTCCTCCAACTGTCAGTTAAGCTATGCAAAGAGTGCTTGGTGGCTGTGGTAAGCCTCATTAATAGGAGGATTAGAAGGGATTAAGGTGGCTTGGGCATGAGTTTCTTAAACTTCTATTCGTCATTTTGAATCAAGAAGGAAACTTATACCATTTATGTGCGATATGTAAGTTATCGTATTCGGCATCTTTGTTGGTAAGAATGCTTGTAGGACAAGATTGCTATATCTAAATTTTCCTAAACTCTACTGTAATGGAACCCTAACTATGGTGTTATTGTAAGCACCTATGCTATTAAATGAACAAGTGTAATCATCTGTTACAGTTTTACTCAATGTTGGTATAAAATAATAATAATAAAAAAAAAAAAACCATAAACGTGGCCAAATTCTGCATGTCTATTCCAAATTTTAAAGTTCGATTATCATTCTCATCCTTCAGTTTTTTAATCACATGCTATTATTGATGTTAGAAACCCTTAAATCTTTTGGCAATATCATGATGAAATGAAAACAGGCTGCAACAAAAACAACCCTCAATGTAGGTTTCACTTTACGGGGTCTGAAGAGATTCAGATGTAAGCAGCCTTACCCCTACGCACATGAGTACACGTAGTCTTGTAGAGAGACAGTTTCCAATAAATTCAAATGAAAATAGGCTGGGACGGAAAATTTTCCGGATCTCTTGTAGGAATTGGCCATTACTCACGAGTGTCTTTAATTGTGTACGAGTTGGGATTTTCACAGAAGGCCATCCCTGTGTAGCTTTAACTAATTTCTACCATATCCTACCCACTGCCCATTTTGTCTTTCGAAAAATAAAATAAAAGCCTGAACATTTTTTTCCCCCTTAAAATCAGCGCATCCAAAACTGTTTTACCATGCCAAATGATAAACACCCAGGCATAGGCAAAGCCCATATTTTCAGCAAATCTATAGAGTCCTACACGGCTCCACAATACCCATTCAACATTGCAACTGCTAACAACAGGAAGCACTTAGGCTCAACTTAATCGAACCGACTATCATTCGATCATCTGGATTTCTCCCCTACCCCAACAGTCAAGCTGGTTCGTTCCAGTCATCCAGTCTGCCCCTCATGCTGCTTTTCAGTCAGACTGCTTGCATATCTTTTGATCGGATCAGTTGGGGCACCTCATATCTGGGTCTCTTCTGTTTCATGTTCTCCAATTCCACTGTCAGAGGCATCACCCAAAGTCAAATGGAAAGTGGGGTCAATGGCTAGACCTAGAAAACGGGTTGTTTGGATTGATTTCAGACCCAGTTGGAATAGCATGCTCGAATGCAATGTTGGACAGGATTTGGATTTGGGTCATATTTAGCATTCATTGTAGATCTGTCCAATTATATTGTGATGACAATAGATCAATAATGTTCGAGCAAAATTTCAGTACGGCAACATAGGGTTGGATCAATGTAGGCTCATGTCAGCATTCCGTTTCCTTTCCCTTGGTCAGGTCCAGTGATTCAATAGAAGTAAATATTGCCAGCTTTTACCAATCATAGATAGTTTAACAGCTTAAACCTTCAGATTCTTGTAGAATTTGTCATCATACATGAGCACAGAAGCTGTTCAGAAGAGTGTAAGCTCCTTAATGCAAGTAAAATGAAAGAGCTGCAATGAGGTTCCAACTTACTGTTCACATCGTCAAGAATTGATTGGTTTGAAACACCAACAGAGAATCCCAACTTTGACATCATATCATCCAATCGCTTTGGATTGGTGAGGTACAGGTAACCAATCTACACAAAAATCATAGATGATTAATTAGAGGAATATCTTCTTACGTGCTTACTAATTCAAAACACAACTTAGAAGCTCATTTGAAGTTATTGGGATTGTAATTCCGTAGCTAACTCCAACATAATTTTAGATTTATAAAATTTACAGCAATTGATGGAATCGCTAATAAAATTCATCCTCAGTAGGAACTTCACACTCCTTGACATTTCCTAAACAATGGTACTTCTCGAATAAGTGATCTGTGTTCACTAGACAGAAAATCCAGAAACTGAATCACATATTGTCAAGTATTTAGATTGCAATAGAACTAGTATATGCGTCTTAAAAACTTGCACATACTTACGTGTTTCATTCTGTGTGATATTTTATTAGAGAGGAAAGAAGTTATGAACAACATGTGACATAAACAAACTTTTTAGTGCATGATCAGAGGTTGAGAAATATTTTTTCTCTAGCAACTAACCAGTGTTTCCAAGGAAGAGGCTCTGTTATAAACTGCTACACCAGCACGTTTTGTGGTTCTTGTTTTGGCTGCGTTGATGTTCTTTCCCCACCGAAGAACATCCCTGAATACAAAATATAAAGCATACAATGCATTATTACCTCTCCTGGCAAGATGAAAGCCAATAAGGAATTCCGTCAAACACCGAGTGCTTAGCCTTTTGGTTCAAGTAGATTAGAAATTGACCACTGGGAGTAACTAAATCTTGTCATTTACTCCAGTGAAGGAATGAGGGTGTGATACAGGTTTGGGATGCTATGTCAATATAAGTAGTATTAGAATTGGACTTACTCCTAGTCCTTGCTTGATGCAACTTTGAGACCCTCCTTGCAAGGGAGGATTATGTTCCTACAATGAAATTACGTCTACTTAAATGCATGGATAGCGGTTACACTTGAATCCTAACTAGGATGGGAAAAAGGAATTTGATGTCTCCACAGTTAAGAGCTCTAGCTCCACTGCCAAATAAGAATGATGTTTCCCTCAGGATTATCTGAATGAAGAGAACACCTTGCATAGGGTGTTATTAAGGGACCTTCATTGCGAAGTGTTAGGCCAGTTCACTAACAGCGTAACATAACAGACTACAACACAACCCACTACTATTATGGAGTAGGAAGCAAAGAAAAGCCCAAACAACCTTTCTTCTTCTGACAAAAATTTCTCACTGAGGAGTTTTTGAAGCAAAGCATCCTGAAACACAACAACCACAAGAATAATCAGATCAACCCCTAATAAGCATGATAAATTTTACTATCAGAAACACAAGCATCAAAGTCTTATGCTACTTAATGGATGCTAAGCATCAAACTAACATCCTTATCAGTCAATGAAATTCAATCAAGTCGCATTCACCTCAATGCATGAGAAATAATGCATGCTCGAGCATCTGGAAAATCCCCTTACTAGGTCCAAGTTCCCATCCATTCTCCAATTTAACGTTCGAGAATTGAACTTTCTGACAGCATAGTTTTGGGGGAAGAAAAATGGCCATGATATCAGAAGGGTGCTCCCTCTTTTATGAGAGGCTAAGAAGTCGCAAACCTAGTAAACCTACAGCATCTCCTTACAGTAGCTTGGCCTTGCCAGAGAATATGCCCCCCCCCCCCAACAAAAAAAAAGAAAGAAAAAGAGAACGAGGAAGAAGAGAGAAGGAAACCAGTCAGCTTGGTTGTATGGGGGAAAAAAAGGTAGAGGAACATTGAAAGGGACCACATCAAATTTAGTAAAAGATTAAACAGTATTAAACACAAATTTCTGCTGCGGAAAGGGAGAGTGTGCTCCTTTGGAATTATGAGGTACTATTCCAAGCACATTGTTTGGACATCACAGAAAACATAGAATGGCAATATGCACGTGTGGTAACATAATTTTTTTTCTGACTTGAGTGGGAAACAGTCCTAGATCACAGCTTCCACCTTCCTCCACAAAGTCCCCATCCCCCTCCTTTTTTGAAGCCTTCCATTTCATCTGTACAACTTACCTAGGCCGTAAGCTTCACCCCATAATTATATGTTCCAAAAAAATGATCATGTAGCGTAGTTTTATAACCCCTTGCACAATCTATCGTCATGCCAGAGGGCATCCCAACAGAATACACCAAAAGCTTTCCGCTCATAGCCAATTTTAAGAATAGCCAAACGTTCCAATGGCATTTCGCAAAAGAAGACACTTAAACAGAGAGAAAAATAAATGTTGAAATTGCTTCAGGACTACTCTCCATGGAACGACATAAATAGCACTTCAATCAGAGAAACGTGTTACGGACCAGATCATGAATCATGATGACGGACAACATTCAGTAAATGCAACTGCCAACACAAAAATTTTTACAAGAAAAGCACAGTGGGAATAGTGGTCACAATTTCATGTTCCAAACCAAAAGCAAAACTTTGATGGTATGAGCCGCTTATGACTAACTATACGGTACAAGTTGCAACCATACAAATACACGATTTTCAAAACACTCTCAGCTACAGCTACGACTGACAAGATTTGCACAAATCCCTCTTGGTCTCTTTTGAAGACTAAAACACTCATGTTTTACACGGTAGCATATATTTGACAAATAGAGATAAGGAAATTTCCATTGTCTTAAAGGACCTAGTGTAAGTTCGTACATATAGCAACTTCAAAAAAGGGACACTTTGGCAACTAAAAGTCTAAACTCCAAATATAAGGAAATAAATCCAATTGAGATTTGATGATAAAGAAGCCTTTTTCAGTTGTTCATATGAAGCAAGCCCCCTCAATTTTGCAATTCAGTTTGATAATGCAACAACTACAGACCTGTGCCTCACAACGGACCACTGCCATCACACGATCATTGTACTCTTCAATATTCAGTGATGGTGTTAAAAAGTGCCTCCGAGCATACAACTGCATATTTTAATAAACAATTAGTGAGAAGAATTAACTGCAAAGAATAAATGTCACAAGAACTAAGTATCTCCATTGATAGGTAAAAAAGTTTGCAGTGACCTAGAATAAGACCTCTATTCAGAAATGCCCTCCGTAAGCACCTATTGCTAATAAGCCTCTTCAATGTCACCACCCATGAAGCAATGATGCTCCTGAATTCTTCTATCCCATGATAAGTTATGAAGATTGCAATAGCTATCGGCAATCTATGCAAAGACGCAACAGTTAAAGAACTATAGTTCCTCGCATACATTGGGTTATGCATCCATCACGCATATGTGCGCGAATGTGTGTGCATGGTGCGCGCATGTGTGTTTACATCAGGTGAAAGCTGACCCAAAGGCCCAGTGCACACTCCGCAACCCCCTCCAAAAACATGTCAGAGGGTGGCATAAGCTGGAACCAAAGCAAAGGACACTCCCTCTGTTCGCTAACAGACACACACCCACCAAACAACTCTCTAGGGAGGGAGGCCATTAATCATTGGGTTCCTACAAGGTATGTCCTGTATATCATGTCATAAGAAATTTCTCGAAAGGAATATTGCAAGTCGATTCCTCTTCCAAGTAACCCTTGAAACACAGATAGTATTAGAATCACTCAATAGCGTCAACTCCTCTTTTACACTATTACTATATTATGAAGTGATGTTTTAAGTTAATTAAAGGTAAACGCAAACAAGGCACACAAAATACACAACAAGATTTCTTCTTACAGAATCCAATTGATGAGCATGACAAAATTAATGAAGCAAGGGAATAAACACATACCTCATATATACAATCTCCAATATATGCCAAGGCAGCGGCATTATGAGAAGACCGCGGCTTCTCTACCTTCGGAGGACTTGGCAACCACCTCTCATATCCCATGTACATTGACTCCTCCAAATTCACTGTTCCATTTAATTAAGACGGGCAACATTAAACCATCAAAACAACTAAGAATTCAAAACAAAAGATGAACCTGATACAAACAAGAACAGTTCAAAAACACCTGATGCAATCAACCAATACAAACAGCTACCGCAAACAACAGTTCCCAAACATTCCCCATATCTGCTCAGTATAAACTACCACCAACTGCCCAAATTCCACATGGGAAACAACATATTACAACCACAACTAAAATCAAAAACTTCAAATTATTGAAAAAAGATTCAAAATTTTTCCTAACCCAGGAAACAAAAACCCTGCCCAGCTGGCCATGAACAGCACAATGCCAACTATGAGCACAAATTAACCTCAACCCATCTAAAAACATCACAGAATATTGCATTTGGCAACAAATTAAGCCAAAAATTACAAAGAACAGGAAAACAAATGAAGGGATTTCAGTACCTTGACGAGGATTTGCAGCATTTAATTTGAGAAGCCCATCAACATCAATCTGCAAACGAGAGTTCTGCTTGCTCTCAAATGTAGAGGGCAAAACCGAGGAGAAAGAAAGCGAGTCGGGTTTCTTGATTTTGCGAGGAGCATTGCGGTTGTAAGGCAGCCGTTGCTGGGTATCCCATGAAACTCTTACCGGTGATACCCTGGCGCTTGCCAACGCCATTTTTGCTCCAATTTTTTACGGATAATTATTTTCTCCAGCAAGCAATTTATTTCTTTTCATTAAAATATCTCCACAACTCTTCTTTGATATTATTTTGCGTTTGGAAAAATGATTTGGGCTCTAGGGCTTTCCTTCGGTCCAAAACCCACGAAACCCAGGCATTTTATTATGTACACCAGAGATTGACTCCCAGGGTTGATTCTGACCACCAGTTTAACAAAATTTATATCATATATTTGAGGGTATGTATTTTCGAAAGTTACGTAAATAAAATATATATTGATAATTACTCATGTGATATGTAATAATTTGCCCCAGTTCAATGATAAGTGCCACGTCAAAATGATTATTTTCTTTTTGCTTTTTTATTTTTTTACAAAACGGAATGTAGGTATCCATTAGCAAATTGAAGAAATTATCAACCACTCAAATATCAGTTCTCCTTCATCTTTACTTATCATGGAGGTGTGAGGGTGTTTAGAATTTTAGATGATTGACTGATGAGGTCATGGGGTCGGATGGATCGGATCACACCACTGAATCCTGACTAATCCATCATCCACCTATATATCGTCTACTGCATCAATTTTTTCTTACTCGAACTCGACTCAAGCTTTGATTGAGTTGATTCCGGAGGCTCATTGAGCCAACTGAGTTTCATTACGACACTAGTATCAAACCGATACATCCACAATAATTTGGAATATAGGATATCATAACATAACAGTTTCCCTTTATTCATTCAAATAGAAAGTACAACTCATGTTATAGGATTAAATACTTACCTCTATAATAGTCTCATTATGTGTTTGGTAGTATACAGCCATAGAATTAAATACATTTGTCAGTGTTGCTTGCACTGCTTCACCTAATTAAAGCCAAGACCAAGCTCCTACACAAGTTGCCACCCCCCCCCCCCCCCCCCCAAAACCCTTCTTTCTTTCTACACCTACATCTCCATGGAAAAAAACCCTTGAAGAAGAGAAATTTCTCTGTCTTGCAACCCAAAAAAAAAAAAGAAAGAAAAATGCCTACAATTTCAAATGTCTTATCAATCCCTCCATGGATGCCTCCATCAAAGCTCCCTAGAGAAAATAAAAATTTTGGAGTTATTTTTCACTCCAAAGTGAGGACACCCACAATGCAAGTTAAGCTTGATGATGTTCAAGACCCTTTCAAGTTGAACAACTCTGGAAAGGTTTGTATATGTCATAAATTTATCAAATTTTGGTGAAATATTTTTTTTAAAAAAAGAAAATTCTCTGCCCCCTTTTTTTCATTTTGTTGACAATTTGGTGGTGTTGTAGATTGCTGATCATGAATTTGCAACGAGCAGATATGTTTGTGATGAATATGTTGTTCGACAAAATTTCTTGGTTAGATTGTATGAGCTTGATATCCATCACAAAGCATCCTTGGAGGCTTTGTTGAACTACACCGAGGTTTGAAATCTTATGCAGTTATCCGATCCCTCCACTAATTAATTCTACATCTGTATTGTACTCTTGAGAAATACAGCTCGCTTGTCACAAATTTGTTGCAGTAACAAGACTTGAAGTCGAAGTTGTACTTCAGATAGACGAGGATCAAGCCAGTTGAATTAATCTGTGTGGAGTTCTTAATAAAGACGACTAAGGCTTTTCTGTTAGATTTTAATAAATTGTTAACGATGTGTTGCAGGAAACAAGTGTAAACCTTTGTAAAAGTTCAGGGCTGGCAGTGGGAGGCTTTGGTGTGCCAAAAGAGATGAGTAGCAGAAATCTGATTTGGGTGATTGGAAGAATGCAAGTTGTAGTTAACTCCTATCCTTCATGGTATGATTTATTCATGTTAATGAAGTCTTACCTCATAATAATTTTTTTTATTGGTTGTTTATAAAGCTGAAAGACTAAAAGAGAGTATTAAAAAAATCATACATACATACATATATATATATATATATACACACACATGCACAATCTAGGGATGATCAATCTCTTTTACAAAAATCAAGCATTCTATCACTAGACTGCCCCCAGGAGGAACATTTTAAATATAAAATGAAACCATAAGGTTCACA
Source organism: Carnegiea gigantea (assembly GCA_029747015.1). Classification (NCBI taxonomy): domain Eukaryota; kingdom Viridiplantae; phylum Streptophyta; class Magnoliopsida; order Caryophyllales; family Cactaceae; genus Carnegiea; species Carnegiea gigantea. Next base: position 847,349 of record JAKOGI010000187.1, on the reverse strand, counting down.
TTATTGTACTTTTAGTCCGACCATTCTTTTCTTTAAAAAAAAAAAATCAGTAGCTCTCTATTATTTAATTTTCTGAAATAATATAATTCCAACTAGATTACTTCAAAGTAATTAATTAATTATGCAATGCAATTGGCAGGGGAGACATTGTTCACGTGGAAACTTGGTGTTCTGCCTTGGGAAAACATACTCTCACTTGTAGTTCCAGACTTACAGATCCAAAGACTGGGAAAAAACTCATGAGAGTTGACAGGTTCTACTGAAAATTAAATTGTATATTTAATACTATTATTTCCTATAATTAAATAGTTCCATTTAAACCCTTTTTTTGGGGTAAATTCTGATTTATATAAATATATGATATTAATTATGCAGTGATTTTTTGATGATCAATGAAAAAACAAGGAGACTGTCAAGAATTCCAGAGGAGATCAAGGCAAGAGGGGAGCCTTATGTGAGAAATCTTGATCCTCTCCCAATTGCTAATAAATTTGAAAATTGCAGAAAATTGCAGAAAATTGATGAAGACGAGGCAGTTCATGTCCAGAATGGGATTAGGGTATATATGCTTAATTAATTTATTAGCACCAAAAAAAAATATGATCAATTATTTATCAGTAATTACATTAGAATTTCGTTCAAAAATTATTACAGCAAGTTTCTCCTCAAAATTGCAGCCTCTGTGGTTCGATTTGGACCCCAATCAGCACGTACATAATGTGAAGTATATAAGTTGGATTCTTGAGGTAAATCCCTTAGTTAGGTCATTAACTTGTAGTATTACTCTTTTTACCAAAATGGGCATTTGCCAAAAATCTCAAGAAAGGAGGTATTTACACCAGACGCTTGATCTAGTGGGCGTTAGTCAATTCAACTGGCAAAATCTGTGAGAATTGTTATTAGAGATTTAGATTTGAATCCCACCTGCATCGGCATTTGCACCTCATTTTTACCTTCCAAAAAAAACATATCCTTAGTATGGATCCGGGTAACTAGTACTTTTTCAGAAGAGAAAATATATCTTTGCAGTGGAAATCTGGTAAAAAATCAGGGGATTTTTGATATTTTTGAAAGAGAAAATTACTAGATGCAGTACCAATCTATAAACACAAGGCTGTCTTATAATTTGTGTTTTTTTGATAATAAAAAATGTGTTTGATCAGCATCTTTGGCTTTTTGGATAAGTATTTTCCATGTTCTCTAAACATGCCTTTAAGTTATTTAAAATGCTGAAATAAGAGGCTAAACATTAGGATTAATGGATGCAGGGAACCCCAGAATCAGTGAGGGAAAATTGTGAGCCAGAAGCAATAATTTTGGAGTATAGGAGGGAATGTGGGAGAGAAAATGTGTTGAAATCTCTTTCAGTTGCATCCAGTGGAACCCCTCAAGAATTTCATCATTTGCTTGTTCTGGAAAATGGCACTGAAGTTGCAAGGGCTCGAACTTTGTGGAGATCCAAATCAATCAAATAATTAATCTCCCTAAAGACCACCAACACCAAAAAAAAAAAAAACAAAAGAAACCAACTGATATAACTTATAAGAGTAGTTGGTGGTGTTTGTAGTTCATTAGCTGTGTTCTTTTCTCTATGGGCTTAATAACATGGGGTGAAAAATTGTGGTAAAATATTAGTGAGGATTGATTTAGTTACGCATATGAATGTCACGGCTTATTATGTGGTTAACTTATTATGATATATGTTATGATCTAGGAATAAACAATTCAGTAACAATGTGTTCTTATTTTTCCCCTTTTCTTTTGGGAGTTTTCCATAAAACTGAGTTAGCAAAGCGATAAAACATCTTAGTAGGATGATTTTTGGGCAATGTACAAGCTTTCATGCATAGGCAACACTTTTGCCCAAGATTTTGATCATTTTTACATTTTGTGGTTTCATAAATTAACATCTTATCTCAAAATTACTATTTTCATGTATAAGAATGCAAAAAGTTCAATCCAATATAGATGTTGTTTAAACTCAAATACTTGACAATACTTACAAAGAACCCCTAAATCAACACCCACCAACCCTAGTATTATCCGCGGAGTAAAGAAGTAATTCCATAGAACCACATACTGACATACATCTTTCACAACTGCCTCCCAAGTGGTCGCAGTTTCAGGCTCCATACGTGCTCCACAAAAAGCAGATGTGCGTTAAGCTAACTTGGGAAAGGCAAGAAGTAATAAATAGCTATAGTGAATTAGTGATGGTGTAACTTCTAGCTCGTCCTGGGCTGCTGCTGGCTGCTGCTCGTACAAGCAGCAGTGAGTCAGTAAATACTACTTGGCTGTACATATCCGCACGGAAGCAGACCAGGGGGAGTGAATGTAGTTATTAGTTTGCCTTAAATCACGTCTATCGAAAACGGTTCCGAAGGAAAAACAATAACCACTTCTATAATCTCCACGTCCAAATCCAAATCTAAATCCATACGCTCAAAGTCCCACACAGATGGATGCGTGGAGATCAGATGTAACAGCTTCTTGCCTAAATTACAAGGAGATTGATTCCATCAAACCCTAGATTATAGCAACATGCTTCCTCAACTTATCTACACATTTATAAAGCCAGACATGTCTGGAATTACAGTACAGATTTCTTGTAAATTTCCGGAACGAAGTAGGGATTGAACCAGTGATACAACATAATCAAATCCAACAGAGTGACCTTCATGATGGTATCAAATTTATGCAGGCCAAATCGTCTGCTGATGTATCATTGATGAAAAACTGATCCTCCTAGACAGTTAACAGTGAACAACACAGGTACAGTACACAAACCCTATTATACAAACCCTAAGCATAGCCATCTAATAGCTGGATCACCAATTAAACCTTAGTCCAGTTGGTTACACAAGCTGAACGCTAGAAAGAACTGCCAATCTAAGAGGGAATATGAACATCGTGTATTGACACGAGATCCTTGTCTATCAGCTCCATGGCCGACCAGTACTGTAACGGCTCCTCCTTTCTGGGTAACCACCTGGTGCAGAAAAAAGGAAAGTAAGAACTATTTACAGTAGCATTAGTGAACTTGTAAAGAGATAGGAGAAGACATCCATAAACCGGTTCAGAAAGAAGCACATATCAGGCAGTACTTGTTCGTGTTGGTGACTGACTGACCACCGTATTCCCTGCTCCTCTCCCTCTCTCTCATGCGTGCTTGAGTAGGGGGTTGACAATGGGAAAGCCAAAGACTTACATCAGAGGAATGTTCTCCCCCACCCTGAAAAATCCCAAAAACAAACTCCAGAGTTCCTCCTGACGTTGAATTTTTTCTTTCCGGGGAGAGGGTTTCAGATGAGCAAAACCCTCCCCGTGAATTGCAGAGAACTTTCTTTCAGTTGAACCCAAATTTCGAACTCTGGATGAAAAACCACCGACTACAAACCACTCCAAGGAAAAAGTGGTAAAGGACAGCTCAGATTTCAGAGTTCAGACTTCGCCGAATCATTTGCTTCAGTCCAATATAATTGAAGCTAAAAACAATTACTAAGTTACCCAAAAGTAAAAGTGATTTTTCAGCTGTACAAGAAGTGAACATTAATGTGCTTCCCCCCCCCCCCCTCCACTATCAAAACCAAAGAATCTCTCAACTATAAACCCTGAAAAATCCAAAAAACAAACTCCAGAGTTCCTCCTGACGTTGAATTTTTTTTTCTTTCAGGAGAGAGGGTTTCAGATTAGCAAAACCCTACCCCTGAATTGCAGAGGACTTCCTTTCAGTTGAACCCAAATTTTGAACTCCGGATTAAAAACCACTGACTACAAACCACTCCAAGGAAAAAGTGGCAAAGGACAGCTCAGAGCTCAGACTTCGCCAAATCATTTGCTTCAATCCAATATAATTGAAGCTAAAAAAATTACTAGGTTACCCAAAAGTAAAAGTGATTTTTCAGCTTTACAAGAAGTGGACATTAATGTGCTTGCCTCCCTCCACTATCAAAACCAGAGAATCTCTCAACTATAAAGCCCACTGTTACTCCCCCCCCCCCCCCAAAAAAAAAAGGGGCGGAAAAAACCTGGAAAACCTACCACCGCTAGCCAAAATTGCACAGATCAAACCACAAACACCTCAACTCTGGATTAAAAACCACTGACTACGAACCACTCCAAGGGAGAAGTGGTAAAGGGACAGCTAAGACTTCAAGACTTCACCGAATCATTTGCTTCAATGCAATATAATTGAAGCTAAAAGAATTACTAGGTTACCCAAAAGTAAAAGTGATTTTTCAGCTGTACAAGAAGTGGACATGTGCTTTCCTCCCTCCACTATCAAAACCAAAGAATCTCTCATCTATAAAGCCCACTGTTACTGTCATGCATGGTTTGCTCTCTTATACTTCGTCAACACTAGCCCCCCCCCCAAAAAAAAAAAAGGGGAAAAAACCTGGAAAACCTACCGCCCTTAGCCTAAATTGCACAGATCAAACCACAAACACCTCAAGGTTAGATAAATCCAATTCTACACAAGCCTACCTATGTATGAAGATTAGCTCATTCCACACAGATACTTTCAGTCAAATTTTGGATTGAATGGTAAATACTGACTTGCAATGACAACTCCCAACCCCTCCCCCTCCAAACAAAGGGGGGAAAAGCAGTGGGTGTCCAGAGTTAAGACCATTCAAATATTTGTACCTGCCATCATAATGAAATACCAAAATGGAAACAAGAAGCATTGAAGTGACCACAATAGACGCACCAGCTAAAGGAGGTGGAGGACCTCTGCCCATAGCTGCTAGGTCAGGGCTTACTTTCTGTCCAGCTTCCTCAAGGACAGCAATAAGCTCCTTTGCAAATCTGGCATTTGCAGCTGTGAAAAACGTATAGGCTGTTCCTTTAGCCCCCGCACGTCCTGTTCTACCAATGCGGTGAACATAGTCCTCAAGTGATCCAGGAAAATCATAGTTTATAACATATTTCACATCTTTCACATCTGTATCATACCAAAACAAGAAGATAAGAAATGCATTGAGCTAGGTTTGTTACTGCAAAACAAAAAGAAAACATTTCCCAAGTGAACAGAAGAAAGCACGCCGAAGCATAGCACTCTTTCATTAAGAACTCTCATCTATGCACCTGAATCATTTAATGCTGCCTCCCTCCCTCCCCCCCCAACCTCTCCATTCCACGTGCTGTGCCCATTGATGATAGTAATTGAGTGGCAAGTGAGGCGATAATGTGTGACTCCTTTCAGCCACCTTTAGCCTTCACATATGATATCAACATGCAGCTGCATTTCATTGCCGAGTCCAAATACAAGATATTGATTAAACTTTTTACTCCATCTGACTGTCTTAATCAGCTCCAAGGAGCTGTATCTCCATCTAAAAGGAACCTGATCAGTGGATGCTTAGCAGAATGGATTTTGCAAACAAAGAAGCATGAAGCGTCAACTAGAGGGTACTAAACTTTTAACACCATGAAATTGTATTCGAGGGAAAAGGGTTATTGAGAAGAGAATAATAATGGATAGCACTGACTAATTCGGGTTTGGTCAAATTCAGTTGGACAAATCCGAAAATATCATAATTCAGACAAGAAATCAAGGACTGATACCCTTTTTCAGGTCGGACGATCGGAACAAGTCTAAAGTTGGGTCAAAATCGGGTTCGGATAATAGAAATAAACATGCATCCGAATTTAAAATTTGTACAAAAAATTCATGACCATAACTAGTTTATTCTAGGTCAACCAAATTTGGATACTTGAGTTGGACAAATTTTTGTCTGCACTAATAAGGACATGCATTTCAGAGAAGAGATTCGGCTCTTGCACCAGGAAGAGAACCAATGAAACCGCCCACCTTCTTAGATATTCCTTGATTTGTTTATTTTGGTTAAAAATAGTAATTTCATTGCAATCAACCAGAAGCTGTACAATCTAGATTCTAGGCAGCTAAACACAATAAGGGAAGTCCTACCTTCTAGGAAGAGTTGCCAACCCAAACTGTGGGGGAATATGCAGCTACATTGTACTTCTAAGTTGCATAATCCACTATCCTCTACAATTAGCCTTCTATGAAAAATAAGATCAATTCTTTGAAATTTATATCCCATTTAATGATCGTTATGGAATGATCCATATATAGTATTTAAAAACTTCGAATATTGTACAGACACAGTAGGATCTACAGTGGTCTACATAAATTTAAATAATGCCCACCAAAGAGTTGCCCAAGAAGTCTTTGCGAGGTTCTTAGAGAACGACTGGGGTACAATTTTAGTTACTGACAATATAAATTGACGCTCCAAGCTGAGATATCAGATGTCTTTACTGTGGGGATTCTGAAAGCCATTCGTCTTTGGCTTTTCGGGTGCAAACCTCCTCACCCCCTCCGGTCAACCTGCCCGCATGCATGGCTGTACTAGATCTAGGCCAAAAGGGACAAGCTATCAGTTTCCTTGCTCAAGTAACATATCAAACAAGCATGTGCGAACAGAAACTCCTTTACCATAAGTTGCTGCTTTTTGGGTTCGCAATATAATGCCCAGCTTTGGCTATTTCACAATTCCCAGCCCCAGTATGACCTCAATATTCCCAGCTTACTAAACAAACCCCCCCCCCCCCGGGGGCAGTTCCACAAGGAGAGGGGCAAACATCTTTTTATATTAGTCTTCACAGATATAATGATGATACTTAAGATAGTTCCCAACAGGTCAGTAACAGCAGTCTCTTATGCATGTCTAATAATAGCATACTGAGATACTTAAACCAAACATCTCAGGATGTATATACAATGACAAGACATAGCCTAATTCTTCCGGAGCTAGATACAAGAGGTTTAAATTCGATCAAAGCACTGACATCAATTTGGCGGCTCAAGCAACATGGGCAATATATCAAAGGATAGAAAAGAACACATACCTAGACCACGGGCTGCAACGTCTGTAGCAGTCATTATTGGACTCTTGCCAGACTTGAACTCTGATAGCACCCAATCCCTTTCTGCCTGGCTCTTATCCCCATGAATTGATAAAGCAGGCCAACCATCCATGCGAAGCTGCCGAGTAATCTGGTCACACCCTTTCTTAGTATCCATAAATATTAAAATCCGGCTGCCATCCATGATGTCCTCTAGCAGATCTACTAGCCTATAGGAAACATGAAAAGTTAGAAGCTAGGACCCAACCAGTGTCAATGAAAATAGCATGCACAAGGAAACAAAAGAAAAATCGAAACGAATAATTTCCTCACTTTTTATACTTCTGATTCTCAGACACAATGTCCACGATCTGACGAATAGCATGATTAGCTTTAAGGTCTGAAGAACCGATAATCACCTATCCAATAGATATAAAATGTTAGCCCAAAACAAAATAGGTGCTCTCTTTTGCTAGTTTCATTGATATTTCGCATAATGGTAATCGTAGTGTAAGGTATGCCGACCAGACTACATTGATCATCACTGAAAAGAACTAGATTCTACTGGGAGATGGTTGTTTTGCACAATCATCAAATATGCATTAGCCTAAGACACTTCCATAAAGGAAGGCATAGTTCCTATAGTTAACAATGGCATCTTGACATCTCAATCTAAAATAAAGATAATGACCTGTTTGATTGATGATAACAGAATTATTTGAAGAAAACATCGTAGTCTCTATAGCCAATACCAATAAAGCTATCTAGTTTCCTAAGTTCAGCACTACTTTAAAGTTGGAAATGGAGCGAGGACGCAAGATGTTTAACAACGAATTAATAGCCAAGCTGGTTTCAGTGAGTCGCAAGCAAATCAAGTCTTACTTTATATGCGTTGTAAAGAAACTGCCTAGCAAGTTGTTCAACCTCCTTTGGCCACGTGGCACTCCAAAGCAATGTTTGACGGTCTGGGCGAATCTGCATGAGGAGAAGCAAATCATGTAAATCTCAACAAATTGACCCCCCCTTTCAAAAAAAACATTTCAAGTGATACTGCAATCTTTCTTGTGAAGCCCCCACCGGCTAGTATCTTTACTACCATTGCTCCTGCAGCTGCTATTTATCAAAATAGTACCATCTATTTAGCAGTCACATAAGGATAAGATTGTGTGCATCTTGACCTCACCAAACCTTACCAGCACAGTAGATCGGTTCATAAACATATGGTGCATTTGTAAATGAGGGCAATGGTTTCATCAATACTTTCTTCCTTTCTATGTGCCAATCTGTAGACAGAGCACACAAACCCAACTATCCGGAAACAGATTCCCAAGCAGAACAAAACTTGCAATTGAAGGTTTTCCCTGTCTTCTCAAGGTTTGCGGGGAAATAAAGAGGAAGAGAACACGGAAGAGGGAAAATATTCCAAGACCTAGTCGTCACCAGCAACCATCTTATATCGTACACTAAGTCCCTAACGAAAGAAAATAAAACCAATCAAGCAAGATATCATACTTGAGACACAATTTTACGCATCTGAGGTTCAAAGCCCATGTCTAGCATTCGATCTGCTTCATCCAACACAAGATAGGTTACCCTACGCAAATTTGTATGGTTAGATTCCAACATATCAATCAACCTTCCTGGTGTGGCGATCACTATCTCAACTCCTGCAAAAGGAAAGTATGTTTTAGAAATCCATATCAAGCAGATGATCAGATTGATTAACAAAAATTCTAAACTCAATGAATTTGAGTACCACGTAAACCAAGAAGCTGAGTTTCACGAAAGTTGCAATATGATAGCAAAGCATCTCAAATTTCCTTGTCCCTTCTCTTTTGATGGACAAAGTCATCTCAAACTCAAGCAGCACCTACCTTTCTGGAGATCACGAACCTGAGGTCCCTTCGGAACCCCACCATATATGCAGGTATTTTTAATCCTTGACGAAGAGCCAAACTTAGTGGCTTCTTGTTGTATCTGTACAGCAAGTTCCCTAGTTGGAGCCAGAACTAATACAATTGGGCCATCACCAGGGGCTGGACGATACAAAGTCACGTTAATGCATTTCACTAACACGGGAAGAGGGGATAATTGATAAGAGCTCTTGGAAATGAAACTATAATCAGAGTATCAGACAGTGCATGCTTACATAAAACAGGCTGCGCATTGACATGAACAATGGCAGGAAGTAAGTAAGCAAGTGTTTTGCCTGATCCTGTTTCTGCAAGACCAATTAAATCACGGCCCTTCAGGGCCATTGGCCATCCTTGTGCCTGAATAGCTGTGGGCTCAGTAAAGCCTGCCTTATTGATCTCTTCCAGCACATATTCTGGGGTTGAGACAGCAGCGCATGTTATTCATAGAACAAGAACACGTACAAGTCTGAATGGCAACTACAAGTTACGATATTAAAGGAGGAGTTCATCAAATGTTCGTGTTACAAATAGCAATGATTAAAAACAAATCACATATGCGACCTCCATATAAGTAAAAGGAAATCCAACCTAACATTATCAAAATTTATTCAAAAGGCCCAAAATTTGAAAATAGTTACACACCAGCTCAAATCTATTACTCACTGTTAGCCCCTCTTTCACACTCAGACTTCATGTTCTTCAGAGCCGCACTCTACCTCTTCTAATGCATCGCCTATTCAGCAAGCATGCAACCTAAGTACCCTGTGCCTTGGCCTCTGGTCATACACTCGTAGCTCCCTTTGTTTCCACATGCTTCCTCTCTAATATTTACAGAAAAAACAATACTAGCAGAACTCGCCAAGAAGCTGTATCTACTTTCTGATAAAATTTTGTCAATAGTAAAGTCCTGTTTTGTGCTCCAAAGAGACTTCATGATGACAAAAAAACCCCAACCATCATCATATCCGTCTGAAGTCCTACTTTACACTATTAAAGACTTAATAGTGAGAACAAACCTCAATTGTCACCCTATCCTACAGAACAAGCTTGAAAGTTGAATCCCAGTGAACTGCGCAGAAGCCCTTAAAACCAAAGAAACATACTCTTGTCACCAGATCACTTCTATGTCAGGTAAGGAGGCAATGCAATGTTGTCATTTGTTATTGAACATCCAGAGGTTATAGGAAGCTCATTCTGCATAAAATTACCCAAAGGAGTAGGCAAGAAGGAAATTGAACTCAAATTTCCATGAGTCATTTTTCTAATGGGACTTTTACAGGGGGGCAACAATTAAAGACGCATAAAAGATCTTAGGATAGAAGACACATCCCACATCCTCTAGAAAATCCATGGCTCAAGTCGTTCTCCTCGGACGGCTAGGATCTTCCGTCTCATTCATAGCCATCAAGAACCTATTTATCACAAGCACGCAAACAAACTCCACCATCTTAGGAAAGAGGTGCCCATAAATTGAAGTCCTATGTTTACCCCTCATCCAGATAGGATACACATCAAGACATTAAGATCCCAAGGTAGTTAATTTTCATTGCTCACCCCCACCCTTGAAGGAAATGGCTAATCATCATAAACTGAACCAAATCAATACAACAGTAGCCTAAGAGCACGTCTTTCCATAAGAATTCAACAATTAGAGCCATCAATAACCAAATCCAATTCCATCAGTCCAGCATACTAAGCATTCGTAGCACCTGTCGAGCACCACCATCCTCCCACTAACAACATCACCCACAGTTCACCATCAGCCCAACGTGTCCAACTGATAATCAACTAATCGCAAATAAGGGTGTGCAATGACTGTGTTTCCCTTGGGTCTAGCAGTGTAGACTTAGAAAGCATTGATTGTATGTTACGCCACACTAAAACAAAGATCTAGTAACAAGAAATTTTGCTTTTATGAATGAGGATGAAGCACAAAACATCTTTTTTATCAAGCTCTTCACACTGCGCCAAAAATTATTAAAAGGTAGATCATTCATCCAGCAAAATTAAGTCAAACAATGTCATGCTTCCTTATTCCTGAACCATTTCTGGTAGCACACCGTGTATTAACAGTATTCAATCTTGAACCACCATCAAGCTTAAATTAGGCAAACCCAAACAAACCCACATGTGTTCACCACATTATAACGAAAACCCTACAAGCAAAACTCCTGAAATTGCAACCCAAAAAAAAAAAAAAGAGGGAGGGCAATAAGGGTAAGTAAACCCTCAAAAACAAAGAAAAGGTGGTTGGAAACCTGGGAATCCAACGTCCTGAAAACTCTTGACGGGCTTGGGGACATCGCGGCCTTCAACAGTGATCTCCCTGGACTTCCGGTAATCCTCGACCTCGCGCTCAGTCATGGCCGCCACAGAAGGCGACTCGACGTAGAAATTCTTCTCGAAAGGCGTCAATCCATCTAAATCCAGCTTCCGATGTGGCGACGAATCCCTTCGACCTCTGCCACTGCCGCCGTATTCGACGGGGGAAGCTCCATAGTCACTGCAATGTGAGAGAGAAAGAAATCAGAGTGTGTGTTCTTGTGAGTCGTACAATTGAATTGAAATTGAATGATGAATTTGGTCAATGAAAGTATAGGAGGGTACCTGCGGCGGTCGCGGTAGGAGGTGGGGTCGCCGGAGCGAGAATCGTAGCGGCTCATTGTTAGAGAGAGAGAGAGAGAGAGGGAGCAAACAGCAGAGAATAGCGTCGACGAAGTCGGCAAAAGGCTGGTAAGACCTGAGGCCACCCTGAAGCAAACCTCCACATCGGGGGTCCCCGGCCCGGCCCCCGGGTTCAATATAAACTTTGCTCACCTTGCCCCAATGAGATGCCAGGCCGCAAGTAGAGTAAGAAAAGTTTAATCCGACATGATAATTTGATTTGAATCTAATCTAATATTATTGAGATAAATCCAAATCCAGTATGAATTGCATTGATTTCGATTTGAGGTTAATATGATTTCATCATTTAGTTTGAAAATATGCTATTTTTCAATTTTGAGCCGATCAAAACTATTTACATGGCTGACACAAAATTGACTCATTTATTAAATTGGTCAACCCAAATCGATCAATTACCTCGCTCTAGCTGTGCGCACTACTGTAAACTCGTATCGATGAATTCGATGATAGTCATGTAAATTTGAATTGTTTGAACACAATACTATGAAATAGAAGGTGAATTTTTAAGAAAAATTTGAAAAATTGTCATACATACTAGGCTATATTTATGAGATGGTGTTTATTTTAAGCAATATTACATGTATTCAAAATAATTAACTATACTGATATTTAAATTGAATTGAATTAGGATCAAATTAACTTGAAGTGATTCAATAACTATTTCCATCACCGGTTCTATTAAGCTCTAAGTTAAGTATAGCTTGAGTTCGAACTCAAAGTTGGTCAATCCAAGTTTAAAATGTGATTCGATTTAACCAAGTTTAGCTTAGATATTCATAGATGATCTTTTAAGTTACAAAACTATGTAATTTAAAACCTTATTAACATCGTCCAAATCTTACTGAAGATTTTAAATTACAAAATAATAAAACTCTAAACTAAAACAAAAAATTATCGAATATATGCTCTAATATTAGAAGTAATACAAAATGCATATAAAACATCAATCAAGCAAGTCAAACGTAAATAAGTTAATATAGGCAATATTCGGTAACAGCGTTTTTGGTAGCATTTAGTGTTTTGACCAAATCAATACATTAATTAGTTGATTTTTAGTATTCGGTAAACTAATGTTTTGACTACATTTCGAATAGCGTTTAGCATTTTAAGCAGCGTTTTTGAAAAGCTAATAGTATTAACGTTTGACATTTAAAAGTAGCGTTTCATATTTTGTAGCCAAAATCTTTAATTTTTATTTGAAAATTATCTTTAATTTTTCTCTGAAAAATATCTATATACTTTTATATCAATTTACATTAATCAACTAGCCTAACAGCTAAATGTACCGAACATATTAGTTTAAATCGTTAATCCAAGCAGTTATCTGCTAACAGCTAAATTAGAAACGTTATCTGCTATCTAAACAGCTATCCACTACCTAAATAACTATTCGCTACCTAAACAGCTAATTTTAACAAACAGAATTATAATCATCAAAACTCGTTGGACATTCAAAATAGGCTAAAGATCATCGAACCGAGTTCAAGCCAAGCTTTGACCGAACAAGTTCAATTGTAGCCTTTGTTCTTCTGATTTAAAGAAGTCAAACGTGCCCAAAAGATTAAAATGGGCCTCCTAATCAAATTTTACAGAACTTTCCAGTCTCCAAAAATTTGACGGCCGGCGTCGTGGTGTCGTGATCAGCAAGATAACAAGCAGCCATATCACTCGGCAACGGGGTTCTCTGATATCTTCTTCCCACTTCCACTGCACTGTAGAAAGATTGAGAGAGAGAGAAGCATAGCAGTGAAAAATGAGCGAAGCTCCCAAGCTCTATGTAAACAAACCCAAGAAAGGTATATTTTTTGCTGCCTCAAATATGTGGTATAATCTGTCTCTATCCATTTACAGCTCATTTCCCCTTAAATTTACCAATAATTGAAGGTGACCCACTTGGAATCTTGTGCTTTTTCTTCATATACTGGAAGAATGGCGAACTGGGTAGCCTTATTTTGATGATTGATAACAGCCCAGGTGAAGCAATTTCAGCAGCAATTGAAAGGGATGGAGGGTCAGTCTTCATCAGCACCATCATCATCGACAACTACATCTTCGTCTTCGAAGCCTCCGGAGGTCCCAAAGGAGTCGTTTGCTAGGCGGTACAAGTTCTTATGGCCTCTTTTGTTGACTGTCAATATTGCTGTTGGAGGTTTGTTTCTATCTATTCCTTGATTTTAGCAGGTTTATTGTATGTTGAGTTCAAGATTAGCGCGGTGAATCAGAATAGGGAGCTATTATGTTTGATTTTAGATTATGCGGTGAGTAAATTTGTTGGCCTAAATTGGATATGGGGTTTGATGTGGAAGTCAAAATATGTTTGATTTGTGTTTGATGGATTAAGAGTTATCCATTTATCCTAGTGTAGATCAATGCTTTGCAAAGAATGCGATATTCTGTGGCGGAACATCAATAACCTTGCTAGCTCTACCTATGTTGGTTTACTGTGGTGGGCATTTTAAATTAAATTGAAAGTCTCTAGCAGGCTGAGGCTGTAGAAGTCTGGATCTAACGATAAGAATGTATGTGTTGATTTGCAAACAAACTAGAAGATGACACCCATTTGCCACGAGAGTTGAGATGAAGGGTGGGGTGGTGTAAAATGTGCCAGATTGGCTTATTGATAGAAGTTTTGCGGGTTTAGTGGGCATAGCAATTGTGGCTCAGCTTGGAACTGGGCCTTTGCAACTTGATAATAGTTTACACTGTCTTTGTAGTACCCGAATGATGATAAGAAGAGTATCAGTTGAGAGAAGAGTACTTGCGGACTTACAATAGGGTGTGGTGTCCCTCCCCTCTGAACATGGTTGTTCTTTGAGGCCTATTTACAAAAATGTCAAAGGATTTACTTTTTGCTTGTTTTGAATTATATGGTGGGGACTTTTGTTGGTGAATATTATTTCTACCACTAATTGATATTTGACATTTATTGTAAGCCTCATAGACATAGTGGCATGTTCTTGAGATCCTTATTCAAGGTTATTGAGTTTCTCATTTTGGCTTCTGGTGGGTGCCAAGTGCATCTATTAATAACTTCCCTGGAGCCTTATTGGGTTAGAGTAAATTTACTTTTCATATGTCATGAGCATCTAACTATAGACTCTTTTAGGTTCAGTTCAGCCAAATTTCATGGAGAGCAGAGATACCACTGATAATGATATAAGTGACTTTAAGTCTTTGTAGTCTTTGTTTTAGGGATGGATTATCCTACATTTTTTTTTTTGGGTGGTCTTCCACAAGGCTGACTGTGTTTCCGTTTCCACTAGGTTGTGTGATATTTTCCCTCTCCCATGCAAAGGAAAAGGAATCTGCAAAGTTTTGATTACCCTCGTTGGATCAGTTGATTTGTTAAAGTGTCTTTCTTGGAGTTTAGCTTAGGAAAGGGATAAAAGATTTCTAAGATGTTGCTTTTAGTAGGAGGATGAAAAATTTGCATAAATTGAAATATAGATGTCATTGGATTCAATTGAAATTTAGAAGGATAGAATACAAGAACTGAAGAAAGTAATGAAAATTAACTATCCATTCATCCAAAGCTGAAGATGCTGGGAATGAGGAGGCAGGAGAGGACTGGGATGCTATTCTTTTGGATATATTGCCTAGTTTGTAGATCTCTGTCCAAAGGTTAGCTCCTGTTTCTGGGTTAAAAAAGAGACGAGGTTCAAAATTAGAGGAAGAAATAGGAGTCATCACAGCCTTTCTTTGTGGAGCTTAATGTGTCTTTAAGGAGCTATTTTTCCCACTACATGTTTCTTCACATAGGTTGAACATTTTGTGCTTTCTGAGGTAGTGTGCTCATCTGTCATAACACATCCTTTATTAATGTTCAGCTTTTCTTGTGATTTGTCAAAGTCAGCATATTGGGACTTTTAGATTTGTAGATTGCTGCAAAATGAACCACGTTTCTTATGTGTGAAGTGTGAACTATGCATAACTGTAGTTGTAGTGTACTAAAAAGGGAGGGATTTGAAGGTTTGATAGTTTGTAGCCCAACAGGCTTGTGAATGGGTAATCAGTAGTCATGATAACTGATATGGCTTATGTTTAGCAATGAAACCCATGAGCAGCTGTTAAACAAATGTCTACGAGAGTATCACGAAGTCAATGTTCAAGGATTCAAAATGCGGTTTCGGTCGCGATTTCGGTTTCGGTCGTGGAACGGTAAAATCGCTCTAATACGGCAATTGCGTTCCATATCGCGGCTATCGCGGCATGAAAACGCGGATCGCCCAACTCCAAAACCTTTCAAATGCGGCCGTTTCGGCGCGGTTCGGCCACATTTTGAATCCATGTAAAAGTAACTCCCTTGTCATTTTTTCTTTGTCATGTATTATCAGTTTAGCTGAAACTATTAGATTTGATAATGCTGCCGTCAACATCTGAAAGGGATAATGCATTGGATTTTATGGGTTGTGATTTAGAAAGGTTTAATAAGACATTCTTGGATATTGGAGCTCGGGAAAGCAAAGTGTCAGCATATTTAATTGATTGCTAGAACTTTCATCTTGGTGTGGTATAGCTGATGGTCTTGCATGGTAGGCTTGTACTTTTATTTAAAAAAATTGAAGCCAGTGGGCCTATGCATTTGGAACGCCTTGAAATGGGTTTTTTTGTTTCTCTTTTTTTTTTCCCTTGTTGGTGGTATTTTTGGGGAGAGGGGGGAGGTTTGGAGTTTAAACCTATTCCGACAGGAATAATGGATTTTTTAATGAAGAATTGCTGTCCATCTCCACTCCTTCTGCCTTTACCCCCCTTGTCCGCGGTGATTTGAGGCTTTGAGTTTCCCTCCACGTCCTTGTGCTACCTCCTTGATAGGGACTCTCTTACTGTCTAGGGCCGATTGAGGCTCTTTAGGGCCATTGTATGTGCTGTGGATCGTAGGTATCGAGATGGGTTTGGGGATAATGGTGGCAACAACTACACAATGCTGATTATCACCATAGAGGTGGTCTAATGGAATTTGATTTACCTCTTTAACTATCAACGGTCTGCAATTTAGATAGTACTATAGGCCTTTAGGGGCTGGAGATTTTGTCCCTTATGTGCCCACTTCCCTCCAAGCCCTCCACCGCTGTAGTGTTTCCATGAGTATATGGGTCTTTACTTGTGCCTCCTGATCTCCCCCCCCCCCCCAAAAAAAAAAAACCTTTCATGTTGGCTGTGATGATCGAAAATAGCGGTTTAGTGCTTTTGGTGTAAGAGGAGGGGGTGAGTTGTGACTCGAAGTAGAGCGTGCATTGTAGGCTAGTGATACCGGATACTGCAAAGAAGAGTGGAGTGGTGGGAAGAACAACTTTTCTGGAGTGGGTTTTGTGGCCAAGGGAGTTTAGGAGGCTTTTATTTTATTTTACTCGTTTTTTAGGGGGGTGTTCCTTAGTTTTGCTCCTTAAAATGTGTTCACAAAATTCGTTCTTTTATAAAATATTTCCACAAAATCCTTTTCCTTTGAAATGTTTTCACAAAATCTTATTTTGTGGGTCTCTTGGAATCAGCCTCTCAACGGACAGTTATGTTGATTGAGGTAAGGCTGTCTACAGTTGGATCTCCCCAGACCCCGCGAAAGCGGGACCCACACTAGGAGGAGGTGGTGGTGGTATTGCTTTTTGGGGGGGTATGTTTGATTTTTTTTTTTTTTTAAGGGTAAGATAGGTAAGAAAACAATTTAGGTAGCCCTTCTCTTAGGGGTTCTTTCTAAATTATCCTCATAAAGGATACGAATAAGATCCCTATGCGGAACCTCATTCCATACTACTGTGGAATGTAATGACAGACCCTACTTTGCTAACCAGTCGGCTGCAGAATTTCCTTACTTAAAAATATGAGTAATATGAACATTGTTGCATAGTTGAATGTAAATGTGAATATCTTGTAACAAAACTTGGATCTCCTATGGCGATTGAATGTGACCTTATGCAGCTTGGATGAGAATTTTATTGTCTCCTTCCGTATGAATATCAGTAAAACCTGCTTCTACTGCTGCTTTGATACCATTTCTCATAGTTGTTGCTTCTGCTACCAAAACTGACGCTGTTCCTAAGTAGAATGCTGCAGCTTGCTTAAATTTTCCTTCCCAATTATGAAAATGAATTGTCTTGCTGCTCCTTGTGTAGTTTTGGATCCATCAAAGTTGATTTTGATAGTCTCGCCTTGCGATCTTCTCCAAGCTACCCAATGAGTCTTTGTACGCTTGACGGCTGACTAGGTTGGGGTTGGTGGATGTAGTGTTTGTGTGAGTTTATGTCGAATACGCCATTCGGCGATGACTTTTACTGCTCTTATTAATGTACTTCCTGGATTAGGTGTTTCGTTGCGAAACACCATGTTGTTTCTTGTTTTCCATATACTCCAGAGTAGCGCACTTGCTCTATCTAGTTTAACTGCGGGGGTAGCGGTTCTAGCACTCGATAGCCTTTGTAAAATACTATTTTATTGGCTAGATATGAAACTAGAATCAATCCAGTTATGGGAGATTGCTAGTCTTCAAAACTCCTGTGAATTTTAACAATGCAAAATCCTCAATCTCAGATTGACAAAAAGGGCAAAAAGGATCAATATTCATACCTCTTTTAAACAGGGTTCCTTTAGTAGGAAGCGATGCATGACAAAGTTGCTATGGAAAAATTTTTAACTTTGGCATGGTGTCAAATTTTCAAATCCAATTATATTTCCACACTAATGGACTTCCATAATTCAATCCATGTGCTGTCCAAGTCGCAGATTTTGTGGAGAATTCACCATTACTTGACAGTCTCCAACATACTGAGTCGGGGATTGGATTAAAAAGGATAGGTATTGCGAGAATTAATTGTATTTAGACTGGATCCACTACTGGCTGGAGTCTAGCAACATCCCATTCTTTGTTTTCTGTTATAAAATGTGATACCTTCAGAGAGTTATCAATAAGGGAGCGATTTGTAATAGTAAGCAGATTGGCTAAACTTTCATTAGCACATCAATTACCTAGCCAAAAATTAATACTTGTTCCATTACCCATTTTCACCGAATGCCTTTCCGAAATTGTTGTCGATTCTTGAGTATGCACTTCCAAGCCCAAGAATCTGATTTCTTTGGTTTTGTGGAAAAAAAAAAAATTCTTGTCAATTCGATATTTTCCTTACATTTGTTCCACCTAGAGACTCTGATTATGGAACAGTCTCTAAAGTGAGCTTGCTAAGAAAAATACTATTTACTGCTTCTATTTTTCTTAATCCAAGCCCCCCCAGGTTTCTTAGGTCGGCAGACCTTGTTCCAAGATACCATAGGCAAATCTTTGTTTTCATTCGATTTTTTCCAGAAAAAATCTCTACTAATCTTATCAATTTGGCGATTAGTTTCTTTAGGAAGTTGAAAACATTGCATCATATGTGTTGTCATAGATTCAATATTCGCTTGAATTAGCACCATTCTCCCTGCTTTGGAAATATACTTTGTTTTCCAATGCTGCAGTTTTTCAGCCGTTCTATTCACCAATTCTGAGAAAATTTTTGTTTTTGGTTTGCCCTTAAATACTGGGCAATCAAGGTACTTACCAAGATTATCTTGGTGTATGATATTGAATATAGATGAGACAATTTGTTTGTCGTGTGCCTTAGCGTTACTGGAGAATGTTAATGACGATTTCTGGAAGTTAATAAGTTGGCCAGGACTTTGACAATATCTATTCAGGATCAAACTAAGCGCTTGACAAGATTCAAGTTTAGTTCGGCAGAAAAGAAGACTATTATCTGCAAAAAGTAAACATGAAATTTTGGGAGTTCTGGGAGAGAACTTAATTCCAATCCCACATTTCTTTTGCCAAAGTGTCTTTCGAAGAGCCCTAGTTAAGACCTCCATACAAATAATAAACAAATAGGGAGACAAGGGATCCCGTTGTCTAATGCCTTTTGTAGACAAAAAGAAACCACATACATCATCATTTACGAGAACTGAATAAGAAACAGTAGATATACATGCTTTAATCAATTGTACCCATTTGGAATGGAAGCCAAATAAATGTAATGTACTAAATAGAAAGTTCCATTCAACTCTATCATATGCCTTTTTCATATCTAGTTTGAGTGCTACCCATGCTTTCTTTCCCTTCATTTTTTTTGAATTTATTCATGATTTCATGCGTAAGTATAATATTGTCATGCATGGATCGTTTAGGCACAAATGCATTTTGAACAGGATCTATTATTTTTTGCAAAATCGGGCGCATACGATTAGCAACAATTTTAGAGATAATCTTGTAAATAGTGTTGCAAAGGCTAATTGATCGAAATTGATTAGTCGTTATTAGGTTACTCACTTTTGGAATCAATGTTATTAGCGTATGATTAATTTGTTTGAGGAGCTTTCCTTCGTCAAAAAACGATCTCACCGCAATGTACACTTCTTCGTTAACAATGTGCCAGTAGTTTTGGAAGAAAGCTGCATCAAAGCCATCAGGCTTTTGGGCTTTAAACTTATCCATTTGGAAAATAGCGTCTTTGATTTCGGAATCATGAATGGCTTGTAGTAATCTATCATTATCCTCTGGTGACACTAGGTTAAGTATTTCCATATCGATATTGGTAGAATTAACTTGAGTTGATTTGAATCTAGCAGAGAAGTCATTAATGAACATTCTTTCAATTTGGGCGGACTCATCAACCGACACTCCCGAGCTATCTTTATGTTTCATAATTTTGCTTCTTGTCTTCCTCGCCTTCATGGACTGATGAAAAAAACGAGAATTTCGATATCCATTGACAAGCCATTCTTTTCCTGCCATTTTTCCCCAATATTTTTGATTGAACAAATGCATCTTTTCTCTTTGCTTAATGAGTCTAAGGTGCCAATTATTCAACCTAGCACTGTTTGGATTTTGTGCTAGTTTATTCTCAACTTGGAGGAGCTTATCCGCATTTCTTTCAAGTTTATTCTTAAAATTTTCAAAAGTATTCTTACTCCAAGACTTGAGATTTAACTTTATTTTTTTCAATTTCTGTGATACTCTATACATAGGAGTTCCTCGAATTCCCATTTTTGGATTTTTCTTGACTATAGTATTTGTTTTTTGGTATTGCGCTCAAGAATGTTAGTACTTAAAATTAGTACCTCTCCTAGGCTGATGTGCTGGTTCATTATTAAGAAGGATGAAAGCATGATCAGAGCACGTGAATGGCCCATTCGTAACTAAGTAAGTTGGGAATAATTGTGCGCAATCCTCCCGAAATATTACTTTATCCAATTTTTCATAAATAAGTTGTCCTCTTAGGAATTTCTTCCAGGTGAAGATTCTTCCTTGAACATTTGCATCAATGCTTCCAGTGGTAGTGAAGAAGTCATTAAATCGTTGTGTTTTCTGTACAGTTAAAGGGGTTCCTCGAACTTTGTCTGATGGATGAATCATTTCATTAAAAACATCCATAATACACCAAGGTAAGTTAATCGAATCATTTAACTATTTGAGATGATTCCAAAAAGCATCTTTATCTCGTTCCTGAGCCGGAGCATAAACTGCAGTCAAGATACATTGTTCATTATTGAGATGATCCTTAATGTGGCAATGAATAGCTCGACTTTCTTTTGCAAGAATTGATACATCGATATCAATTGGATTCCATAGACACCAAATCCCACCACAATGATTCACTGTAGGAATCACGTCGTAGTGAGAGAAGTCCAATTTTCTTATTATCAAATCCGCATTTGGTTCATTAACCATAGTTCCTAGCAAAATTAGGATATTAGGCCTAATAGTGCGGTTAATAAATCCCACCTCAAGTCGTAACTGAGATTTCCTAGCTCCTTGGACATTCCAACAAACTATCTTCGTGTAACTAATTAATAAAGGCCCTTTGTTTTCGCTTTTTTTTCTATTGATCCAAAGGATCGTTCGGCAACATTGTCATGGCAATAAAGTTGACATACTCCATTCCACCCACCAATGAACCTGGCCTTGGAAATGAAGTTGATATACTCCATTTAACTCACCATGAACAGCAGTAAAGGAAACAAATTAACATGATTATTTGTATACAAAAATTTCCTTACCAAGTCAACATAAATAATCAACAATGAAATTAGCACTTTCTGGGCTTTATTTGTTAACTGCTCTTTGTACACCAAACCAACTAGCTTTAGTTGTCTTAATGCCAGTCGTGGATCATCACAAAAAGAACATGCACTATTGTGTACAGTTTCAGTGATAATGTCCTGGGACCATAATCGGTCATTCTGAAGCCTCAAAAGGCTGGGCCGTGGGAAACTTTTACAAGGCGTTTCCACATTCCCCTATGATAGATCCTTAATAAACTCAAGCAAAAATTTCCGACAACATAAATCATTACATCCAAGATTGGTGCATTTAAGAACAAAAAAATTGCAACTAAAGTGGCTAAGAATCACCAAATTATTCTTATGGACATAGTCAAAAAGATTCCATATAAAAACCAAACGATAGCAATAACTCAAAGACATAAATGATCCAAAAAAATTGTTCAGAGGACTGGCCTTGGGCCATAAGGAAGAATCCTTATGTCCTCTCACCATGAACAGACTCAAAGCATATACCAAAAATAAGTCCAACTTGAAAAACCAAATAATCGAACAAAGACTACTAACGGAATGCAACCTAAACCCAAAGATGTACAGGGTCATGGTACCCAACTTCATCGAACCGGTCACTACAATAAAGTGTGTAATGAATCTAAAACCATGAGAGATACAACGAAAAAAACTAGGATATGCTACAACCTTCATATAATGCCAGAGTCTTGTACATAAGTAATAAAGCAAAAGAGCATACTGTGCTTTTCCAATGTACGACATTACGTTAAACTTTGGATCAACGACGAGAGCACTTAAAATTAAATGATTGGCAGACCATGTTTTCCAACCAAAATCAAAGTATGTTGAATGTGTAAGCTTCAAAGGATCTATTGGAATAGCTAAGCTGTTTCGACGAGCAGCAAATTTTGCAAACCAAGAGTTACCTTGACCATTGAATTTCAACTTAGCTGGCCGAGAGCAATCATAAGAAGTGGATATAGAATTGACTCTAGGAGGTCTCTGTGTCCTCGGCGAAGTAAAATCTACTAAAGGACACAAATCCCCATCCTCACGAGTGAAATCCAGCACAATTTTTGTGCTTCCAGCCAACAATTTCAAATAAAAAGGGGTACGGAGTCAAGTTCAAGCATAGCAATTTCACACCTGATGATCGAGTACACCCAGAAGAGGCGACAATCGGGCACAATTTCCAGAATTTCAGTTTTCAAATTAGGATCCAAATCACCATAAATGCTTTGCAAATGCACAAATCGGAAGATCCTCATCAAAGAAAAGGATCTTAAATTTACTAGAAATAGAAGAAAGGAAAGACACGAGTTTCTTACCTGAGATCCAGAGAAGACAGGAGGCGGTTGCCCAATTAGTAGTGGGGCTGCCGTAAAGGTGACAGAGGGGAGGCTAGAAAGGGCCGGTGCGCTGGTGGGGGAGGGAGACACGGCGGTGGAAAGCTGAGCAAAGGCAACGGAAATGGCAGAGGAGGACGGGCCGTTGGCGGCGGTGCCGGTGATTAACTGCCCAGCGAAACAGTAGCTGGGAAGATGCATGTGAAGTCAAGGGACCGACCATGAGTACTGGAGGCAGACTACAGCGTAGTCATAGAGGATCTGGTGGTTTTCGCTCTTTGAGCTCCATGTCCTTATGGAGGGAAGGCAGTGATTATGGTCTGGGATTAAGCAAGATTGAAGGCAGCAGCTTGCATGGTGAAGGTGGAAGCAGGATAAAGGGGAAAAAACAAGGAGAGTTCAAGTCTCACTAGACCTTCTCTTTCTCTCTCTAGAGTGCTCTCCTGACGCAAACATTTTCCAGTAATTTTATGAAATTGTCTGGGGGGGTGTATTTGATTGGTAAACAAGAAAAGGGTTTATTCCAGCCTGAAATATGTTTGCAAAAATTGGTTGTAAGTCATCCAAATTCTTTTCCCCTTTATTGCATTCTTCCCCTTCTATTCCCCCTCAGGTGAATAAATTGGCATTGCCCTCGATGACTACTACTTTATGAAGACCGCATTGCTGCTGCAAGTATTGAGTACTAATGCCAAAACAGTATCTGCTTCCAAGTTAAGCTTATGCTGAATTCGGCAAGCCAGATGCGAAATATTTATGCTAATGTTCGAGACAGATTTCCCTTCATGAGCAACAGCTCTAGCCTCCAAGTCCATCGTGTGATCCAAATGTGTAAGCAGAGTATCAAGCACCAGTCGCTTCATTCCACTCAAAATCTCTGCCCATTCCCCGGTGTATATGGAATAGTGATGTAGAGACCAAGGTCTTTTTTTACACTTATTAGACTCGTTTTACGAGGGGGGGGCTCTTTTACTTTGACACTGTTGCCTAGCAGCAATTCCTGCTGTTTCTCTTCAGCCAAAGTTAGGGTTCCTGATACAATCACCAGTGCAGTGAGTTGAAATAGTTACCTACTGACATGACCGACAGTCGTCGCATTCCTTGTCAGAATGGTTGTGTGACGTCTGTTGTTTTAGGAGTCTTTTGTTCCGGTCAAACATGTTTCATTTTTGCTTCAGATACTGCATCAGTGCTTCTGGATCCCTGCAGCTTTTAAATTTGTAAAAGTGCTTGTTCCTTGGACAACTACCAAGGCCAAACCAAACCTATATCTTGGATACCGACCTACTCAGGGCGTCTTCCCCCCCCCCCCCCTCCCCCCAAAGCAAAAAAATTCCTTCTCTGGAGTCTGGATCAGGCATGTTCTGGTGCCTTGACAGTAATTGTGTTTTCCTCTTGCAGCATACCTCTTCATGAGGACAAAGAACAAAGATGCGGCCATTGAAGATGAAACCACTGGTGCTGCTTCGTCAACCCTAGCTACGGGTGCAACTCCACCCTCGACTGCAGTCACCGAAAGCCCAACTGCTGCTTTGCCCATCATAGCACAGCCTCTGACAGCGGTGGACCCAATCCCTGCAGAGCAGCAACGCGAATTGTTCAAATGGATGCTGGAGGAGAAAAGAAAGATCAAGACCAAGGACCCGGAAGAAAAGAAGAAAATCGATGAGGAAAAAGCTATTCTCAAACAATTTATTAGAGCCAAGTCCATCCCAAGCATTTGAAACTCTCTGTGCGAAAAACTGATACTGCAAGAATTGTCAGGAACCAAGTGTCAGTGTTTTTGGGTACTGATGATTAGTTTTCGCTTCTGATAGTTAGCTGTGCATGTACTTAATTTTTTTGCCTTTTTCCTTTGTCAATTTAAGATTGGTTTTGTGTTTGACGGTGTATCGGGCAACATTTAACTCAAATAGCTTGATCGTATTCAACGTTGATCTTTGTGCTCTTTTGGCCCGTCTTCATTTAAGGGCATCATTCCACTGTTGGATATCTGTTTTTGAATGTGGTCCCGGGTTAAATGTTGCGTCAATCACGTGACGATGATGAGACTTGCATGTTACAGGAGTTGAGTTGAGTTGAGTGGCTTACTATTTGGCATTGAACTCCAAGTCTGAAGTTCAAGTCTGCCTTTAAAAATTTGCTTATAAGGGTGATAAGAAACACATTTTCCACGTGAAAATGTACGGGGTCATCGAAAATTTATCTCCTCCTGACAATCGTAAGCCTACCCTCTTAATATAGAGGGGCAATGGATCGTTTTCTTTCAAATTAATGGTCCATTTCTTCATTTACAAGAGGAGAAGATAAGGGAATCGAAGCTCAGATGGTTTGGCCGCGTAAAGAGGAGAAGTATGGCCGTCCCAGTGAGGAGGTGCGAATTGATCGTCCTCCCTGGTGGAAAGAGAGGGAGGGGTAGACCGAAAAAAGCCTAGAGGAAGTGGTTAGAGAGGACTTGAGAGTTGCCGGTCTGACGGAGGACATGGCTCGGGATAGGAGGTTGTGGCGAGATAGGATTAGGGTCTCTGATTGTAGGGGACCGGACGCGTAGATGGTAGTAGTTCCGGTGGGGTGGGGGCGGGTTTGGTTTTGGGGTGCTTGTCTGCAGGTCGTGCTTTTATGGGATGTGACGGCATCTAGTGACGGCATTTAGCGCCCCTGATGGGTTGAGGTATGTCTCTACTCTTTGGTTATTTCGCTCTCCGGCACATTTTCTCCTCCTTGGTTTTGGTTTGCATTCGTTTTCTCTATAAACTTTTTTCAAAAATTGTTTTGTGGGTTTTAAGGAATCGACCTCTCTATGGGTAGAAATACCGGTAGGGGTAAGGTTGCCTACAGCTGGATCTCCCTAGACCCCGCGAAAGCGGGACCCACACTAGGAGTTGTTGTTGTTGTTTCTTCATTTATAAGAAGCTGTTAATCTTTTGAATTGGAACACATATAGTCTCTCGTCTAATGAGAATTGTGCATGTGATTAGTTAGAAAGTCAAAGTATTGAATAGTAAGTTCTGTATTCAAATCGCTATAGCAGCGTCTGTGAAATTACACATTCATTAATAGTCAAGATCATTAAATAAAATATTTTTCATGTCAGGCTATCTTATATTCCCAATTGAATGTAAATTCATATTTAGTGATACGAAATCCATATTTGTTTCAATGTCTTAGGTCTGCAATTGTTGATCATTGATTTATGATATTTAAATTTCATTGTATGTAGTATAGTCACAATGTAGTAAATTCAATCTTATAAAGAATTCATGATTAAGTAATTTATAATGATTATAATTAGTTGTAGGTAGTTTTTTGATTGCAACATTTACAATAGTATCATATATCCAAACAAGATGATGCAAATGCAATTACATATTTATTCACTTTACAAAGTTAATTATGTATAACCAAGCATTTTGAGTATTCAATTAATGAAATCGATAATTTTTCCACCACAAAGGGCATGTTCTTTTCATTGGAAAATAGATGTTAGCAAATTGGGTGAAGTCGCTTGAAATGGGTATTTTTTTTGTTGAAGTAGGCAAAAGTTGGTATATATTTTATATGATGAGCATAAGTTGGTTAAAATAGTGGGTTGAAATTAATTTTTTATTAAAGTTTGTAAAGTGAGTTGAAACTGTCAGTAACCTCGCCCTCCCCCTTTTTGGTGCTCCTGTCTACCCATTCCTGTGCACACCGGCCACTGCCGGCAGCGCATGCCGGTGCCACCAGGCGAGCTGTTGCCGCTAGTCGCCCCACCACTTCTCTCCTCTCACATCCCTTGGCTTGTTTTGGGAGGGTTTCGACTCTTCCCATCTCGATGAGAGAGAGCGTCTATCCCCGGTAACAACACAACTCCTTGGTCTCCGGCCGGCTAACGAGATATGAAGTGGTTTCGTCCTCCTCGCACCCCCGACGGCCCAGTCCCTATGGCCGTCTGCCCCCCTCCTGCCACCCAGCCGCATTGGTTATGCCCTTGGTGCCTCTCTTGCTTTTCCTAACTTCATTGGTTTCCTCCGTCGCCACAGTTATCCCTTCCTGTCCAAGTACTGGGTAGTCGATACCATTTCAGGTATGCGGGAAAGGTGCGCCCTTCTCGAGCGTCGAATAGACGTGCTCCAATGCCAAATCGAGAACCTATTGCTGAAATTTTAGGTAATAACTCAAAAATCTTCTCTATCTTTATTGATAATCTATCAGATGATTTGAGTATTATCAGATTTAAGGATCTGTTTAGTAGTTTTGCGATGCATACACTCCAAACTATGTTGGAAGAAAATCTGGTCGAAAGTATGATTTTATCACATTTGCCGGCATTCAAGAGGGTTAGAGTCATTGATCAGTTGAATGGTAAAATTATCAGTAATTGTAAATTGCATGGTATGTGGGTGAGATTTCAGAAAAGAATGCGGGATAGAAGAAAAATGGGGAATGACCCTACTGAAAGGAAGTCTGTTTGAAAGTGGATTTTCAAAGTAAAAAATATTCCCAATCAAGATTTGAGATCCCCTTATAAACAAACCCTGCTGAATACCCCGAATGACAATGAATTAGAAGGTCACAAAAATGCTAATGAGGCTGCGGAAAAAGATGTTCAGGAAGGACTTTCGGACAATAACATGGCCACTACTCAATCTTTGGATAACAAGAAAAGTGGTAGCAAGATTTCAAAAACAAGTCATAATTTACCCACCCCTACTGAAATTGTGGAAAAAGTTTTACAGCTTGGAAAAAGCCTTGGTATTTCTATCATCGGTGATGAGACCCTTGCAGTTAGAAGAATAATAAGAAGTTTGAGGAAAGAGTTGGAAAACAAATGACAGGCTAGAGATGTATGTTCTTAGGTTATCTCCTGGCAAATAGGTGGCCATTTTAATTTCTATGTGTGTTGAAACTTTATGAGTTTAGTTGAATTTGATTTTTAGCCTTTAAGGTATACTACCTGCTATTTTAAGTTTTCTAGTGACTTTATTATATTTCTTTGTTGTTGCCCGGGCTATGCCCAACTAATATAATACAAAAAAATTTAAAACTGATAAATTGAGATTTATCAACAGAAAAAAGAAGCTCTAAAAAGTAAAAATCCAGCACCCCTTAAAAAAAAAAGAAAAACAAAAAAAAGGATTTGTCCTAGTGGAAGAGGTTGGGAAAAAGAAAAAATCTTGGCCCAGAAAATATCTCAAGCGTTTGAACGACGCAAATACAGCCCAGTAGCTGAGACTTGGAAGGAACCCCGCCCCAGCTTTCTCCAAGACACCCGTGTGAAAACTTCGATATCTTTGCTACAATCGGCTGAATTGGAGAGAGAAAAATCTTAGTTTCTAAGAATCATCTTCGTCTTCTAATTCACAGGTACAATCTGATTGATTTCTCGTGTGTTCGTTTTGAATTTCCAGGGTTTTCATCCAATTCTACATCGTCATGTACTATTTCGTCATGTATTCTTTATACTCCCTGTTGGTCGATTGTGTCGCCATGTGGATTTCTGGGAAGAATTCGAATTCTAATTGCGAAAATCATAATTCGTTTCTCAAATTCCCATTCTTGCTACTCCTGTGCCCTTTTTTGGGTTTTCTTGGTGTGGTCTGAATAGTTGGATCTGAATGGATACTGATTAGTGAGGGCTATTTGATGCCGAAAGTTAGGGGTTTTTCGATTAGGGTTTTTTTGGCGTCTAATTTGGGATTTTCTTGATGCTTTTGCTGATTACGACTCAAGTTCTCCCGTATCTAAAATTGGTGATTTTGATTGTTGGGTATTCTTGGACACGATGTGCTCCGTATGGTTGAGCTTGAAGTAATTTGGTACGGGAAATTATGGACTCTAGTTTGACTTGTTTGAGAAAAAATAGGGATACAGAATGAGCTGATAATGAAGTTGTGTTTGCAGTGCGCTTGTTCATGCATTAGATGGAATTTAAGAAAAAAGGCAGCTACTTTAACTTCTACTGGTCCTTTGTTTTAATTCTGCAGGACAACTTTTCAATGGCCGGCCGAAAGCGTGTGGCTCATGATGCCTTTAATGATAGGCGTGGGTTCCCTCCTGGAGGGCCTGTTCCACGGGGTCCGATGCCTAGACCCTTACCTCCTCATCCTGCCATTTTGGAGGAAGAGATTGAAATACAACGTGGTGAGATGAGGAAGCTCTTGGATGATAACAGAAGGCTTGCTGAAGATCGTGTAGCTTTGCAGCGAGAGTTGGGTGCTGCAAGGGAAGAAATTCGGCGTTTGAATATCGTGATTTCTGACATTCGTGCAGACCAGGAGATCCACTCTAGAGACCTTATTGATAAAGGTATGAAACTAGAGGCGGAGCTTCGTGCAACCGAGCCTCTAAAGAAGGAGGTAGTGCAATTGCGTGGTGAAGTTGAGAAGCTAGAAAAGATACGGCAAGAATTAGTTGGGCAGGTCCAGTCCTTTTCAAAGGATTTAGCTAAGCTGCAAGCTGAAAATAAACAGATTCCGCTTTTAAGGGCTGATGTCGAAGGACTACAGCAGGAGCTGATGCGTGCAAGGTTTGTTTTTGATGGGATGCATGTTCACCTGGATTTGTAGAACTTATATATGATTCCAACTTTTATTAATTCTGATGAATGGCTGAAACCAATATGCTGCAGAAATGCTCTCGACTATGAAAAGAAATCTAGAATTGGGCTAATGGAGCAGAAGCAAGCAATGGAACATAATCTCCTTTCTATGACACGTGAAGCTGAAAAGCTGCGGGTAGAACTTGCAACTGGCAATGCTAGACCATGGAATGCAGGTACATGGTCCTATTGACTATTGACTGACATGCGCATAATTTTGAGTGGCACAGTGTCGACTTTTATATTGTCTAGCCAAAACCTTGTTTCTGTGAAAGTGACATTGTAATTGTCATGGCACCTAATCCTTGCGTGGTGGCTTGTGGGGGTTGAGGCTGCTTTGTTTTCTTTGTTTCTAAAGTAGATGTAAAAAATGCATGCCTTTTTGCCTCTATCGCTGAACTTTGTGCTTTTATTAGTAAAGTTTATGATTTTTTCTAAAATATTTCCAGTTGCAGCAGCAAAGAAGTTTGCTTTTTTGTCTTGTGAACTAATATTGGGTTGACTTGCCCCTTGTTTGCTTACTCAAATATTATAGAATTGTAACCAAGTTTGGTAGCTGGTGAAGGTGATGCAGTTCAATGTCCTATGTATAACTGACTTAGTATTTTATTTCAGTTGGTGGCAATTCCTGATGTCATTAACCCCGTCTTCCCTTTAATCCTTCAAAGAAATGTTCTATTTAGTACGCGTTCAGTTTCTAGAGACTTGGTCACAAGGCCCAGCCATCATTCCTTCGGTTTGTTATGTTGTTTGAAAGCTAAGCCATACGCCCTCGGTCTCTCTCCATTTCTATTCAACTTTGTTCCTGTGTTCTATTATTTCCCCATTCTGTATCTAAGTAGTTGTGGTAATCCAAATGCAGTTTCAAGCGTTAGCTCCAATCAGATTTTCCACGAGAACTCTACATGTTATCTCTTATATCCATTAGTTCAGATGCATCATTTATTGTGCTGAAACAAACTTGTGGAGCGCTGATTGTCTGTTAAGGCAAGATTGGCTTGGGATGCTCAACTTGCTTCGAAATGAAGCGTTTGAAGCTCCTAGTCATTTATAGTATCTTGAGTTAGATTTTAATGGTTGTAAAAATCTTCTGTCATAGATGCGTATCTATTTGTAATTGATAATATGTACTCTCATAGTCTCATGATGACTAATTGCCGGACAAAATTTGTCCCGTGCTTATAGATATTATCTATTGCGTTGGCTCGGTGAACACTCAAATTATAGCAATTTTATCTATGGAGTGATGAATGTTACAGTTTTCTGGATACAAGTTCTCTGTGCAAGTCTAGGTGCAATAATGCAAGCAAACCCAAAGTGGATTGCTCATGGTCAATTGAAATTCTGAAATATAAAAGGTAGGTGAGAATGCCATGAATGACATTGCCAGAATCTTTCTGTCTTGATAGAGGACGGTTGAAGGGTTTAATGTTGTCTAATCCCTCAAAACAAAGCTTAACCGAGAACAAAGAGAGTTTTCGGGGGATGTTTGCTTTAGTCATGTGAGGTGAAGTCATCAAATGCTTGAGTTGGGAAGTCAAGTGACGGAAGCAATTCCTTGTAAGGATATGACAAAGAGGAGATTTGGTATTAAAGAACACGTGTAGCCAGCCATATGGAATCTTTGTTACTTGTCTATGTCTGACCCTTCTCCAAGAATAGACAAACGGTGGAATTCTCTTTTCTTCCACTCTGTCCTTCTCCTTTCTCCTTTCCCCCTTTCCATTTTTCCTCGGACCTCTCTCCGTTTTTCTACTTTGTCCTCTCCATGTCTTTTCTCCTCCTTCCCTTGGACCCTTCCCTGTTTTGTTTGCACTTCATGTGCTAGGCTTTCCTCTCTTGTTTGTTTGCCTCACATGTGTTTGGCTTCTTTCACGTGATCGTTTGTTTTTATACTCCTCGGTAAACTCCCTATTTTTTGGCCCTTTGCTTGCTTCATGCTCTTCAGTTATCCCTTCACTCTGTCTCCCAATTCCTTGACGCATCCCCCCCCCCCCAAAAAAAAGGGAAATCGGGGGATAGGGGATTGCACATAATAGATTTGGATTTGAAATCCTTACATGAGTCTAGACAATATGAAGTTCCATAAACATGTGTTTTTGTTGTCTGTGGGAAGCAATTGCTTCAAGGACGTGCGTAGGTCCTGTTGTTTTGTCTGCATGGCTTCCTCATCTTTTTTCTCATCTTTTTCTACGTAGTTTTGTATGGCATCTGATGCAACTTTTTGGCTTCTTAATTCTAAGGTGCATCATACGGAATGAAACTTGGGAGCCCTGAAGGTGGTTATTCTGCGCCTTATGGAGATCGCTATGCCCATCATATGGTAGGTGTTCAAGAATTCTTTTGTTGGAAGATCTTGTCCAGTTGTTCTTTTTACTCATGATTTACTGTCTTTCTATTACTATCTACCTTGTAGGGTGCTGCTGACAAGGCTCCTCTCTATGGTTCGGGGTCTGCTGGATGGGGTGGAATTGAGAAGCCTCGTGGGGCACGGAGGTGAAGGGATCGTTCAGAATATGAATGGCAAAAGCGTTGGCTCTTACATTATGTTTGTTCACGGTCCATTTTGTGGTAGGGATGAACTTGGTAGATTTATTACTGTCTGTTTGTTTTGTAGTTTTGTGTAGGATCCAGTTTGCTGGTCCAATGAAATGGACATGTTATTACTCTGTTTTTTTTCTGAACTTACTGTTATGTCTGTTATAATACACAATATGATTTCCAGTGCTTTTTTTTACTTAAGGAGGTAATTTTCTTAATATATGTGTATGCTGTTATTGAACTAAGAATTCTGCTTATTGGCCATAGTTAGGGTTTTACGGAAAAGGTGGTAATGATTTTATGCTTCTCCGATGTCTTAATGTACTTTTGTATTTGAAATGTCAAAGTCATGTCTATTGCTTGGTTTCAAACTAGTGAGCAGTCACTGCCTCTTTATGTTTGGACACTATGATTTTCTTCTGCAGCCTGTGCTGTTTAATTATTGGAAATAATGTGAATTTTGATTACTCCTGTCATCAACTATATTTTTAATGCCTGAAACCAATGCGTACTTGGTTCCTTTTGATGAGGGAGGCGAGAGTGGTCGAGTGTTTGCTTCAGATGAACTCTCGAAGCTTTTTTGTTGTCACTCCCATCGCTTTTGGGCAAGATATGTTACCAGTTGGCAAAATTCTGAGGAACGTGCTCAGTTGAGGGCCTTCTTTTTTCAGTGAAGACTGAAGATGACATCAGCTTGGGACTAAAGCAGGAGTTTCATTTGAATATCTGCAGTCATATGACAAGACTTTAGTGCCCTCATTGTGCTTACTCTTTTTGGGTGCATGTTAAGCCTTAGGAGACCTTTATGCCTCATCATTATTATTAGTTGTGTACCTATTCCAGATGGTTTTGTTCCGCAGGAGCTGCAGAGCAAACTGGTGGGTCATTTGCTAGAAATTTCATGCATGTGCAGGGTTTTTCCTGTGCGGTGGAATTTCATGCTTCTCCAGTTTCAACTCATTTGGCCCGTAGCATCTAGCGGTGTATATGTTAGGGTAGATTAGTTGATGGGACTTCTAGTTAGCTGTAATCTCAGTTAGGCAGACATATCTTATACATTTGAGTATCTTTTTGTTCGACCTGTTCAGACCACAAAAGACAATGCTGAGTTCTCACCTAGTATCCGGTTTGTGTTCCTTCTGCAACCACTTTGATTCTGTTTCTCTTACCTGTTTTCTTCCATTACCTTATTTTGATTCTATATGCTTCACCTGTATGTGTCCTAATATAACTTTGATTACTCATTAAAAAGAAAAAACTATATAAACCTTGACTGAAGCCCCTATAGTTACATATCTAGTTCTAGTAACTTTTTGGATAGAATCAAGGTGGCTTATTTTCTGGCCTTAAATCTGTTGCTAGCATAGTGGTCATGACTGAGGTTGTGGTCATGACCGAGGTCGAAGCAAGATACACTTCCTAGAGCTGGAATATTTTATGCACTTTGTGCTGAGGTTCAAGCATTGGATTCCTTGTCCTGCTAATTTGACTGGTTATCGTTATTATAGTTATAGACTTGTAGTCGATGGTTTATTTTGATCTTTGAGGAGTCTGTGGAGGTTTTGTTTGGGTTGTACATGGATTGTTGAGATGGAGTATCATCATTTGTGTTAAATTACTTATCCCCAGACTTCTGGGACGAGAGAATGTATCTGCTGCTGAAGTTTTGTTGTGCTCCATCATAGCTATTGTGTGCATTGAACTATCAAGAGAGATGGTTGATCAGGAGCTAAAACATCTGATTGTTCATAAAAGCAGATGAAGTGGTTTGCCTATTAAGGATTACGACTTTGTATTTATGTGTTAGAGAATTGCGAATTTTGCGTGATGAAGATGTAGGCATGCTTTCTGCTTCCTTTTTTTCATCATCTTCACAATTTTCTCTTTATTCTCCCTTTTCCTTTATCTGTTACATCTTTAGTTCTTCAGCATGGTTTAATGGTCCTGATATTGGCCACACTCCACAAAAAGCCTTGTTATACTCAAAATTGTTCCCAAGAAACTGAAGGCAAGATGATGACAGGCTGTAAAGAAAGTACTGACAACCCACTTCAGTGGCAGGTATTTTCATCTCTGCTATTTGGTATATTTCTAAGTAGAGTAAGCGGTGTAGAACTACATTAGCATTTGACATTTACAAATCCCTTAGTAATTTGAGCTTTGCTTAGATCATATGTGTGCACTTACCTTGTTGAAAAAAATAAACATTTTTATGCCTTCAGCCTTTCTGTTCGCCTGGAGCTCGTCACAAGAGTAATTTTAACGATGATCCTGCAGTGGCGCATTCAGTGATAAATAAAAATAGATAGCAGCCTTTCGCCATCCTAAACAGCAAGAACTAAACGGTTTGAGTTTCATCAGATTCTTTAAGCGTGAAGGTCGTTGCAAACGTTAATTCTGAAGTGAAATTGATTCTTTGAGAGTATGTACATTTTAACATTCAATACCAGAACTAGAAGTGGTCATTTGGAGGGGGTCCCAGTGCTTCAATAGTTGGTTTGAACACCTCTCGTGGCTAATACAGGACCCTTTTGCACTTCCGAACAGCATGAAGTGAAGGGTTTGAGTTTCGTCTGATTCTTTAAGCATGAAACTCATTATAAATGCTGATTCTGCTTGGAATTGATTCTTTGACAGTATGTTTATTTAGGCATTCCATGCCAGACGGGATCCCAGAACTTGAATAGTTGGTTTGAAGACCTCTTGTGGGTAATACTTTAGTTTGAGGTCAAACTATGGAGTTGGGCTTACCATTGTGTCATATGAGGATCTGTGGAGTGATTGCTATGACAAATTACATTTGGTGATCCACAATAGTTAATTTTGCTTTCTGATACAGTGATACCTAGTCTACCGAGTGATTATGATTGCAGCTGCTTGTGTTAGCTGTCTATCAGGGTTGCCATGGATTAAATAACCAGGCAAGTATGGTGGATATCCCAAGGAAGTGTGGTTCTGGAGAAACTCATTAGTCAAATAGGCTACTGCATCTATGTCCACAGTTAACTTATTCTCATACTGTCTTCAGCCAAGCTTTTGCTGTATTATCAGATGGAGAGGATGGACAAAATTAAGCTGAGGTATGACTGGATGAGCTATAGTTTTACCATCTCTTCATAGAAAGACCAAAGGGAGGGAAAAAGAAGATGCTCAACCTTCTACTTCTTCTGTAACTTCTTTTAGCAGCACTTGGCTATTGGCTGCCTCCTGCGATATTCTGGTCAGGATGCCTTTTTCAGCTAATCAGATTCAACAGTCATCTCAGTTATACTAGTTTCCATTGTCAATTCCTTGCCACATATGCCTGCAAGAAGCTGCAATATTAAGGGCTTGTGTCTCAAGATAATTTCTTCGGTGCCAGCTGGTTCACATCTCTTTCTTCATCCC
Source organism: Carnegiea gigantea (assembly GCA_029747015.1). Taxonomy (NCBI): domain Eukaryota; kingdom Viridiplantae; phylum Streptophyta; class Magnoliopsida; order Caryophyllales; family Cactaceae; genus Carnegiea; species Carnegiea gigantea. Next base: position 811,989 of record JAKOGI010000187.1, on the reverse strand, counting down.
CAATTAGTATGACTGCATGCTCTGTCTCACTGTGTGGAACTCCAGCCTCTCTACTGGAGTGTTTGGTGGTGTTAGTTTTTTATTTTTTATTTTTTATAATCCATTCTGAATAGGTGGAATCTATCTAGTGGCTTATGCTGGTGGAGAATATCACAAGATGTATATTGCTTCAGCGTTTTGTGGCTAGCAGGTGCATGAGAAAGTGTGAGAAATGGAAGAACCTTTGTGCATTGCGATACACTGGATGAGATTGTTGGTGGATGAGGCTCAGTTGCTTGGATCAGGTGTAATGCTTTTCTATTTGTGCTAAATTTTCTTCTTAAAAGTTATTTCCGCCTTTCAGAGACTTTGGATGTCCAAGCTCTATTTTCGCAAGGATGGAGAGTATTTGTTGTAGAAGGTGATTGGCGTCTCATTTCTCTCATAATTTATTGTAAGAACATAAAATGTTGCTGGAGAGGGTATTTCCATATCCGGGGCATTGAATTTTGAGAGATGCTACAAGTATAGTTTGTTCTCATCTTATGCTAATGTAAATGGCGACTGTAGTAAAGCATGCATTTTCGACAATTGCTTTTGGCAGTAGGATAACACTTGGATACTTCAAATTAGGCTGAACGTGAGCGTGAGGCTAGAGGGTGCTGACAATCTCTGATGGTTCATAACTCATTCGAAGTAATACATCTAATCAGGCTTCATTGTACTGCTCTTGTAATTTTAGTCTTCTCTGAAACTAGAAAGTAGAATGTCTGGAAGGAAGTAGATCATGTCTGGACTCAAGTTTAAGCTGTGATTGATCACTACTCAGTGGCATGGGAGACGTGGCAGCATGTGTCTCTTTCATAAAGCAATGGATCATGCATACATTGTGTCCTTCGTGAAGTAAAAAGGGTATGAAAGGTTCTATGGAACGTCACCAGAACCCGTCGCTAAAGAGCTGGGCAAGGTAGTCAATGGGCCATTTCTTGTGCAATCTGTTGGCTGTTCAACTTTTTATCTATTTTTATCCTTCGTATAGTTGTATGAAGTGCTCAAATTGTAAAAAGGAGGGCGGGCAAAAAAAGAACCTCTGGAATGATATAAGGAAAGAAGTAACCAAATGAACCAGTTAAGAACTGACAGGTTCAACTGTGGTTTTCTTGGTTGAACCGGTTATTGACCCCTTTTTTTGTTACCATGGACAATTCCCTGTATAATTGTTTGGACAATCCAGTTGGTTGGGCTCTTCTAATATTGGTCTTGTGACAGGATGGTGGTTAGAATAGTAGTGTGTGGAGGGATTTAGTAAAGAATGTTGTTCGTGTAGTTCTCGTTTTATTCTACCGTAAATTGTTGAAAGTTAAATTTTGACTGTCATCTCATGTATATATGTCAATATGGCAATTCTGTGTTCTTTGTGATATTGTTGCTTGAATTCCATTCTCTTAATTGTAATAATCATTTGTTTTGTTTCTAATAGGTTGACTCCGGCCCTTGAAATTATTTCCAAGATGTAAGAACACAACATCTTGTAATTTTTTGTGATCACAAGCTTGCATTGTTGTGTAGGATCTATCTTGATTTATTATTTTTTTTTTTTTTAAATTTTTAGCTTTGGCCTAACACTTCTCACTTTGTGAGCTTTCCACATATTTTTATTGCTGATTCTAGTATAGTATATTTGCAGTTGGCAAAACAAGTGAATTGAACTGGTTATTGTTGTGCTCTATTCTTTTGTTTATCATTAATAAAATTAAAATTCTTTTCCTCTCTTGGGGGATAGATGTCGTAGTGTAGATTGTTCACATTTGAGCTCATGATTTTTCTCAAATATGAGTCTTATTTTGTTTTTGGCTCCCAAAGATCTGAAATTTGTCTTTTAAGTTGCATCCTCCAATAAAATGCTATTTCTTGCTGTATTCATAAGCTTTATGGGTGCTCCTGTCAATTCTTACTCTTTCTGAAAATGGGCTTGCAGAAATATGGTCAATGGAATGAAAGACCTGCACTTTGTAGCCTCTGAGAGGTGCTTGGAGTGCCCAGTCACTGACTGGTATTAGCAAAAAATTTTGCATTGCTTGCTCCACTCTGCTCAAAGCTGATAAGCATGTTTGTAAGTTGCTTCAACTATTAGATATTGATTTACGTGTCATGCAACTGCTCTCTCAGTCTACCTTACATTTTTGCCAATAGGCCTGTTGGGGTGCGGGACTTTGTATGTGCCCCAAATTGTGAGGTCAGTATCCATCCTGAGATCTCTGTCAGCAATCGAGCTCCTGATTATGCTATTATTTGGTTTGGTGCGATGCTGTGCTGTGCATACTTATTGTTTGCTTGTTGCCAAAGGATGCAGAGAATGTATTGTGTGATATTAGTTATAATCTGCATATGACTTTAGAGCTCCTGGAGTATGCTGAGGTGTCTTCATTGCTTATCTTAAGCTATCTTTTGTTCTTGATGAGAGGTGTGGTTTTCTCATCTTTGAGCATAGTTCTCAATGCTCTGACATATTCTGCTACTCCCTGCTCTAGCTGTTCCCAGAGTGTCAGTCCTGCATTCTTACATGTGGCTACCTGTTTGAGGATCTTGATTATGCTAAACAGCAAGTTAGTGTCACTGAAGAGACATGGGAAGGAAAAGTTATACTTGGACAGCCCAAAAAGATCCTCCCAAAATCATGAGAGTCATAGTCCAAGCCCCTGAGATCATCTTTATTTGTAGTAACCTATTTGGGTTACTGCTTTTGCGACATAATCACTCTAAAAAGCTCCAACTGACCTCAGTTGTCCACGGCAGTCACCTACTTGAGTTACTACGTTAATCTTTTATAATTTTAATATACCCTACTTCTGTATTTTATAGTTCTCTTTCATCAAAGAAATTTATTACTCTTCCTCTCTCTCTCTCTCTCTCTCTCTCTCTCGCTCTCTCTCTCTCACACACACACACACACACACACTCTCTCTCTCTCTCTCTCTCTCTCTCTCTCTCTTCTTTTGTGAATCCGAAACAGAGCCATCCTTTGGAGTAATTCACTCATCTCTCTCGCAATCTCCTAGTGTTTGGGCATTTGCTGTCTCTTTCACATGGGAAACCAATTAAGCTAAGGAAACTAATAACAATTGTCTAAAACTTCACCAGATAGAAATTTTCTTAGGTGAAACTCTATACTATATTAGTATTTAAATGCTATCATGCATTTTAAACCAAAAATGCTTACAGACAGTGTTTCAGAGGTCTTGAGGACTTCCAAAGTAGGGCAGTGGTGATTGGAAAGAGTGAAGATGGTGTCATCTTGGTGAAGTCTGTATAACACATCCATCCTCGTAGGGCAGGGAAAAGAAGCCCATTTACCCAGCCTCTTTAGTTTAAAATAAGTATATGCCTTAAAGTGTATTTTACTCAGGCTGAGACACGTGTTTTTCCGGACAACCTTGATGGATGTGATTGTTGTGTTGCCTATCTTGAACAGATGCTGGCCTTTGTCTTGCCTGACAAAAGCTTTGCATAAGATCAGCCGTAAGTTTCTGTCTTTTTTAATACGCTAATTATAACCACCACCATCTCTCATGTGGATTCTGCAAGGGATTTGGGAGATCTAGATGTACCATGCAAGCTGACCCCTGTCAAGCATGTTGATCCGCTCTATAGCAAGTGAAATTCTACGTAGTTTTTTCATATTATCCCCTAGTGTAGTGACTAGTGAGTGATCATTCCTTGGAAACAAAGATGGCTTTATTATTTTACTTTTCTTGGGTGGGTGACACTCTTTTCAATATGATTGTGATATCCTTCAGTGAAACGTGGGGTGTTTAGTGCACTGTCTTTAAAACTTCAATTTTATGTTTCTCCTAGCTGTAAACTTGTGGTTATTTTTCTATGTTTGAGTCTTGCCTGGTGTGGATACTGAATGTATAATTGGTGCTTGGTCATTGGGAAGTCATAGTCAGCACACCTGAAGGGAAAAACCTGGTGAACCTGAATGTATGTGGTGATGCTAGATGTGTGCAACCGTGAAACTGCAGGCTGGTCATTCTTGTCAGTCCCTTTATGGCATAGGCACTTACTGCCCACAACTCTAACCATGGAATACAGGTTAAATAGGAAATTTAAAACCGTGATCTTCTAGCATTGTAATAGTGCCAACGGCTCATATTGGTTCATGAAATTTGGGGTACCTTTACGCTTAGTGATTAGGCTAGTGGCTCGTTTGGTTTTATGTAATCAAAGTGGTAATATAATCAAAATGGTAATGGTGATTCCATTACCATGTTTGATTACTATTGAGGAATGTCATCAAGATTGCATTGTAATCACATTTACCTCAATCTATACAACTACAATTACTTGACTTTTTCTAAACAATTGTGATTGCGTATCTTTGAATTAAAGTCTGCCCAACTATAAGCTATTATATTTGGGATCTTTATCTCTCTTCTCTCCATTTTCTCCTCTACTTCGCCTTTCTTATTACTTTGACACCCTTTTTTAAAAGGTTTGAAGCCCTCTTCATCCCTCTTTCTCCTCTCCATATTAGATAAAGTTTAACCTAGGCCATGATCGTATTATTGTAACCACATTTTTGTACGTTCTGGACATCATGTCTCTCTCTCTCTCTCACACATCATCATCATCATCATCATCATCTTTTTCTTCTTCTTCTCTCTACTTGGTAAACTTGAATAATATTACATTATTGTAATCTAGAAGAAATAGAGTGAAGTAAGTCTCATGTGAAACGTCGTAATTATAATGATAAGACATTAGATGATAATTATCAACAATGTTACAAATAATTAAAATAGGCAAAAATAAAATGTGAATTGAATTGCAAGTACTTCACGTCACGTATAAAATTAAGCATTGTTTGTAGATGAATTCATTCCATTGCACTTGTAAAAACTTTGTAACCAAACATTGTAATATAATTATTATCCCATTTCATTACACTAACAATTGCATTGCATGGTTGATTCCATTGCACAGCGGTTGCATTACTTTCAACCAAACGTTACATAGGTGTCTACGCTGTAGAGATCTCCCTTACGCAACTATATATTTTGTAGAACATTCATTGAGAAGCTTTCTTAAATGCAGCTGTGTGTTAACTCGAGGGGCATTATGGTGCACATAGTGTTGGATGTTAATTGGTGAATTCTAATATTCACAGGTAATTGCACTTCTTTCATCTGTCCTGGATACAGCCTCCTTTGGACTCTGTGTGTGCATGAAAGAAGGTTGCAGGTGACCTGTTAGCAGATGAAGATTTTATCTGTCATCATTTTAGATATTGATAAGGTCAAATGTGTCAATATAAAGAGTGAGGCACGGCTTAAGTTGCTCTTATTAACCCAAACAAGAAAGGAAAAAGATAAGGGAATGGTGATACTATAATGGTTTTTCCTTATCGCTAACAGTCAATGAATAAGTGGATCAAAAAAACTGTCAATGAATAAGGTTGGCTAGTTGTATACATCTCTGCTTTTCCAGAATTTCCTTTTAAGTCAAAGTTATTCTTGCATTTTAATCTTAACCTTGGAATTTTTTCTGTGCTTGAACGATGTCAATGCAGAATCTGCATATGCCTTGATTTTCATTTCTTACAAGAACCACCTGATTGGGTTATCTGAACATTTTAGTTGGATAAGTTCTGTGATCTCATTCACAAGGATAAATTTCAAAAAATGTGTTTCATGAAGAGCTTATCGCAAGGACACACTAAAAATAAAATTGCTTTATATACACACCACCAAAAAAATGGAAAAAAAGGTGACTGCTAAGAGCTTGCTGTGTTTGGAGGGCTTGGTTATCTTCTCAAAATATCCTCCCTTGTATCGGGAATTAGATAATTTCATCTTTGCTTCTACACGGCTTGGCTAAAGGGGTTCTGGTAGGCTCTAATTTTCATTTGATTTGTCCAAGATATTAAGTCTGCTTGTGACCACCCCCCCCCTCCCAAAAAAAAATAAAAAAGAAGAGAGAAGTCATTTGTATGAACTGCTAATTGCTCTCGTAATGAATGCAGTTGTGAAACTTTTGGGTTGCTAATAGCAGACCAAGTTTGTGAAGCTGCAGTAACTCTTCTGTAGCTAAGTCAAATGATATACAACGCATCAAGTCAGCTCAGCACAGGTGATATGGTGTGAAAAATGAGAAACAGGGGAAGAGAGGCAATGACAGGATCTCTCACCAGGGACCTAGTGTTTTCGTTGGGACAAATCTTTTACTTTGATCGAAGCGTTTAGTGGGGGCCCAGTTGAAGTCTATAAGATCTGTTGACTGAGGGGATAACTGGGTAGCCAGAGATTATGGTTGGACCTGTCGGCTAAAATGATGACGGGCATTTACTGATTCAACTCTCGTGTTGCATGTCTTCATGGAAGCTTAGGTGAGACGATATGATCCAAGAACTATCGTTCAACCTGCGAAAGGCTCTATGAGAGCTCTGGTGGTATGGTTTTAAGTTTCGTAGCTCTGTCGTACCTAAGATGAAACGTTCAGAAGGATGAAAAGGTTTTGCAGTTGCGTGTTTGCTCTTCCCCATTATTTCTCGTATCTGTTCATAGCAACTCTTTTTATTTTAGACATGGTGTTGAGAGATCATAATTCATGCACTCGTGCAATATTACAACCTACGGTTTTTAGGGGCGTTCGATAGAGATTATAGCTATTGCGCCTTTTTTTCAATTTCTTTCTTTTTGTGAAGTTATTGCTTCCACAAGTGTTTGCAGGGGATATGGTTTGCCTATATCTGGATCTTTGAAGCTCCACGAAAAGAGAGGTGCTTACAACGGTATGAATTTTTTTTCCCATTTTTCTAAGTTAAAGCCCTCCTAAAACCCCTTCATCACTCATGTTTGTTGGTGCAATGGGTTCTTTAAATGGGTTACCTTCAGAAAGAGATGGGGAATAACGCAAGAAGAGTTGACATTAGACATTGTAAAACTGAAACCATCTAGAAGTAGAAAATGTTTAGGCCCTGTTCATTTTTGCGTTTGTTAGAATTTAGCTAAGAGTTTACATCTCTTTACAGCTTCTTACATCTCCTTACAGTTCCTTACATCCTTAACATAATTCTTACACCCTCTTACATCTCCTTACATCTATGCATCTCCTTACATCTAACAGTTTTTAACGTTCATTTTTTACAAAAATATATATATTTCTTGATACTATCATAGATGAACATACTTTTGAAATTACATCTCCAATATGAAAAATTTATAAATATCTTATGAACATAACATTTTTGTAGATTTTGAAATATAATTTTCAAGTTTAGTGGTTTATGTTAGTTATATGAGAAAACAATATTATGCATGTTAAGCTAAATATTTTGGTGGTTTATTTTTCAAATTTTTTGGGAACAACATTAACCATATGTTTATTTATATTTAAAATTATTTTTTTTAAAAAAAAATTATTTGAAGAGTTGTATTCAATTTTGTCAAAAAAATTGTTTATTTTGTTATATTTTGCTTATTCGATCAAACTAATGTTGATATAAAAATTCATCTTTGGTGGATCAAATTTTATTCTCCAAATTTATGGAGATTAATCTATTTTATTATTGTGTAATTAACTTAATTAATTATTTATTTTCAATAAGTATATTATTTTAATATTATTATTTTTCATTCGAAACGTTCAATGTAAAACAAATTATACTATACAATTCTTCAATAATTCAACAACTCCTTACATCTATCCTTACAGCTCTTTACAGCTCACGACAACTTCTTACATCTTCTTACAGTTCCTTACTGCTCTTTACATCTCCTGACAATTTCTTACATCTTTTTACAGCTCTTTACATCTCTTTGTATCTATCTATCTATCTAAAACGCAAAAATGAACAGCCTTTTAGTCATATAAAATTGCTGCATTTTGAGGACTTTGGGAACAGTCCCTGTTCATATCTACGTAGACAAGTCTATAATCTCTTTTCAGTGGAGATTGTTGATGAAAAAGGACGCCCACAAAACAACACCTAAATGGGGTTGGCTGTCAGAAGTTCATTTCTTTAGGAGACATCCAACGTGACCTCTGACTTTGAGCTCTCTTGATGACCATCGTTACAACTCAGCCACCACCAGGTGATGTCCCAAATTGGGCAAAGTACGGTTGAGTTTCAATAATGGCCAGTACCTTCATAACAAGGGATGCTTGGGGCTATTGAACACGAAGGGCGTGATCAATTTAGGGTTCATTGTTAGCAGTAATAAAGAGCAATAAGATTTTTAGTTGTAAGTTGTAAATGTGGCTGTAGATGGGACGGAGTTTTGTAAAAGAGCGCTCTGGAATAATGTTTAGTGGAGTCAAATTTTCAAACTTCCAAACAAATAACCCCTAATTGATGCCAAGTGCGACACTTTGGGTTACGTCTATTGCTATTTGGATTTTGTTATAATATGAATCAAGCAATTTGAATTCTTTTGGGGAAAAAATGTCTAATATCTAAATTTGTTTCAGATATACCGACAGGTCTAATTCATAATTAAATCAGGTTTAAACAACACAAATAATAAATATTTTCTTTATAAGTTTAAAATTCAGACCAAAAAAAATTTACGATTGCACCGTTTCTTAAACAAATTTGGGATGATTGGGTGATATGAAAAGTCTGCAAGCACTAGGATTTTTCATGTCCACCCTTGGTTATAGTAGAAGGCATAAATACTTATTTAGTTGTTGTAGTTGAAGTCATGCCTTTTTCCCAATCCCAACCTCATTTGGTTTGTGCCTCATGAGTAAGTGCCAAGATTGGTAGCAAAATGTCCGAAGTTTATATCAACAACCAATGTTAGAAGCAATTTTACTTGATTTCCAGCTGTCAATTGTTCGTTTGAAGTCAAAGATTAGGCCCTTTCCTGCATGATGTGATTGAAGTCTATTTTTCAATAATTTTCTAATGGCTCGTGTCTGTTTGTTTTCTCTCGTGCTGCCCCCTTCTTCTTGGACTGATTCCAACGCTCAAAGATTTTTGCCCACAAACATCGTTGCATGCATTCTATTACAAGCTTAGCTTTCCCAGTCTATGCATCTAGCTTATCTGGTTTATTTAATGTTGTCCCATGTTTATCTTTCTAAATGAAAAAATTACACTTTTCAAGGGAGAGTAATTATTATTAATTCGAACAATTAACTATCGAATAGATTTTACTAATACAGGTTGGTTCAAGTCGTTTGACACCTGTTCCTCTTAAGCAAAGTTTTGGGTTCGAGTCCTGTAAATGGAGAAATCTATGATGAGAAAGCTCTACCATTACTGGGCCAGACGTAGCCCGACTCTAGTAAAATGAAAGATCCAAGACCCCCACACAAAAAACTATTGAGTAGACTTTCTATAATATTCCGGCAAAGTGGGTGCTTCCAAGCCATCATTAAATAGGGGTAGAATTAAATCGTTTTAGTCAATTATTATTGTAATTTTCAAAGTGGTTCCCAAAAAAAACCCATTTAGGAAGAAAAAAGAGGGACTAAGAGACTATTATATTAGAATTCAAATTTCTATTGTTTTGACGGACAAACTATGAATATGTTAAATAATTGTTTTTACTTTGTTTTAATGTTTTATTATCATGAGTTATACCCAAATAATAATTTAAAAACTATAACTCAAGTCTAAGAAAAATAAAATAAAATAGATCTCATAAGCTTAAACTGTTAAACACATTCAAAGGTTGAACAAGCATGTCTAATGTCAAATGGTGCACATTTTCTAATGGCAGTTCATTTTATATCTTTGATGAAGTACAATGAAAACAATCTTCAAGTTACTTAATCAATAAGACCTGACAAAAATATAAATACACCATATAAAATACCTACTAGTCAATAAAAAAGAAATTATTTTAAATAAGTGTATATTCATTCAAAATGTTTTAAATGAGCAATTTGTGAATTGTAGCAGGTTGGGACTGATTGAGAATTTTGAAGCTTATAAAAGCAGGTCCAACAAATAAGAATCGATTAAAATAGGTCGATTAGATTACATATTTAACATACTGAACATGAACCGGTGTTTAACTTAAAAAATTTTCATCTAAAAATGAAAAACAACGTAATAATCTCTCCTTTGAAATAATCTAATCTTTTATGGCTTGATCATCACAAGCCCTTGATTAATGAATAAACAAACAAACAATTCAATTCCCTCTTTTTTAAAAACTCAAAACTCACAATCTCTGCCCACGTCTCTCTCTCTCTCTCTCTCTCTCACAAACTCCCCCCATTTTCGGAGCTCCTCTGCGACCTTCAATTCTCCAATGGCGTCAAAGCCGACGCCGCCGTACACTCCGATCTCCGCCGCCACCTCCCCTCTCTCCGCCAACCTAGACTTCATCTCCCGCGCCAAGAACCGCATCTACGGAACCCTACAAACCCGGCGTCCATGGCGGCAGATCTTCGATCACCACGCGCTCTCCCTTCCCCGCGACCTCGCCGATGCCATATCCAGGCTCAAGACGAACCTCACCTACTTCCGAATGAACTTCGCCATGGTAATCCTCCTTATCCTCTTCCTCTCTCTCCTCTGGCACCCACTCTCACTCATCGTCTTCCTTGTGATGATGGTCGCTTGGCTCTTCCTCTACTTCCTCCGCGACGAACCGCTCGTACTCGTCGGTCAGACCGTCGATGATGGGGCTGTGCTTGCTGGTTTATCGGTCTCCACCGTGATTTTCCTCCTCCTTACCGGCGCCACCGGGAACATTCTCGGGGCAACCGCAACCGGAGCGGCGGTCGTCGCCGTCTACTCGGTTTTCCGGCGAACTGATGATCTATTCTTGGATGAGGAGGAGGCGGCCGCCGGCGGTCTTCTCGCCGGTCGAGCCGGAATCCAGCCGGCTTATCATCAGTCAACTCCTTCGAGTTAGACGGACCGGGTTGGTTTGATTTTGGTTTTGCTTTGGTGGGTGGCCACTCTTGAGGTGGTGCTGTTTGACTTTTTTTTCGTCTCATTCTCGTCTCATTTCCCTTTTTTTTTTTCTTTTTTGAAAATTTCTTGTAATTTATTTGTTCTAATTTTGTGTAATGTTTATGGTTGTATGTGTAAATTGTAATTGACTTGTATCCATGGTGGTTGTCTCATTAATTGTGAATTTTGACCAATTTGTGAATCATTTAACTTCCCAATTGTTATTTGATTGATTTTCAAAGGTTGTTTCAGTAATTATAAGTATTTTGATGAATCCTTCGTTCTACAAAATTTCAAATTCATTTGAGCATGGAGTGCATTAATCTATGTTACCCGTTAAAAATAGGGACGAACGCTTCATTATTGGATTCCAAAAAGCTGCAGAAATCAATTAACCAATAGCTAAGAAGGACGAGCAGTGACAATAAAGTTTCTAAAAACTACGAACATAACTTGGTTCAAATAGTTTAATATTTGTGTTTTCTTAACTAAGGTTTCATATTTGAGTGTTTTAATTGATCAAATATGTGATAATAAAATTCAATCTTTTTGTAAATTAACTAGTTAAAATCTGTGCGTTGCTTTGAAATTAAGTTTTTGAATTAGTGACTGGCACTTTAAAAGTATCATTGACTAATTATTGAGTCGACGTCAATAAACTGATATAAAGAAATAACGACAATTTTAGTTTAACTCAAAAGAATTAGGGTCAGTAGCGAAAACATTATCACTATTATATATTTTTTTCCATTGACGTATTTTTTTTATAAAAGAAGTTTTAAGCATACATGTTTTTTGAGTATATACCCAAACGTTGCATCAGATTTGAATTTTTAAATAATAAAATAAATATTTTAAAAATGACATTATATTATTACTAATGTCATTCTCTATAAATTAATAGTAATTTGATCAAATATGTGATAATAAAATTCAATCTTTTTACAAATTAATAGTAATTTGACTTTGATGACAGATATTTAAAAATCAAAAAATAAAACTTTCAAGAAGTTCTTCCGCCTCCATGTCAATCATACTATTCTGGCATCTTCACCATTTGATGCTCCTTTAATTTTTCTTTGACATTTTGAAAGGACGGTTCGAGCAATTATCTTAACTTGTACTTTCATTTTTTTTCTCCTCACATTTGTTCCCCTAAAATAAGCTTGAGGAACAAATATTATTATTTTTGCTATACTTTTATTTTTCTTTTTTCCTTCCATTTTTTTTAATTACCCCCATTTCACAACTTTTGTCCCTCTTACTTTTGGGGTTCTTGAATTCTCAATTTTAAAGTCGATATACTGTTTATACAGTAAGGGGTAGAATTTTCTTATTGTAATTTTTCTCCATTCACAAGATTCGAATTCAAGACCTTACTTAAGGGAAACAAGCGTTAAACAACTTCAACCAAAAAACTAAAATGGTGGGTATGAGGTTTCGAACCCATGATCTAACAAACCAGCTCTGTCATCCTATTACACAGGCAATCTTTGGCCTCTTTCTTTTTTTAAGTCCTAAAATAAAGTCTTTTTTAGTATGATTGTACTGAAATTTTTCTCTCTCTTTTAAAAACAATAGAAAACTTCGAATAAAAAAAAAACACAATACTAAAGAATATTTCCTTAAAAACTTGTATTACCTAAGCAGAACAAAAATCATGGGAAGGAGGAAACATTATTTTTCACACGAACTTTCTCTAAGATCAAATAAAACCTTTGTATTTTGGTGGGTTGGGAGGTTCCAAATCCTATATTGTATTATGAGAGTATGTAATCTTACAATACACATCAATAAATGCACATTAAAAAAAGTATAATCTCTAAACAATATATATAGCCAAGGTGAGAGTACATACTCCCTAATGTACGTAATAAATTATCAAAGAATAAGGCAGAAATGATTATTTAGGAATATCAGAGAAAGCCTCTATGTTTGCATAGCTAATATTACCTACTAGATCTCGAAACCCTATCAAATGAATGCTTTAAGATCATGTTCTATATAACTTATTCTCCATACAATCTTAATTTCCACAAGTTCTTAAATTTTTTCAATTTCTTTTTCTTACAATAATTTTGTGAAGTACAGAAAAATGATCGTCCTCTATTATGATGTTGAAATCAAATAACTTATTATTGATCTAGCCCATGGCTAACCTAAGGAAAGCAATAAAAACACCAAACAATATTAAATTAAATAATTAAATATTAATAACGCTAAAAAATAATTAATTAAGCTAATTAAATTATTATTCTGCTCTAAGTATAGTTTATTAAAACCAATTAAAACTAAGCATAATTAGTGCAACTAATCAAAAACATGATTTAAACTACAACTAACAAAAAAATACAACTAAACTAAGAAAAAAGCATCAAATCTATTAGAGAGGAGCAGGGAAAGAAAGAGGGTTACTTCAAAGCTTGAAATCCAATTTGGCACTCGAACCACTAAAATTAGAGCAACGGGGTAAATTTGTGGTGAACTCAACCCAAATTCACCCAACTCAGGGTCTGTTTTTTTATGGGTCAATTCTAAAATACTAACCTTAACTTATTTCAACCTACTTCAACTCATTTTTATTATCTTAATTAAGTTTAATTTATCACATGAAAAAAATTCAATCTACTTCAACTCACCTCAATCTATTTCAGCCCATTTCACATTTTTACCCATCCTTATATACCCACGAAAAGAACAAGTTTTTATTACAATCATATTAATTAGACCTGGCAAAACTGACCCGAGATCCGAAACCCGAACCGAACGACTCGGACCCATATCCGACCCGACACCCGAAATATGCTCACCCGAAAGTGGACCCGAAACCCAAATTGACCCGACCCGAAATTTTCCACAAAGTTGCTTGTTTTGGCGTGATGAGCGTATTTGACCAAAAATTGGTTGACCCGAACAGAACCATACCCGATCCAAACCGAAATGACCCGAAATGTCATTTAACCCAAACATGACCCAATCCGAACTTGATCCGATCCATATTCAAACCGAATGATTCATTTGCCAGGTCTAATATTAATTGAGACCCGATTACTCTCAAGAGGACCTGGACTCAAAAGCATTGGATTGAACACGACTCCAAGTATAAAAATTCTAAACCCAAACACAAAAATACATAAATAAATAAAAATTATAAAGAGGGGAACAAAGAGGTTTTATTGAGTGGAGCTCGTGTACATTGGGTCTACGTTCGATGCCGACTGAACCCTGAGAAAATCCCGCCGGCGAAGATGACACAGTCGTCGTACGATCCTTACTACGCCCACCACCGCCACCACCACCCTCAACCGCCGGATTTCTATTATTACGGCGACACCAACTTGAGCTACAATGACCCGAACCCGAACCCGGCCATTTCAATTCAAATTCCTAATGAACAGCGCCATATTAACACCCTTTTTGTCTCCGGCCTCCCTGACGATGTCAAGCCCCGTGAAATTCACAATCTCTTCCGCCGTCGCCCCGGGTTCGATTTTTGTCAGCTCAAGTTTACTGGCCGTGGCAATCAAGTGGGTATCTCTTGACCTTTCTTTGTTTTTTTGAAAGTTTTTCGAGAAATTTGAGCTTTTGGCGATAATGGGTGTCCTTGATAATGCTGTCTTTTTGTTCTGTTTGAGTTTTTTGATTATGGGTATCGCTGATTATTCATAATTGTTGTGGGTGTTTAATGATTCAGAGAAATTTGACTTTGTCCAACTGGGTCAAGTTTTTTTAGTTGTTCGTAATTACGGACGAAGCCATAATATCCTGGGACCTTCTTGCGTCTTTTTTTGCTTTGAAGGAGGCTTTTAGCTCTGGAAGTAGCTTTGATAATGGTTTGTGTTAATCTACTGCTGACCTTATTTTGAAATTGAGTAGCGTATTAGAAGAGGATACAGTTTGATCATTGGGAAAGATATTGCTTTGGATTTGCCAGAGAAATAAGTTGTAACATAAGGCTCCTGAACGGAAATTCAGGGGTTGGGGAACCTTAGTAGCCATGGGCTCACACTCAATGACATTGTTGTTGTAGGAGCTATCATTTAGTGTTGAAAATGAAAAAGAGATTTTTTTTTTTTTTTTGGGGGGGGGGGGGGGGGGGGGGGGGAGGGCAGTTTGGGGGTGGGTAATTTGCCCCTTGGGATTCTGCAGTTTGAAATGCTTCTGCTTTGGGTTGAAATTTTCTTTCCAATTCTTACATCTAATGGCAGTTAACATACAAGTTCCTCAATGTAGAAGACACTAAATAGCTTTCAAGAAAGAAGTGGCTTGACTATGAGGAACTCAAAGGAAGGACTTTTTACATGTCCTTATATTCATGAATTTCGGGGCATAGATGTTATTTCTTTTAAGTCAAATCATATTGCTTATGTATAACCTTGTAGTACGCCTCTGCAGGTTGTTGCTTTTGTTACATTTTTTAACCATCAGTCAGCAGTGATGGCATTACAAGCATTAGATGTAAGTGTTGTTATATATTATTACAAGAATTTCCTGCTCTGATAAAGCAATGTTGGTCAAATTCTACCCCCCTCCCTTTTTGAGAAGGAATATTGGTGGACTACGTTGATGATCATCAAGGTTCTATTGTATCCACTATGACTATTATTGCCTACTTTAGAGAATGAAATGGTAGATTGTGTTCATCAGCTAATCTCTATTGGGTCCTCCACTTGTCAAGTTGTTGAACACTAAAGAATCATAAACTATCTTACTAGAATTTAGTATGAGACAATATTGCCACTCAACCAATATCTTATCAAATAACCTTTAGTTACTTGGCATATTGACCATCTTACCATAACTTATTGTAAGAGTATAAGATTATGTTACTGAAGAATTTGCCTTAAACAATAATAAAAGAAGAACGAAAGGTGCCATATATTTTTTGTTTTTTCCCCCACCCCTGCCACTTTAGAGTGTGGACATGTGCCAAGCGCATATCCCATATCTTATTTATGGAGCATCACTTCCAACTCAGGGCAAGATGACAAGTCAAATATCCTGGGAATTAAGTAGAAAGGATGATGGCATATCCATATTCAAACTAACCTAGTTGTTTCTTAATCATGAGGGAGTGAGGGAGGGAGGGGGATTGTGGTCTATCTAAGGAGGAGAAAAAGAAAGAGGTTGGGGGGGGGGGGGATGCAATTGCGTCTGTGGCTGTGGCTGTGGCTGGATTAGTTCCATAAATTGATCACATGTCCACATACTAGTTCACATGTAAAGGAGAAACAGTCATGTAGGCATCTTATTCCCAAATATTTTATGCATAATCTACTAATGCAACCCCCCCCCCCCAAAAAGGCTGTGAATCTGATACATTTTTCTCGTCCTGTGTAGGGTGTTAAATTTGATCCCCAAGCTGGATTCACTTTACATGTTGAATTGGCTAGATCTAACTCCAGGAGGAAACGTAAGCCAGGTATGGGTTTTTATGACATAAATACGTGATCATAACATTCCTGAAATTGTGATGTCAACATTATTCTGTTTTTCATCTCTTCATGGTTCATGACTTTCCATTTGTAGGCATTGGCCCTTACTTTGTGATTGATAAAAGGAAAAAGACTGGAGATGATGTTGACGAAACATCAAGTGATGATGGTAATGTCCGCTGCCTCTAGTTTAGGTTAGGGTGGACAGGCGTTCA
Organism: Carnegiea gigantea; assembly: GCA_029747015.1. Classification (NCBI taxonomy): domain Eukaryota; kingdom Viridiplantae; phylum Streptophyta; class Magnoliopsida; order Caryophyllales; family Cactaceae; genus Carnegiea; species Carnegiea gigantea. The sequence goes on along the minus strand of JAKOGI010000187.1, from coordinate 795,442 downwards.
TGATTTGCCCTGCTCCCCCTTGGTTCTTATTCTTCTTGTTATTTAGTTCCGTGTACAATTTTTTCCAATACTTTTAATAGATTTTTACTGGAGGGAGGCAGCCTCTATTTGATATATGCTTAATCTTGATCTCTGTTTGACTTCTTTTCATATGCAGGGGATGATGAGACTGACAATCCATCTAAAGACAGAGATCCTGATTCCAATAACAATATTCATTCCAGTACAAAAAGGTTAAGTATTTCGAGATAATTTGACACTTGTTTCAAAGGGAAAATTTAATTTCAAGGATGGCATTCAAGGATGGCATTTGCATCCCAATCCCTTAGCCCGAGCTTTTTTGCTTGGTCTTGAGTGCAAGTTGTTTATCTTGTCAGCATTCTGCTGTGTCTCTATGCGTGGAGTTAATCTAACCCTTGTATGGCATTGTGCAGTGGTAAGAAGAAAGCGCATCCCAATGGCACTGGAGCTTCAGCAAATGTCAGTGAACGCTTGTTCTCTCCGTTTTTCCATTAGGTGGTTAATTGAATGTTAAGTGAAGCGTGGCAAAGGCTACATGTCGAAGTTATCATTTATAGGATGCATTTAAATTTGAATCCAAGTTTCTTACTTCAAATTTGACAAGTTTTTCTTTTTATTGCATTCTACTAGGCATTCCCACTTTGGTTTTATTATTATTTTTTAAATCCCACTTTGATTTTTTTTTTTTTTTTTAAGTGCTTGCATTTTGACTGAAATCAGGGATTTATGGAAGGAAATTACATTCCGCCTTAGATATTGTTCAATTCTATTGGATTTCATCAAAGACTGTTTTGAATTGCATTCACGGTATGATTGTTTCAACTTTGTGCGAAAGCTCCCTATCCTTTCGCCTGTCTTGTTTCTTTGCTTGGCGTATAGCAAGTTTTTAGTTCTTAACCAGGGTAGAATGCTTGATGGAAGCTTGGAGAGTATGACCCTCCTGCAGGGTTGTTTCACCCCTTTGTGTACCACACCATTATTCATAAATAGAGGTAGCATTTCCCTGTGAGTGTTATGATCTCTGCAACCTCTGTTTTCAATTGTTAGTGATCTGAACTACGCACCTTCCATCGGCAAGTCCCACTGGATCACTCCTTTGATTGTTATTTGCTGTTCTCATTGCTTTATTAACGGTTGACAATATATTTTTGATATCTTCTTTGAATGGTGTTAAGAGAGGAAGTATTATTGCCTGAGAAGTATATTCTGGTCTATGCTTTTGCTTAACTAGCTTTTAAACAGATGGAAGGGTTAATTTTTGTTGTTCTGGATCTGAAGAACTAACCTTTTGTTGGAATTGGTCTACTTTGGAAATGCCATTATGACATTTAATGTGGTTTCCTTTAAATTTGAGCATGAAAGATGGAAGCTTTTTTTAGATCAATTCGAAACCTCTTTTTCATCAAAGAGAAGCACCATTGTTGACACCACAGTGTTTGCTTATATGATACACTGTTTTAAGGGTTCCTATAGCTTCCATCTAGTTTCACAAATGCTGGTGCTTTGGTTTTTATGGGTGGAATTTTTATAAAAAATTTATTCACCTATTCTTTTTGTGGATCCTATTTGCAGGACCCAAGAGAAAAGACCTCTGAAGGCGATTCACAGCCATGCTCGACTTTGTTCATTGCCAATTTAGGCCCTAACTGTAGCAAGGAGGAATTGAGGGAAGCTCTTTCTAAGTAAGTGAGACCTATATTTCTTATGTTGAACTTTGTTAATTTATTCCTCCCTATGCGGCTTAACATTTGCCCTTGTTGCCATGTATTGCAAAATGAATGTTCCATTTCCTTTGGTGCCAGATATCCTGGATTTAACGGGCTGAAGCTGCGTTCTAGAGGGGGCATGCCAGTTGCATTTGCTGATTATGAGGTCTAAATACTGTCTCTTTTTCTTTCTTTTTTTTGAAGGGGGGGGGGGATGTGAGAGAAGATAGATTCTAGACGTGGGAGTTCTGATGTTGTGAGGAACAAGGTTCATGATAAAAAATGTGAACTACAAGAAAATGAAGTAGAGAGTTTGCGGTATATGGCATGGACGTACTGTTTTTCTTGAACTTTATGGTATAGCATGACCCTTCTATTTTGCACTTAAGTTGATTTTGAGTCTATGTGAGGCTTTATGCCCTAATGGGTTGCATTAGTTAGATGTCGGACAATATCATCTGAAAAACATGTTTGTGGCATTAATGCGCATAACTGTTAGTCTGTCAAGGTGGAGAATGTGGATTGGTATATCGCCGTTCCGTCTATCGGGATTGTAATTACTTGTTGCTGTTCGTTAATTCTTCTCCATGTGCAATTCCTTGCTAAGTTTTCGTCAAGTTTGTGGACTGTTATTCATCTTTCAGTGCGTTATACATAGCTGTCAAATTCATCCCACATATGTTCGCTTGTGCCTGATTGGCATCTGTTTTTTCATTCGCATTTAGGAAGTAGAACAAGCTGCTGAAGCAATGGAAGCACTCCAGGGGAGCATGTTACCATCATCAGACCGGGGTGGCATGCATATCGAGTACAATCCCTCTATTTTCTTGTTGCTTCATTTTCATCTCCACATTTGCTGGTTCGCTTTTATGCAGGCTGATCATTGTTTTTGATTCAATGTTGTAGATATGCGAGGTCTAAGATGAGGAAGCCATAGCTCTCGACAACGAAGAAATTTGGCCACATCCATAATACTATCAGCTCCATGGGATGTGCTGATCTAGAAGCATGGCTCGGTGTTTTATATTCTTAAGTAGCAGACCATGAGAGGTTGAGCTTGCCTTATGTGGCCTTTTGCGAGACTTGATTGAATCATTGATGGGTTGTATTGAGAGACAAGATATCCTTATTGACACAAATCCCTAGATAATACTGTAAACACTTCTGCTTTTGAGATCATCGCAGACTTGTTGAGCATTGGAAACATCCTACCCCCCACCCCACCAAAAAAAAAAAAGAAAAAAAAATTTCTACTGCTGTTGTACTACTCGTGTTGTACTGTATTGCCGTTGGAACACAGCGTGTACTTGGTACGCAACTAGACTAAAATGTCTATCTCATGATACTGTTTGGCTTTATTGCTCCCTAGCATTCATTAGCTTTGTATACTGCCACGTTGCCACATATATTAGTATTGTAGTGTACCTTCCCACCCCCTAGGAGTGGCAATTTTATCCGTACTTGATGGATATTCGTCCTATCCAATGCAAAAAAGGGGATAAAAAGCTGCAATGTATGGGTGATAGATGATATTTGATGGGTTGGGTTCGATTCGGGTTATCTGTCATCAGATCCATTACATGCCTAGTCATCCACTTGTTTACGCTCTATTTGCAATTACTTCACTTTTTATTCTTGTGCTTTAAATTTTACCCATTTCTTGTATGACTATATTGCCAATTTATAATGCTGTCAAAATTAATATGATAAGTATAATATTTATTCATTTGTTACACCTATAGATGGTGGATGGATGGATTGGATTGAATTTTAACAGATGATGATTGGATTGGATGAAACAAATGAAAGTGGGTGATGGATGCAGATGGTGGTTTACCAAATTCAAATTCGATCCATTGCCACCACTGCACTCCCCATCCCAAAAAAAATTTTCCAAATTCCCTAACCCATTTCAGGCCAATTAAACCAAATTTAGCAAGAGCAAAATTCTGTTGCGCATGTGTTTGAATCAACCGCTTTGTTTGCAGAAGTAAGGTTGTTTATATTTAGATAACTTTAAACCTTATTTAGGTATGACCTATATAGGGTAGTGGTTTAGTACTAGCAAATGTAATCTTGTGGGTTGGAAAAATTATGCAATGTCTATTATCCTGGCACATTCAATATGTCAAAAAATGGCTGAAGAGTGGCACCTTTTGTTTTAATGGGGAAAAAAAAGACTGGTTGATCAGTAAGTAATTAGGACGAGGTAGATTGACATTTATAAGTGAAGGGATCTGTGCTAGGAAATGTGTTCATGTACTAATTATTCTATATATCACTGTAACTCTATAAGAAGAACAGTATGCGTCATAGTTGGAAAAAATCTCTTGAAACATGGGAGGGTCGAAAAAATTGTTCTGAAACAAGTTAGGGTAGGTGTCAATACCTCAGTCATGGACATGGCCTTGTAAATGTAAAAAATGAGACTTGCACAGTTGCATTCCCATCCCCCACAAACTTTTGACAAAGTGTTGCCTTCTTCCGCGATTTGTGCTTTCTTTTTAATCTGTTTATGTTTTTTCTGTCAAGGTCCTATTCCTGGCTATTTCAATGATTAAAAAAAAAAAAATGACTCGCAATTAGAGGTGTATTCGAGTTGAGTCAAGCATGAGCTTGGCTAGGCTTGTTAAGTAACGGAGCTAAGCCCAAATCTGAGTCGAGCTTGGTCAAACAAAAAATGAGTGGAACTTTGATTGAGCTAGACTTGACTGTTCGGGCCCGACCTTAGCCAAGCCTTAACCTACTATAATTTGTTACCTAATACCTATATGATTCAAATCTTCACATGATTATTTAAAATATTTTTGTACTTTAAAGAATTATGACGCCTGACTTTAAACAATGGCAAATCAGTGACATACTTTAAAGTTGAATTATTAATATTTAAATTATAATTACAACCATGCGCATGGTGAAATTTGCTTGCAGAACAAATAAACAATCTCACGAGTCAAGTCGAGCCTAACTACCCTAGGCTTGGGCATGGCTTGCGAAACATGTGAACCGAGCTTGAACGGAGGCAAGCTTTGGTCAAACCGAACCGGAGCTAAGTCTTGACCAGATGAGCACGAGGACTTATCAAGCCGGCTTGGCTCATGTACACTCTACTCGCAATCCTAGTTAATTACTTGACGAATGTGCCCAAGATCTAACTAGCACTCACCGATGTCGGAAAACTGCTCTCAAGTTAGAATCAAAGATGCCGAAAATTTGCATTAAAAATTAGCCTTCATTCCTCCACAATGAACTACAAATCTCTTTCATCCTTGACTTACATACATAGACTATATAAAGTCCAAAACATAGGAAAATATACAACCAAAATTCAATGGAAGATGCTCGTACCAAATGTAATCATATATATTTATCTAGCCTAAGGGCAATGCAACTCAAAAACAGGAGGGCCTCTTATAAACCGCGGTCAGAAGTCCTAGCCTTTTCCCTTCCCCATAGACTTGTCCTTGATGACTCGCAGGAGAAATTACCCATGTATCCTTCTGATGCCTCATACAACGGACCATTACGCACTTTCTGCTGCTGTTGCTCAAACCTTCCACTGCGATTGCCCCCATCATGCCGAGGTGTGCAGAGGGCACTGGAGTCCATGAACATGTCGCCCTCTAGCACACGTAGAACCTACTCCCAGGAAACGATAGAGAGATTAAGACATCCTGAAACTAGTGATATTGTGATTGTAGTAAGCCAAAAAGGTTTATGAATCAACAAGAGATTAACGAGAAAGGTACGGGCCCCTAATGACCTCCAGATTTTTGCTTTCATTAGGCATGTAAATGTTACCTATCATGTCATGTTTCACATTCAGATCAAGAATTAAGGTATCATGCAACAACCTGCTAAGGAGGCCTTTTATGAATTCTATTTGCAGTTTCTCAGCAGGGCGGGGAAAGGGAGGTTCATTTTGAGTCGTGCTTCAAATTTCAATTTCCATAGTGTAATTGTCCAAAATGAGAATGAATATGGGTTATCTAATAATTAGAGCATCACTCAGTCAGGGCAGCGGCACAATCTCATGTATCCTAACTTCTTTTATATCGAGCCAGGTTAAGGGTAAGGAGGTAGCACTGAGTTCTTCAAATCATGTGTTTACCTGTGACATGCGAGGCCTTGAATGAGGATCCCGACGTATGCACAAAGATGCAGCATGCATCAGCCAATATACCTCCTGTTCTGAATAACGGTTGCCAAGACGAGGGTCAATCAGCTCTTTAATCGCAGAACCTTCCAGTAGTGGCCGTGCCTGTTTCACATATTGAGAACCACGTGAAAAGGAGAGCTGCAGTCTGTGTGCTGAAGTCAAGCTAAAGCAGGCTCAGTGCAAAATGTAAACAGGATAAATATATGCTCCCCAAAATTTTTTCTAAATAAGGATAGAAGCATGAACAGCAGAGCTTTACAAATCTATACCCATTCAGTTAGGCACTGCTGGCCCTTAGGACGAGTGAGGTCGACAGCTTTTCGTCCAGTAAGCAACTCCACCAGTACAACACCAAAAGAGTATACGTCAGCCTTCTCAGTGATCTGACCACTTTGAGCGTACTCAGGAGCCAAGTACCTATCACAAATTGAAATGCGATTAAATTGAAGATCGCAACATGTGAAAGCGAGGAAGTTGAAGAGGTTATGCGTTGGGATGTACCCAAATGTGCCTATCACTCTTGTTTCAACTCCAGTGTCTCCATCAGGTTGCCACCTCGCCAGGCCAAAATCCCCCACCTAAATAATAATAACAAAGCAATAAAATCAGAATCATACAAAACCTACTCAATACAGGCGCAAAGTAGAAACGGCTGAATTACATCATTTAGAACTTGGAGGGTTCCATCACTTCAATCCATTCAGCTTATAAAATTTAACCATTGATTTGAGTGCCTGAACTACCATAGGCCACAGAAGAACGTGGCAGACCACCTTTTTCATAAAATTGTGGGGGCTATTTCCTCACCCTCCAGGCATACACAGCAACTATGCAGCTTGAATACTACAGAGGGAAAAAATTCCAACTATGCAACAGATCCCCAACAAGGCAATACCAGCTTTGTGGATTACAGGCGCCCCCCCCCCCCCCGAGCGTGCATGTGAAAGAAAAGGGGGAAAGAACCAAAAAACTTCATTCTGACCAACTTTGACAGTCCTGATAGCCGATTTGACAAGATGAGATTTCAGTCTCTGTTAATGATAGTCATCACCATTATTTGAGATTCCATCTCATACTGAAGGAGTGAAGGGTGAAGAGAATCAAGCAAGATATTATTCCTTACTACATCCTCTACCCTGATCTGTTAGTGAACTGCAAGTTTTTGTGCATAATTTGGGATCCCTAAATTTCAATCAATAGGGGGAGACCCCCATATCTCCCCCCCCCCCCGGGGCACTTCCCAAAAGCGGTAAAGATGATGGGGGGGGGTGTGATTAGGTTTTCTGGACAAGCCAGGGGGTCAAAAACAGGTATGTGCCTTCAATTTATCAATACAAGAATTACAATGGACAATAGTTATGCACCAATGAGACTTTTTCACTTCAATATAATGCTAATTTTATCTGTATAGCCTTCAGTGGACATTAACTAAAGTCTACAGCCTTTAGCAGATGCAATGCCTTAGATCATTTAGAGAAGACAGTAAGAAAGACGAAAGCAAAACATGTCTGGTACAATGCAATGCAGTCAGAGTTAAGCTTTGATCTTCTAGAACATCTGTTACGGAAGAATGTGTCAGCTTATCATTGCATACCAGAGGCTCGTAATCATGGGTGAGTAGAATGTTGTTTGGACGCATGTCACGATGAACAATGCAACCCACTCTACACTCTTCGTGAAGATACCGCAGTCCACGAGCTGCTCCAACAGCAATTTTGTGCCGAGCATACCATTCCAGTGGAGCTTGGTTCCGTCCTGAAATCACATTACACGTAGCAAGTTCAACAAAAACAATCTCTAAGACCACAAAAAACCCCTTGGTTCTACAATGTCAGAACCCAGGGAGTACAATATAACAGCTAAGACAATAATCACCGACCCTTCAGCGCAGCATAAATGGGCAAGGTGCAGCAGGGTGGAATTAATTATATAATCACATTGCTTTGCTTTAACAGGAAGGAGGGAAACATTACCATATAAATGCGTATCAAGAGATCCATTGCATATGTATTCATAGACCAGCAACCTCCTCTTGTCCTCAATACAATAACCAATTAGCATAACAACATTTCGATGCTGAGCACAACTCAAGACTTCCACTTCTGAGCAGAACTCAACATCACCCTGTGAGCTAGCCAACTTGTGCTGCTTTACAGCAATCGCCTGACCATCAGGTAGTACCCCTCTGTGCACGGATCCAAAACCTCCCTCTGCCAGGAAATTATTTTGTGAAAATCCGCATGTAGCAAGTTCTAGCTCAGCATAGCTGAACCATCTTGGAGGTTTCCCGAAAACAGGAGCCTTATGTTGGCAGATTGAACATAGTGGAGGTGGGCCAGGAGGAGCACTTCTCGACAGCGACATAGCTTCTCTCACATTTCCAGCAAAATCTATAACAGGCCTAAGTCGTCCTGACCCAAACACAGAATCCCTCTCAAGTAGCGAAAGCTTCTCCAGCAAAGCCATTGCAGGTGAATTCTCCAGCATGTCAGTCACTCTTTGGGACCTCATCTCAAGCTTGCGTGAAGATCGCAAATTTGAGATCATATATTCATCACCTATCCACGGACGAAACCCAGAGCTAGTTGAACAAGGAGATGTATCATCATCATCATCTGATTCTGATTCATACGCAAGATCTCTACTTTCTTTAGTAATGACTAACGCATCCTTTTTCAGGCCTCTGGTTATTTCTAAGGCAGTAAAAGGTGAAGTTCCTGGATCAGAGCTTGATACAGATGAAGTTCCAGCTTCAGTCGCTGTAAATAATTCAGGGCTACTGCTTGGAGTCACTACAGGCCCTCGAATCAAATCATCACTGTTTTTCAGCTGCCCCGCTGAAGCTTCGTCAGTTCCAGAACCAGATGGGCCAGGTAACTGAAACTCCTTTGAATGAGATCCAACCAAATTCAAGCGTAGGACCTTCGCTTGGGAGCGTTTCATGGCAACAATGTTGCAGTGCAGCTCATCCATGCAATGCTTCTCCTCATGCCTAAGCTCTCTGCAGAGGGCACAACCAAGATTAGCAATGTAAGCTTTCAAGCATAAAAAGGATGAAATTGCGTATGAGTTGAAAACTAATTCCACTGATTCACAACAAAGATTAGTTCAGAAAATTACTTGTCCAGCACAACCCAATTTGCCTGGATCTTCTTGGCCTCTGCAGCCACAGCTCCAGCCGGTGAAGCAGAGACAACTTTTATCTTTACATTTATCTACATAACAAGAGTATAGCAGTCAGCGGAAGTCACATCTACCAGGATCTGCCATGCGACTTAGGAGATTGCTGACCTTATTAGGATCATACACATCATGCAATTGAAGAATCATTTGAGAGCAAGAATCAGTAATCTCTATCTTCTGCTCCACACTTTTCGTAGCTTGGCACTTCTTATGGCTACTTGCACAGTCTCCGGCGAATCTTGGAAAACCCCATAATTTCCTACCTACAAAGCACTCCCCAAGAATGCCATTAGTATCATATTCCATTGATCAATATCCAGGTGATCATATGACTGGCAGCTCGCAGAAAACTTGCCGTGTAACCCAGTAGGATTTTCTAATGCATACATTAATCAAAAAGCCCCAAGTTCATGATAACAGATTAACCCACTGTAGAAATAGTTCACACATCAGAGGCGTGTCAATGAATCAAATCCTCTAAATAAAGAACGAACAACCCAATGAACATCCGGACAAATAGAACACCCAATGATGAAAATCCAGAAGGATCAAAAAAAAAAAAAAATGTAGATGGCACCAAAATGATTACAACAGCTACTACCTCCCAACATGGATTCCATTGAGACAAGGGGTGCAGAAACTTGGATGTGAACAACCTTATCTTGACAAGCAAAAAGGCCGTTTCTGAAGAGACAAGCTCCCACCCCCCCCCCCCCCAAAAAAAAAAAAATAAATTGAAAAATCAAAATGATGATGAGCCACTAAAAGACTAATGATGGAATAGTTCCAGATCCCCAGTGTAGGGCAAACAACATTCAATCTAGGGCATCATCATTACACAAGTTGGCTGAAACTCGAAATTAATCAGAAGGGGACAATAATAAAAAGATGCTCAAAAGTCAAGCACACAAATTATACCTGAACTAGGTGGAGGGACAACCACAAGGAGGGTGATGCAATCCCCAGGTTGGACTACATGACTCAGAGCCCATATCAGTGCATTTTTTGGAATTTCCTTTGATGATTTTACAGCAACCAACACCTTCTCAACCCTCTCTGAACCCTTGTCCTGCTTCCCCCTTTTCTGCTGCTGCCCACTCATCTCCCCTCAATCTCTTCCAACCCAAACTCAACAACACCTACTTCTCTATCTCTTAAGCTTAGCAAGTTCACGAGGAAAGCCGCTAGAAGCCCTCAAAATCTTGCACTGGACCATACACTATGCAGAAATTGAATAGGGATCCCACAATTTCTGATCACCACATGGCATTGGGTACCTCAAAAGTGATTGACCATTCTTTACAGTGCTGAAACAACTTCCATTGACAAGACACTTTTCACCAAAAGCAGCTGGGTTGGGTATACCAAGTCACAACCAAGAAAAATAAAATGCAATAACCCTGAAACCTCCTTGCAGTGAGAGGACCTTGCCGAAATCAACTATTTCCCATAAATGGCACGAAAGAACCCTTCAAATGCAAGCAAAAACAGTGTAAATTACAGAAATAATTGAAGTCTTGTGCTTTGCCACTGTCAAGTGAAGGACCTTCAAACAAATTCAATTAGGGGGGCACAGAAGTCCATCATGAAACTCTGCACTGTTGAAAGGTACAGTACCCTCCTAATAGTTGCTCAGAAAGTGACATATGCTTAGAACCCAATACTTTTTCCCTTCTCTATCTCTATCTGTATTCACATCCACGGGAGTCAGCAATGCTCAATTGAGCCCCCAATTTCAAGCAAAGCTCCAAAATACTCAATAAAATCAAAAACCCAAATCACTGAAATGACAATTCCCTAAAACGAAAAGACAAAACGGCAAATGCCCACTACACTGAAACCCCAGCTCCTTGAAACCTCGATCAAATTCAATCAATCCAGTGTCCACTCTCCAGTGTGATCATCATATCAGCAGAAACTGCAACCACCCAAAAAAAAAAATCAAAAGAAAAATAAATACAACGAAACAGAAAGACCCACAAAAAAAAAAGAAAAAGAAAAAAGAAACTCACGCTGGGAGTTTGAATTGGGGGAGAGAGAAATGACAATGAGGCCTGCTTGGGAGTTCAAATTAGTGCTGAAAACGAAAAAGACGAAGATTCTGCAGTTTAAAAAGCGCAAAAGAAAGCCCAGAAAAAGGATGAAGAAAAAGCTATGGAGGAAGGAGGGGCTTTAATTAGGAAATTTGAAATTCAAAACCCCACTTCAGTTGCCTTAAATTCATCGGCTTAAGAAATTTGTTCGATCTCAAAAGGACAAAAATAAATTATAAAAAAGGAAAGAAAATCAAAAATCAATGGTTGCTTCTTGCTTGTGCTTGACATTGATGTCTACTGGGCAGTACATTACAACGAGGAGAGAGAAAGTGAGCAAACAACCAAAAATAAAGGATTAAATTATGGGTTTTTAGGGTTCTGAGTTTCAGAAATCAGAAGAAGAAGCAATCTGGAGACTGATGGAAGGTCAGAGCAAATTTTTTATTCGCTGGGTTTCTGTTTTTTTTTTTTTTTGTCTAGAGAGAGAAAATCAGAGAAAGAAATATGTAACGTAAATTACTTAATTAATTGTTAGTGGGTTTTTTAATTAACGACGTTGGGATTAATTAATGACGCTGGGATTAGTGATCGAGGTGCCGTCAATCATAAATTGAACTTCAATTTTGATTAGAGACTTGGTTTTTTTTTTTTTTTGGTTACTAATCTATGCATAATAATTTTTGAGTCAATGATTTCGGGTCAATTCAGACTGAATATAACTGAAAAATTTGTGAATCAATTTAACATTTCAATGATTTAAAAATCATTATCAATGGTGGTTGTGCATCAACTGTGCAAGTGGTCCATGATGGTTAAAGGTGGGCCCAATTTTAAAATTCTCGAATGCCCGAATGGACAAATTTCTCTTCCTCTTAGGTTAGAAAGACTTTCGAACGTGATAGATAACATTCCCCTATAAAAAAGAATTAGGCCACCGTACAAAAAGGTGAATCCCAACTCCCAATTTGCTCTAATAGGAATCATATCTCAGATGACGATTGTCTTACAATCAAGCCTCTTATACAGACTGAGAGCAAGCCACCGTAATGTCTAACAAGTTAGACTTCACATCTATTAGACTCCCCCTTGTGTACAGCTTCCTAGCCTCTCTTCTTCGCAACGAAGCACCTTTCCTTCTTTCATCTCCCATTCAATCCTCGCAAAACTCACTCCCCTTCATTGCCTACTCAATGCGAGTTCTCTCCTAGCTTAACTGTGCACCGACTTCGATATCATAGACTAAATCCCTAGAATCCATACTTAGGATTGAGTTCTTTTGCAAGGTCATTCGAGGGCAGAGTTAGGAGTGCAGGTCGGACGCAGCGACAACCCTCCACCTCATATCATCCTGATCCTCACAAAATCAACTCTATCTTCCAACCGAAACATTATATATATACACAATTACGTTACAAATTTCTCTTCAAAAGCAGTACACTATAACAATGATCCACCATTGTCACTTACGGAGTGTTTCTTTGAAGACTTCACGTCATTTCCATTATGTTTTCTTGTATGCTGGTGTCTTCCCTAAAAGTGACCTACATTGGGGCAAAACCGCCGTGATCCATCGCTATCGCAATGTCATCCATCCACAGTTCTACATCACCTACGTCCAATCCTCAATCAATGTTTTCAGCTGGCTGCACGTCTTCAATTGGTGCCCACCCGCTTTGACTTGGAATGTAGCTAATTATTTGCTAATCCCTAACATGAAAAGGATAAATTATTGAATAATGAATATTGATATGATACCTTGGAATTATTGAAGTCACAGATGCAGGGATGTCATAATGAAAATTTTGGAGTTTGTGTGTAAAATTTATGAAATTTTTTTGTGGTTGATAAAGATCATGTATTTGTAATTTTGGATGTGGTTGTTTTACAATGAATTACTGTAATACGATTGATTTAATTTTATACTGGTGTGATATCATTGTTTAATAATTAAATAGTATGTTAATACTCATATGATGCATGGAAAATTCTATGAATTTTTAATTGAACATTATCTGTTTTTTTAAAAATAAAATCTTTTGTACTTTCCAAAAAAATTAGAGGTTTTGTAATAGTTTTTTATTCATAGTGCGCAATATTACTTCTATTTTCTCAATTTTTGGAATGACATAGTATTTAATCATGATATTAACTTGAGGGATTAACTTACCAAAAATTTAGAGGTTTTGTTATATATATATATATATATATATATATATATATATATATATATATATATATATATATATATATATATATATATATATATATAATTCATGATGAACTATTTAAGAAAATATTCAAACAAAAAAAATAAGAATACATTATCAACGTTAATAATAAAATAATATGCAGTTGACAAGGACATGGACTTTCATAAACCATACGAATTTCTTTGTAATCATGAAGATTAGTGTAATTTGTGTTTTTTTTGGGCTTGTTATAATGGTTATAATTATTACTTAAATTCAACGAGGAAACAGACAAAACTAGGTCTTTTGAAAATGCATGGGGACTTGATGGTTGATACTCCTAAGCTACCATAATCTTTGATTTTCCAACCTGTGATTAGTTTAATCACAGAGATTGACTGGTAGTTGTAGTGGTTTACAATGTGCAGTCAAAAAACAAAATAAGGAAGGGACAGAAGTACATGCTCGAGCATTATGATTGATTTTTTTTTTTTTAATCTATTACATAAATGTGTCCAAAAATTCATAGATCATATAAATTGATTAATTTTATTAAGATTTCTAGCTTAGAATATTTCATGGAAATCCCGCAACTTCATAAATAGCTTTAAAATTTGTGAAGAAGGACAAAATAAGGTTGGAGTTTAAAGTTTTATAAAGTTGCATTGAAAATTATAGACAGTTGTTTATCAAACATCAATTTAGCTGATTGATATGGTTCAAACAGTTAAAGCATCCAAACAGTTCTTTTTTTCCAAAAAGTTATTTCTATCAAACACTCTTTATATATATTCATATGGACACGGTTGCACGTACTACAAAAACTCACAGTGAGATCACGACATTATGATTTTTGTAGAGTACTCTAATGTACCCTCTCATAAATATTCACACGTAAGTTTTGGCCATGTAAGTACATACATATGAATGTTGAATAGTGTCCTCTCATATTATGTGCAATGATTCGGTTTGGAAATTACTACGTCATTATTAAAGAAGATTCAAATTGATAATTATATTGATGCACTTCTATAAATAAATTCGTTATTTCTAATATCCAATCCACCTAAATTCGCACACTAGTTATTGAATCTATAGAATTGAATTTGAGATATTAGAATATAAATCATTTATGCCAAGGATACATATATATACAATTAAAGATATTTAGAACTTCAATTTTCTATCTTCATCGACCAATTGAACATTAATGTGAACTTGGGAAAAAGGCAATGAATTATTTATTTTCATTTTGGAGGGGGTCGAAAGGCAGAAACAATTCTTAGTTAGTAAATTCGGGATTATAGATCGATGTCACATGTCAATCAATGGCAGACCCAAATGAAAGACTCACCACTCAGGAAGGACTTAGGAGGGAGAAAGGACTATCTAACAAAGTAGTCTCGAGACTATAATATAATTTGTATGATAAAAAATAGAAGAAGTTGCGTAAAAATATTTTTTTTTAAAATCACAAGATCCATTTATCCATGCAAATCTTTGAATCTGCTATAAGAATGCTGTAATTAATTAAGAACTTGAAACACGGTGCTAATTTCCATAATTAAATTATGTGGCCTCGAGTTGCGCGGAGAGTGTCTCGTTATTTTCCGGCCATTAAGTGCAACTAGGCCTCCCTTGCACGGAAAGATATGGGCCGGAGCCCATAATGACCCAATTAATAAATCACTAATTAAGACTTAAGAGCTCTGTTTAGGGATCAGAATTATTAATGGCAGTGTTCAAGTTGATCACACGGCGATTTTGATCAACCATAAACTCTGATTTTTACCTGTCCCCCCCCCCTTCTCTATACAGATGACTTTATCTGAATATTAGGTGTTGTTGGCAGGGATGAAAATCATTTTCCTAATGAATTATTTTTTTGTATTAAAAATATAAGAAAATAAATTTTGCAGAAAATGAATTTTCCCTAATTAAAGGAAAAAATTTTCTAAATTTTTGGTGAAAACCCGAAAGCAATGATATGGTCAATCGAAATCTAAAGCAAACTTCAACCTCAATGATTTGGATCAAAACTTGATTATTCGATAAAAAAAGATTAACGGAGGCTCAAATGTACATTTTTTGAGCAAAAAAATTCTTTCATTTGGTCGATGTTTATATCCACTACAGCAATTGAGTCGAGATTTTTTGCCACTTACATAGTTCAGTTGATCAAATATTTTTTTTTCCATCAATCAGTTGATCAAACAAATGTTAATAGACCTTTAGAAAATTCATATTGAGCTTTAGATAAAACAAGGCTTCGAAGGCAAAGCTTCAAAGCCTTCGATAACATGTAAGGGGAGTCTCAACTATCAACAACCATTCCTTCCAATCGACTCCTGATACATAATTAAAGTTCGAAACTTGATAACTGTGCATACTATATGAAAAGATGTTTAAATGTGATAATAAAATAGACCAATTAAATCAATTCGAAATTTTTCTTCCGATACTTTAAAATTGAACCTTACTTTATACTTGATAGATTTAAGATATTATCGAACATAGAGTTACATGTATGAAACATGTTCGGACCATGTCGTAAAGTCTAACGTGTTGAAAAGACAAGTAGGATTATAGTACATAGTGCACATACATGAGCACAAGCATCTGAAACGTACATTGTACTGGCCAAGCATTATACGCTACCACTTAAATGTATCGTGCATTTTCACACTCTAACACGCCCCCTCATATTTGTATTACTGATAAGGTTTAACACGTGCACATAATTTTAATTAAACGGAGAAGGTAGCGAATCAATATTGAGCAACCCGCTTAGATATTATGTTAAATTTTATATCTATGTGAGACAAACCTCACTTTCACACTCCAACATATAATGCACGGAAGTTTAAAAGAAAAAAGAACTACACCGAATAAATAGAGGGATTGTCTAACAGGTTCATGTACTTTTTATGTATAAATAAGTACTAGCGTGAATGAATCTTGTATATCACAAACACGCTCTTTATCGCAACTAGTGAGGTAATATGATAATCTTAGCTTTTGAAGAAAACTTGTCGTACTCTTCGATAGAGCATTAAAATGTTTTATATAAACAAATTCTTACGTAAATATGTAAATTTGAATTTAGAATTAAGTATTTGACATCAAACTATCAAAATATTTTACAGAACCAATTACTGGTTTAGAATGCAGATAGTTGACAATATCTTGTCATTGATAGACCTTGTCAAGGCAGGTGATAAATGATCAAGTTGGAGACATATTCATGGCTTTCAATGAAGGCTTATCTGTTAGGTTGGTTAGATATGACACGTGAATTATACACTGGGGAGTGGAAGCATGAATTTGGCATTCAACAGTCATTTTCTTCTTGTTACCTGTGTTTCATGCAATGTTTTCATGAATTTCCATGCACATTTTGGACCACTTCATCAACCCTAAATCCCCCCCCCCCAAAAAAAAAAAAGGTTTTATCATAGAGTTTAAGTAAATTCTATGTAATCACTGACAATAACATTGTTTACAATGTACAATTATATCGATATTGCTGATCAACTAGATTCTGAATTACAGTTTGTTGTCGTTACACGAAGGCAAAAATTAAGGGATATTCCATTTAGTAGCCCTATGTTTTTGAAAAATCCATTTGATACACAATGTGAAAATAGATATTAAATCTAGTAATAATATTCATCAATTTTTACATTTATAAAACACGTACATATTTATTTTTATATTGTATATTAAATAGATTTCTCAAAAGTATAGAGGTACCAAAGAATATCCAAAAATGATATTCATTGATATTTTTGTGTGGATTACATGGACCATTTGGGAAAATGTACCGTCTTTTCTATTGAGTGTAGGATGGGTTCAAACATAGTCGGTAAATAATTCTTCATTAGTGAAAAATATGATCCACTCATCACTTATGAGCTGATACTACAAAAAAGATTTGTGAAATTTCCAAATCAAACTTCCCTTCTTACCAAAAATTCATTTCATATGCCCTTTTTCCACAGCCTGATAAAAAAAACCAATAAAAAATTATTGAAAAAAATAGAGAAACATTCGAAACTGTTGAAAAGCAAAATAATAAGATTTAGGCCACTGTGACGCAAATGGCCAATTGCAATAATTCAAAAACCAGATCAATGGGCCCCGTTCAATTTTTGTGTCTCTTTCGCATGTAATTTTCTCAGTAGCAAATAAAACCCAAACTTTTTCATCAATATGTATATCATAATTGTGAAAGTATATACTTACAATTAACAAATATATACTAAAAAATTAATATATGATAAATATAAGCATGAAAAATATATATATGTGGACAAAAAGAACACATAAGAAATTGCCCTTTTTCATATTTTTTTTGGTTTTAAAAAAAGAAATCATGAATGATAAAATTAAAAAGGAAAAACAACCCTTTGAGAAGGGTATTGGTGAGGTAGAGGGGGGCAGCTAATTCATCATTATCATCATCATTTCATGGAATCACAGTTTTCTTTTTTGTTTTTTTTTTTTTTCCTTTGTCATTTTGTTTCTGGTTTCTTTTATTTCTATCATTTCAATGATATCTTATTGTAGGATAAACCTGATGCAAGTTGGGTGTGTTTGGATTCAATTTGTCATGTTCTTGTATCAACTTATGTTTGCTATTTTGAATGACAATTAATGCTGTCGTTGATCTATTGGGGACATTAAATAAAGTAGGTCTTTATTGTGTGTAAATTAGGGTTGTCAAATAGGTCACGACGGTTCGAATTTGTGTTTGTGTCTAATTTAAACGGGTTGAGAAATCCTTGATCTGAACCTAACCTGTTTATTAAACGGATTAAAAATATTGACCTGTATCCGTTTATTTTTTAAACGGGTTGACCTGAAATTTACCCATGAACCTATTTAATATAAACGGGTCCGATTCAGGTTATCCGGTTACCTGTTTATGCACTATTTTGACTAAAATATGATTGTCGAGCATTATAAATAAATTTTTTTATTTTAATATAGCATCATAATGCAACCATTGTCTATGATTCACAAGAATTATAATCACAAAACAAACATCAGCTTTATTAAACCCCATTTTTTCACAATTTTTTCCAAAAAGTACATGGTAATTGGATAAACTAATCAACTTATTTAATCCATTTAATTAAACGGATTAAGTAGGTATTTTTTCATGTTGAAGTTCTCAACCTGAACCTAAATCAATTAATTAAACGGGTTGAAAATCTTTACCCAAACCCACTTAATTTTGTGTTCGATTCGGGTCGGTAATCATGCTAGGTTAACTTTTAACAGCCCTAGTGTAAATATAAATTTTTTTTTCTTTATGTCATAATGTTTATGTATACTTCTACATTTATTTTTTGGTGGCCATCATATGTATGTTAATTTGTATATGTTTCAGTGGATCATACGCTAGTTTTATTAAATATTTACGGTTAAATATTGATGCCAAATTCCATCCTGACATCCAATCAATATACTGGACAAGTTCTCCAACGCTGTGACCAAAATAAATAACCAGGCCCAGAAAGATACAGTTGGTTTCATGTTGGATCTGGATTAGAACCAGCAAGCCCAGCTCAATTGCCCCTATACAACAGCCTCCTCCCCCCCCCCCCAAAAAAAAAGATGGGAAGGAGCTACAAACCCTTTTTGGGGGGGATGTGATCTTGTATTTTATTAGAGTCGGGCTATAATTGGCTCATAAGAAATATAGTAATTTCATTACAGATTTTCTTCATCCATGTGATTTTAATATGAGACTTAACTTAATGAGAACAAGTAATAAATTAATTGAACCAACTTATTTTAGTATATAAAAGATCAAGTAATAAGGGTATATCTTGAGCATTATCACATATTAGTCCAATCAAACGTAAACTAGCACAAATTCAAAATTATTCAACTAAAATCCTGTTACTTAAATTATTCAACTGAAACTAATGATTCCCCCCCCCCCAAAAACGATTAGTAGGGTAAAAATCTAAGATAAATGCCAAAAGGCAAGTTACAAGAGACAGATTCTAAGCATAATCTCAGCTAGTAAAATAAATGAAAGGGTCCACTAAGCGACAAAAGAACTTGTAGATAAAATCTAAACTTCTGCCGCTCCAAGCAACTAACACTTATGATTTCATTCTACTTCAACAATACATTATACATGCCCCTCCAACTTTTTTCTCAAACTTCTCATAATTCTTCATAAAGCTGGAGTTTCGTTCCCAACAACACAAACACCCAGTTGTTTGCCCAACTCCAAGCACTCACGAGCAAACTCCATAGGGGTAGGGGAATCCAGGCTAGGCTGGCAGGCTTTTGCTCATTTATATCAGCGTTAGACTTCTTGTTCAGGCTCATTAGATATTTCTCAAGCTTTTTTGGTTGACCGGGACAAGAGGAATGAATAGTTTTCTCAATATCTTTGGTAGAAGACGCAGTCACGACGCAATCCTTGTAAGACTTTACTTAAATATTTCATTAACTCAATCTGTCTTGGGTAGTAATCTAGTTAATTCACACCCAAAAAAATAGAATATTTAGTTAATTTGGTGAGATTGTATATAATATCTTTCAATCCTTTTGACAATGTTCAATTTTTGATGCCATAAGTAACCTCTTAGATATCTCATTTCTTATCAACAAATTTAAAGCTCATCTTTATTTTTCTAGAATGTTTCTGTTGTTTGAAGAATTCATCCCCTCGTAATTTGAATAAGTCGATGGAAAAAGTGTGAGCTTTCAAAAAGTAAAATCTATTACATTTTGTTTTCTTTTTTTCTATTACACTTAAAAGTTCTTACTTTTTTTTGGGCTCCAATGAGTCATGAAAACAGTACAATACAATCGAGGGAGAGAGAATTGAACAGTACATAAGACCTAATGTACTCAGGTACCTCAATCTTAACCACTTGCCTAAGACTTCATCAGTGAAAATTCTTACATTTCAAACATATACATTTGCATACCGTATAAAATTATTACATTACCTACAGCGAGTAATTAAAACACATTTAAAAGATGTTGGTATATATAAAAGCGCTAAATATGGCAAAAGTACGAACTGTTGGATACCAATGTTAAAATTGAAATTACTATACATGGTCCGCCGTTTCAAATATACAGATTATTATCGTCCAATTTTCCAACCATCAAAGAAGAAAATGAATAAGCATGTTTATAATGTTTGGCATCATGATAGTCCCAAAGGTCTCTCAGTTTGTGCATGAAAAAGCACACACAACCAGGTGCATCACGATACTTATTATCTTAATCTTCACCTAGGACTAGTATTAGTAGACTTGGAGTCGTTAGTCAACATCATGGGATCGAATCTTTTGGGCCACATGTAGAAGAAAGCATATTTAGTAGTTTAGCAACCATAAAGACACCCGTGCATAAGGAACGTGAACTAATCATCCATACGTTATTTGAAAATCAGAAGGGGAAAAAAAAATTCATGAGCGAAGGAAAAAGGCTTAGAGGATAGATGAGGAGAAAATTCTTGTAAAACAATTAAGACAGTATTCGGCAACAGCATTTTATATAGCATTTAGTGTTTTCACCAGGTCAATATACTGATTAGTTAATTTTTAATGTTCGGTAAATTAGTGTTTTGACTAGCATTTTAAGTAGCGTTTAGCGTTTTAAACAGCATTTTTGAAAAGCTAATAGTATTAACGTTTGACATTTAAAAGTAGCGTTTTATATTTTTTAGTCAAAAAATATCTTTTAAAAATTTTATCTTTGAAAATTATCTATATCTTTTTATATCAATTTACATTAATCAGCTAGCATACCAGCTAAATTTACTAAACACATTAGTTTCAACCGCTAATCTAAACAGTTATCCGCTAACAGCTAAATTAGAAACGTTATCCGCTATCTAAACAGCTATCCGCTACCTGAACCGTTATCCGTTATCTAAACAGCTAATTTTACCGAACAAGGCCTAAATCTTAATTTTTCTTTCTTTTAAATTACATTGATTTAGAAATTACAAGACGCATATAATACGAATATATTATTGTATTTGTCTCTTACTTTCGTTATATGTTTAAGATTTCATGTGAATTATCCTTTTATGTAAAAAGTATGTGAAAATGGATGGAATATAACTTATAAATTGTTTGGAACAAAAAAATAATATACCAAAAGGTGTGCTATCAAATATTATAGATGTAATTAGTACTATTTACATTTATATAAAAATTAATCATCACTAATATTTATTATATGAAGGAAGTAAAATCATTAGCAGCTTTCCACCTCAAATTTATAGTGTTATCTCAATTAACTATGTCGAGATTGCAACTCCACACTATATCATTCATCATCGGTGTACAACTATACAAATTTAATATTTTTGTATATATTATATATGTCAGATTCAAATCTCAACAGTCCCTATATCTAATGCAAATACTTATATGCTCTTGTGAGAACTGTTGAGATTCGATCTCTGAACTACATTGATAAACTATCTCAATAAAAAATTCAAACTGATAATTGAAGATCCCATAGGCTTTATATTTCTAATGATATACAATTAGAATTGCCGGGCCCACATGACAGTTGTATTTCCACTACAGGTTAATGGGCTATTGATATGAGTCAACAAACTCGTGCATGGAAAGCCTTAATTAAGGATGATGTGGATATCAAAACAACCCACGCAGCGTATGAACGAGTGTTCGCCAAACCTAGCCAGGCCCAATACTCATTACCGGTGTGAAGACTATTAAATAGCAAATTAAGGTAGTATTTGGTTGAGGGAGAATAATTTTTTCAAAAAATAGTTTTTTAATTTTTCATTATTTGATACAATTAAGAATGGAAAATTATTTTTTAAATAAAATAATTTTTCCCCCAATGGAGGAAAATGATTTCCTTTTTGAGAAGATAGAAAATTAATTTTTTTCTTCCAATTCTTTGATGATATGGTCAGCTGAAATTTAAGTGCAAAATTTGATTTCAACTGTTTGGATCGAAACTTGACTCTCCGATGAAAATATTAAAATGAACTCAAATCTTAAATTTCAACTCAAATTTTTTTTCATTTGATCGACATATATCTTCACCATGACAATTTAATCGACTTTTTTTACCGCTAAAATAATTCAGTCGACTCGTCACTAAATCAATTTCAACGGTTTGCATCAAAGCTTGGTCATCAGATAGAAAGCATTCAAATTGGTTCAAATTCATATTTTGAGCTTGATATTCTTTCATTTGGATTAGTATTTTTTTCCACAATGATAATTCAATTGATATTTTTCGCCTCTTAAACAGTGCAGTCAATATTTTTTATCAGTAGAATAATTTCAATAGCTTGGGTCAAGATTTGATCTTCAGATATAAAAGATTAAAATAAGCTCAAATCTAGATTTTGATCACTGCATTCCTTCACTTGGTCAAAATTTTCTCCGCCACGGCAATTCAATCAACATTTTTTGCCACTTAAACAATTCAGTCGATGTTTTTCGTTACTAAAATAATTTCAATGGTTTAAATCGAAATTTGATTATCCGAGAAAAAGTATTAAAAAAATTCAAATATGAATTTTAAGCTCAAAACTATGACCATACAGTCAATATTTTTGGCCATTTAACAATTCAATTGACGCTTTTTTATAGAAAATGATTTATCTTGTACCAAACAAAGAAAAATGTGATATGAAAATAAATTTTCCTTGAAAAAATATTTTTCACAGAAAATAATTTTTCGGGAAAACCATTTTCCTTCCAACCAAAAATTATCTAAATAAAAAGGATGGGGAAGAAATTGGGAGGTCCAATGTTGCTTAGTTCAGACTAAAGGGGGTCATTTAGTCTTGTCAAAAATCAAAAAAAAAAAAAAAAGAAAGGCCCAAAAATTTAATTAGTAGCTTTATGGTTTATTTTTTTTAAATAGAAAAATAAAGTTCATTAACAAAAAGTTATACAACATTTACAATGATAATTTCTGACAACAATACATTTAAAGTATTAAATAGATCTCTATTTCAACAAAGTCAGTGGTAAATAGACTTTCGACGGACTTTATATTTGCACCATCATTTTGGCCACAAACCATATGTCTCGACTTCAATTTATCTTCATCAAACGCCCGTAAGTTACAGTATAACTTCATAAAATAAGTATCTACGTGACATAATAGATGCAATTGAAATAAACATCATTTGATCGAGCTATATAAACTTTCATTGTTATACCGTTCTTAATTAAAAAAAAAAAATGATGAAACATACTAGCTAATAAAGTTACAAAAAAAAAAAAATCTCTAATTGAATCGGCCGCCTCAATTAACTTGCATAAATAGGCAAGAGATATAACTCAAACAAAAGGCGAGAAAAAAATACTACAAATGGAAATCCTAACTCTCACAAAAAGAAGAGAAATTTTAACGGTAAAAAAAGAGAGATAAATTTTATCAAAAGAGAATAACAATACCACTAGGCATCAAAATCGATTGAAGAAATCTTATCAAAAGAGAATAACAATACCACTAGGTAGGGAAATCTGGGCTGGTAGGCTCTTATCCATTTACATCAGCACTAGACTTCTTGTTCAGGCTCGTTAGAGATTTCTCAAACTTTTTTGGTTGACGGAACAAAAGGAATGAATAGTTTCCTCGACATCTTTGATAGAAGATTCATTCACAATGCAATCCTTGTAAGGATTTACTTAAATATTCCATTGATTCAATCCGTCTTGGGTAGTAATCAAAGCATATTTAGTTAATTTGGTCAGATTGTATATAGTATCTTTCAATCCTTTTGACGATATCCAATTTTTGATGCCATAAGTAACCTCTTATGTCTGATCTCTTATCAACATATTTAAAACTCATCTTTATTTTTCTAGAATGTTTCTGTTGTTTGAAGAATTCATCCCCACGTAATTTGAATAAATCGATGGAAAAAGTGTGAGCTTTCAAAAAGTAAAATCTATTACATTTTTTTTCTTTTTTTCTATTACACTTAAAAGTTCTTTTTTTTTTTTTTGGATTCCAATGAGCCATGAAAGCAGTACAATAGAATCGAGGGAGAGAGAATTGAACAGTACATAGGACCTATTGTACTCAGGTACCTCAATCTTAACCACTTGCTTAAGACTTCATCGGTGAAAGTTCTTACATTTCAAACATATACATTTGCATACCGCATAAAATTATTGCACTACCTACAATGAGTAATTAAAATACATTTAAAAAGTGTTGATATATATAAAAGCGCTAAATATGCCAAAAGTACGAACTTTTGGATACCAACGTTAAAATTGAAATTACATACAGATTATTATCGTCCAATTTTCTAACCATCAAAGAAGAAAATGAATAAGCATGTTTATAATGTTTGGCATCATGACAGTCGCAAAGGTTTGCCAGTTTGTGCATGAAAAAGCACACACAACCAGGTGCATCTTAATCTTCACCCAGTACTAGTATTATTAGACTTGTGGTCATTAGTCAACATCATGGGATCGAATCCTTTGGACCACATATAGAAGAAAGCATATTTAGTAGTTTAGCAACCATAAACACTCCAGTGCATAAGAAACGTGGACTAATCATCCATATTTTATATGAAAATCAGAAGGGGGAAAAAAAATAAATTCATGAGTGAAGGGAAAAAGGCTTAATTAAAGTATAGATGAGGAGAAAATTCTTGTAAAACAAATCTTGTTTTTCACTCCTTTAAATATTGATTTAGAAATTATAAGACGTGTATATATAAAATGAATATATCATTATGTTTGTCTCTTACTTTCGTTATACGATTAAGATTTCATGTGAA
Organism: Carnegiea gigantea; assembly: GCA_029747015.1. NCBI lineage: Eukaryota > Viridiplantae > Streptophyta > Magnoliopsida > Caryophyllales > Cactaceae > Carnegiea > Carnegiea gigantea. Next base: position 770,360 of record JAKOGI010000187.1, on the reverse strand, counting down.
TTATACTTTATATATAAAAAGTAAATGAAAATGGATGGAATACAACTTATAAATTGTTTGCAACAAAAACTAATATACCAAAAGGTGTGGTATCAAATATTATAAATATAATTAGTACTATTTACATTTATATAAAAATTAATCATCAATAATATTTATTAGATGAAGTAAAATCAATAGTAGCTTTCCAACGCAAACTTCTAGTGTCATCTCAATTAACTATGTCAAGATTGCAACTACACACTATAATCACTCATCATCGATGTACAACTATACAAATTTAAAAATTTTGATAGTTTTGCATGCATTGTATATCTCAGATTCAAATCACAATCTTCCTTATATATATATCTCATGCAAGTGCTTGCCTGATCTTGTACTACAAATAAATACGAGAACGGTTAAGATTTGACCTCTAAACTATGCTGATAAACCATCTCAATAAAAAATTCAAACTGATGATTGAAGATCCATAGGCTTTATATTCTAAAAATATACAATTAGAATTGACGGGCCCATATGGCAATTATATTTCCACTAGAAGTTAAGTACACTTGTTCAAATGTTAATGGCCTATTGACATGAGTCAACAAACTCGTGCATGGGAGGCCAAATTCTCATTGACTGTATGAAGACTATTAAATAGAAAATTAAATAAAAAGGATGGGGAAGAAATTGGGAGGTCCAATGTTGCTTAGTTCGACAGATTCTATATTTGTATCATCAATTTGGCCACAAACCATATGCCTTGATTTACAATTTATCTTTATTAAACGTCTGTGAGTTATAATATAACTTCATAAAATAAGTACTTGTGTGACATAATAGATCCAGTTGAAAATACACATCACTTGATCAAGCTATACAAACTTCCATCGTTATACCATTTTTGATAAAAAATCAATGAAACTAACTGAAAACGCTCTCTAATTGAACTTATACAAGTATGCAAGCGATCGAACCCACATGTACAAAAGGCGAGAAATAAATTTTAGAAATGGAAACCCTAACTCTCATAAAAAGGAGAGAAGTACTAATTCGAACAAAAGAGAGAAAAATCTTCTTAGAAGAGAATAACAATACCACTAGATATCAAAATCGATTGAAGAAATTGATGTTAAAAGGGCTTATCATTGACTATAATTAGGTCAATAGCAATGCCATCAAATTGGAAAAAAGAAGGGTGAAGTTGATATAAAACTAGGGTTCATAGAGGTGGAGAGAAGAAATTATGGATTATTTTGTCGAAGCGAAGGAAAGAGGGATAAAGAATAATAAATAAGATCGAGTAAACATTATCTGCACCTTTGTTCGTGAGATATTGGTAAAAAAGTAATTACCTTTTCTAAATCAGCCACAGCGGATAATATTGTCCATATATATTTATATATATATATATATATATGTATATGTATGTATGTGTGTATATATATATATATATATATATATATATATATATATATATATATATATATATATATATATATATATATAATTATTTGCACCAAAAAAAATGTCCTAGATTATTTCTGCAATCGTTTCTTGCTCGTAAAATATCCTATGTTTTGGTTTCAAATTACCAAATATTACTGTAATAAACTAAAAAATTAGCTTAAAATAGTCCAAAAGATCAATCAAATGTGTAAAATATTGGCAATTAAATATATGCGCTATGTACGGTCAACTTTTGACCTAATTGCACATAACATGCCCAATATTTCACTGGAGTTAAAATTAAATCATTAACAATAATGGCATAGGCACGTGGCCTTTGTATCCATAAGCGTGGAAGTTTTTTAAATCATGAATTTCATTTTAAAGCAATGTGTAGAAAGCAAAAATTCTATGACGAATCAGATGATGTCACGTGTAAAAAATAGACCAATCATAAATTGCCACGTGTCGCGTTGACTTTGGTGGACCCATTTGGTCAAAATTAAGTGCAGTCAATCAAAAGCCGCCACGTGTCATCGATGATGCAGAAATTAGTAATTATTTTATAAGAAAATAATTACTAGGCCTAGGCCCAAAACCCGGCTCCAACCCTAGCCGGCAGAGCCTATAAATAGGGGTCTTCTCCTTTCATTTGGGGCGTTCAGCATTTGGCAGAATTCAGAGCTCAGACAGCAAGGACCATCCAGCTACCAAGCGAGAAGGGTCAAGACTTACAGAGTTTCAGAAACCATAATCAGCCACTTGCAGATCAAAATCAAGAACGACCTTCAGAGTTCTTCAACTGACTTGCATCAACCGAGATCAAGTATCAAGCCCTCGGAATACTCAAGTCATTAGGAGATCGAATAAGAGGATCATTTTATTGTGTCAAATTCAGAGATTGTACTCATATACAATATTAATACAAAATTCAATTTGTTGCTGAATTTCTTGTCTAATTTGTTTTAGGCGCAAAATTTGCATTTACAAATTTGGCACGCTCGGTGGCACCTCTCTGCCTCTCATCTCTTTCTCCAAAATACAAAATTTGTACTCCTTTGAAGATATCATGGCCCCCAAGAATGCTTTGAAGAAGAAGACTATCGAATCTAAATCTGAAGGATCTGCAAAGGCTAGTATTGCATCTAACAATCGAAGCATCAGGGCGATGACTAAGAGCATGACCAAAGCTGCTGCCTCCATCACCTTAAAGCAACAAGCAGTGGCTCCAACTTTGCAGTCACGCAAAACTCAAAACTTTGGCTTCAACTTGCCTGCTGATGGAGTCAATCAAACTGCTTATCTTCTTAATTTGAAGCTAAAGACTCTTACTATCTTCAATATAAAGAATGCTCTACCATGTGGACTGGAAAAATTCTAAACCTACATCAATCCTGTCTTCCAACCGATCAGTGAGGAGGATGATGATTATGGTAGCAGCAATTCTTCACCAACATCTTCAAGAGATTAAGTTTTCTCACAGGTTGAAGTCGAATCCTCTGACACTGTTATCATGCCAGTCATGGTGACAGAGACTGTCAACTTGGAGGAACAACTAGTAGATGTGAAGGCCACCCTCGATAGACTCTCAAAGGAAAATGCGAAAAAGGATGCTCAAATCAAGCGTCAAAGCAAACAGATTGCTGATTTGACAAAGAAGTTGGGGAAGCAGACGTCTAAAGCCTTCAACAAATGCTCAAGCAGTGAAGATTCTGATAAAGAGTCTAATCACAGCGAGGAGTCTGACGATGTACGCAAACCAAAGAACGATTCATCCTTCAGCTTAATGTCAGTTGAGCAAATTCAAAATTTGATAGCTAAAGCAGTCAAGGCTCAGTTGGGAAAGTCTCACAATATTCACTTGTATACAAAGCCTTATACAAAGAGGATCGATGCACTTCGTATGCCTCATGGCTATCAACCTCCCAGATTCAGCCAATTTGATGGTAAGGTAATTCCAAGCAGCACATCGCTCACTTCGTCGAAACCTGCAGCAACGCTGGCACTGAAGGTGATCGATTAGTGAAACAGTTCATGCGATCCCTCAAGGGAATTGCATTTGACTGGTATACAGACCTTGCCTCTGAGTCCATTGATAGTTGGGGACAAATAGAAAGTGAATTCTTAAATCGTTTCTATAACACACGCCGCGTAGTCAATATAAGTGAGTTGACTAACACTAGGTAAGGGGATAAAGAGTCAGTCGTAGACTATATCAATCGTTGGCGTACCCTCTCATTGAAGTGCAAGGATCGCTTGCCAGAATCTTCTGCTGTTGAAATGTGTGCCCAAGGAATGGATTGGGATATACTTTATGCTTTGCAAGTGAACACGTCTAAAACATTCCAAGAATTGGCAACACGAGCTCATAATATGGAGCTTACAATTACCAACTATAGAAGACGGCTCAATGATGATGAATCAGTGGCATCGTCAAGAAATGAAAACTCCATACTTAGAGACTCTGAAGAGAAAGAATGTCCTTATTCTGAGTCTGATGTGCCAGAAATACTTGACAAACTTCTCGAGAAGGGACTTATACAACTCCCAGAGTCAGGTCGTCCTGAAAAAATTGGAAGAACTAATGATCCTAAATATTATAAGTATCACAGGATCATCAGTCATCCTATAGAGAAGTGCAAAGCATTCGGAAGACAAGTCCTGCAACTTATAAAAGAAGGAAGAATCATATTAGACGAAGACGACACTGAAGAATCTGATTGATCATCCATTATGGTCATATTAGAAAGTGCTTTGGAAGAGAACAACCCAAAATGGTCGTTTAGGGGGCAGACTTCCAAGTCAACCTCTATAGACTTCTAAGTCATCAAAGAACTTACAGACTTTTAAGGCACTCCTTGTAGAGACTCGAAGACTCTCAAGTCACTCATATTAGACTGTCAAGTCATCCAAACTCTAAAACTTCTAAGTCAGCCTCTAGAAACACCTATGTTATCGAACTCTCTGACTCTAAAGTCAATCATGCAGGACTCTTAAGCAAATCCTGCATTCAAAGTCATAAAATGTCAAAGACTCCCAAGTCGCAAAACTCTCAGACTTCTAAGTTAATATTAGCAGACTCTCAAGTCACCAAACTCTAAGACTTCTATGTTAGCCTTTACGGGCTTTTGAGTTGAGAAGCACTAAGACTTGCAGGTAAGCTTCTACAGACACCTCAGCCATCAAACTCTGAGAACTCGAAGTCGATCCTGCCAAACTTCAAAATCGGGCTTGACAGACTCTAAAATCATCAAAATCAAGGACTTCCAAGTCGCCTAAAGATTATCAAGTCGAGAAAATTGTAAGCTTTGAAGTGAATTCAACGACTCTCAAGTCATCAATAGCTTTGACTCTCAAGTCACCCTAGACTCTCAAGTCAGCATAGACTATCAAGTCACCCACAGGATACTCAAGCCGTCAAAATCAAAGACTTCCAAGTCACCCACAGTCCATCAAGTCAACAAAATTACAAACTTTGAAGTGAATTCTATGACTCTCAAAATTTGGAGAAAATGCTTTTCCTAACATCTATCAGAAGCTTTATGAGGCTCCGGATCCTTATCCAGCTCTTGCCTCAATTGCTGAGTTAGATACAAAAATCTCGGAGTTGGAGTCTGAGAACCAGAAGATGAAAGTTAAGCTTGACGAGTTTAAGGCTGAAGCAGCATATGAAAAATAAAGTATTTGCCCAAAAAAAAAAAAAAAACCTCAAGTCGTAGACACGGAATAAGAAAATTTTGGTGAATTGGAGGAACCTGAGGATAGGTTTATATAGTAGGCAATTGAAACTTCCCATTATTACTCCAATTCGAATATTGGTAGATTTCATCTCTTTGAATTATTGACAACTTCTATCTAGAACTGTCGATAGAATTTTATCACAAATTATAAACTTAGAAATTATCATTGAAAAAAAAAAGAAAGAAAAAGGAAAAAAAAAAGAAAAGCAATACGTGCCAACTACCAAACCAAAGTTAAAAAGGGGGGCAAATAAGAAAAATATTAACCCCCAAAGTTTTGATCATCTGCATCGATTGCGCATTCGAGACTTAGCCGCTTCAAAACCAAAAAAAAAAAAAAATCGATTGCACGGCCGACTCTCGAGGGGGCATTTGTAGAAAGCAAAAATTCTATAATGAATCAGATGATGCCACGTGTAAAAAATGGCCCAACCATAAATTGCCACGTGTCGCGTTGACTTTGGTGGACCCGTTTGGTCAAAATTAAGTGCAGCCAATCAAAAGCCGCCACGTGTCATCGATGATACAGAAATTAGTAATTATTTTATAAGAAAATAATTACTGGGCCTAGGCCCAAAACCCGGCTCCAACCCTAGCCGGCAGAGCCTATAAATAGGGGTCTTCTCCCTTCATTTGGGGCGTTCAGCATTTGGCAGAATTCAGAGCTCAGACAGCAAGGAGCATTCAGCTATCAAGCGAGAAGGATCAAGACTTGCAGAGTTTCAGAAATCATAATCAGCCACTTGCAGATCAAAATCAAGAACGACCTTCAGAGTTCTTCAACTGACTTGTATCAACCGAGATCAAGCATCATGCCCTCAGAATACTCAAGTCATTAGGAGATCGAATTAGATGATCATTTATTGTATCAAATTCAAATATTGTACTCATATACAATGTTAATACAAAATTCAATTTGTTGCTAAATTTCTTATCTAATTTGTTTTAGGCGCGAAATTTGCGTTTACATAATGTACAAGAATAATATGAAAGCAAAGGCTTGACAACATAGCAAAACAAATGTAAATATTTAAAATAATATCTTGAATAATATTAGATGTATAAGATAATACCCCAAAAAATAAGCCATATCAAAATAATGTCATCAATATTGCTTAAACTATGTATGCACTCTAAAGTGAGCAATATATATATACTATGTAAATTGATTAAGGGTATGTTCTTTTTGTTGAAAAATGTAGGTTAGTAAATTGATGAAATTAGTTGAAATTGATTGAAATAGATTGAAATAGGTTGAGATGAGTATTTTTTTGTTGAAGTAGGTTAAAGTTGATTGAAGTAGGCTGAAGTGGGTAGAAGTTGATTAAAATAGTAGAAAGTGGGTTGAAATTGGTTGAATCTGGCTGAAGTGGGTTGAAGTTAATTAAAATGTGTATTTTTTTTATTAAAGTTTTGAAACAGATTGAAGTGGGTTAAAGTAAGTTGAGGTTGGTAAATTTGAATTTACCAACAAAAAGAACAGAGCCTAAAAGTTATTACATATATCAAAGAAATAGCATGGCTAGCTTGAATTGTCTTAGATATTTATTTTATATCTCATATTATTTTAAGCCAACTTTCAAAATATAATTAATATGTGCTGAAATATTTGTGAATTTCATAGTCTCCTATGAAAAAGATATTGAAATATTGAAGTTTATCTAGAGAAAACATCTACATCTTACTACAGTTGTATTGACTATGGAGCCATGATTTTTTAAAGGATTGTATCGATGGAAAAGACTGCTTTGCATATGAGGGATATAACAGCGGTCAATAATTTATGTGGTGGGAATCTTTTAATTTGGACCATGTCAAAGTGGAATTTTATGCCTTTTTTTTTTTGTTTCGTTTCAAAACAACTAAGAAACGTGAGTTGAAAAAATGTACTTGAAAAATTAGTACTATCACATTGGCCAGTTAATTGATAGATATTCCAAAGACTTGATGACTTCGAAGTCATCTGTGCTAGCTCTCTTTATCCCCCCATCCTTTTTATTTTCTTCTGGAAAAATATAAAAATAAATTCTAGAGATTATTTTTTTTGGATGCAGAAGAGGCGTTAAGTCCGAAAATTATAGTTCTAGAGAAACTTTATCCTAGCTAGTGAATACAAAATAAGGTCATTTTTGTTTTTGTTTTCATTTTTAAGGTTTAAGAAGTCATAAAAATAAAATTTATTATAATATAATTACCGTATTATGGGAGATAAGGTAATTAATCAAATCTAAAATCGAATGTATCCATAATTTCCGTTTAAAATTTACACCAAAAAATAATCTCCTTTTGAAATTATTAGATCAAAACTTCATTGACTAGGCCTATTATATAGTTCATTTCCCCTTGAAGGCCTTTTGCTGTGATATTTTCTCCGTCTCAAAAATATAATCCTTTGCAATATTTTGAAAGTTCGAACGATTATCATCAATATTAAATTGTTTGGTTTTTGTTAATTTTATGTGAACTGGACCTGAGAACAAACGAGTGACGTATATTATAAGTTCAACTGAGGTTTCAAGTTAAAGTTAGTTGGCAATGGGTGGTGTAGTTCCCAGCATTATATATACATGTCCAAGACCTATAGTATTTTCAATTTAAGACGATACTCGCTTTTATATTTTTCATGATGTCCTCTTCCTGCATGGGCTACTGACAAGGTGAAACACGTGATATGATGTGATGCTAGAGGCAGTGATAAACCATCAAACAATATGCTCTAATATCATGTTAAATTTTTGCCTGATCACGTACGATCATCAGGTTGTCTTATATAAAGTTAACCTATACAACAAGTTCGTGCTCCTGCTCGTAATAGATATAGTTTGTTTGTCAAATAATTGAACCTTAACAGGAATATTTAATTTACTCAATATGCAATCTTAAGATGTTATATATGTATATCAATTATGCATTTAGAGTGCACGCTCTCAATTATCGAATATATATTTTGTTCCACGTTTATTTATAAACAATTTTTAATGTATATGTACTTACATGACTTTCTAAAGTGTTTATACACAAAGCGAGATTTATACAAGTTGAATTAATTAACTACCGACAAAGGTTTATGTGGACTCCATAATTTTATTTTAATTATTAAAATAGTTTGTCTTAAGTAAGAATATTTGACATATACTTATTCTAGGACAATTACAGGCTAGCCTTACTTGTTAAGTCCATATTGCTTAATATATAGTCTCATAATAATTTATCATTAAGTGATTTTATCCGAAAACTTTCATTATTATAATCCTTTTGGCATCCAAATTACAAATTTAGGAATCCATATGCCCAACTACAGATTGTGCTCTCAATTTTTATTCTTTTTTAATCTAGGTTAAGTGGTACATGTTTATATTTTCTATTCCTAATTTTCTAGTTTATATGAGTTACAAAAGACAGTATAATATAATTACAATGTAATTAAAGAAGTGGCAATCAAACGTATATTAGAACTAATAATACTTAAAGCCTGAATCTTAATCATCATCAAATCAAGATCTCAGCTCATTGGCCTCCTACCCTAATTTACAATGAAGTGCTATGATAAATACACCTATGTGTACCCCCCAAAAAAAACCCAACTTAAGAAACAAGGTTCTATTGTGTATTTATTTTAGTTAATCAAACAAGCTTTTTTCTAACCCAAAGGGAAAAACAAAAAGAAAAGAGAGACCTACTTAACTCTCAAAAATGATATTGCTTATTCTGAACTATCTACATCATGTCATGAATTAATTTCAATATCTCTTGAAAACGTACTTTTGTAGTACGTGGATAGAATGTGAGATTCTTGATTAATTTACTCTGTAAATGTAAAATGGCTATTTTTTTAATTTATTGTACCTTGTTGAGTGAGACAGTTTATTCACATACTGCGAACCAAAAAAGAAATAGTAGACAATCTTCACTGAAATGTTTTATTGCCAAATTATTGCATATTTTCGGGAGCATATAATCCCGTTATCATGTGTGTGTGTGTGTATATATATATAGAGAGAGATACACACACACATACACGCATTTTTCAACGTGTATTTGTCATATAAATGGTTATTAATATATATTTCGCTTATATAACTTCCAGGAGTATTATTTAAGTATATATCAATCCACGACAATTAATTAATATATAGTTTAAAAAAATAATTCTCAACTCTAAAACCCTACCAAAATTTGTTACTCATAAATTAATTGGTATCACCACAAATCTAAGTCTATGAAGGAAGCAGCCCCCTCATCTTGATCAATCCCATCCCAATTAATTCCCCTCTTCAAAGCCGGTGGGGTAAGAAGCATCCCCTCAGCCATACTATCAATCAATCCAGGCATATTAAAAATAGCCTCTTCATCCCAAAACGACCCTCTAGAATCTTCGACACTCTTCTCGGCACCTTCCAAGCCATTGCTTCCGCAAGAATCTTCCACCTGCTCGTCAATTTGATTACCACCAGCTGATGAGTATGATAGGGCATGATCCAGCCTTTTTGTGGCTTCAAGGGCGGCTCGCCGGATGTCTCGGGGTGAGGATGACTTGGCTCGAGGGGCGAACCAGGCTGAGTCCGGAAAGTTGAGGACAGCTTGGTCGCCCCTTAGTGCCAGGGCAGCAACATCATATGCCCTAGCTGCCAGCTCTGGATTAGGGTAAGTTCCTAACCAGATCCTGGTCTTCTTGTGAGGCTCCCTAATCTCACAAACCCACTTGCCACCGTCCCTCTGGCGGACCCCATGGTATATGGGGTGACGGGTCTCTCGGAATTTCTTCCTGCCGGCCCTCCGCTTCTGAGGGAGCAGATTCAGAAGCGGAGTCATATTAGAGACCGGCTGCAGTGGCGGAGTGGTGGGCGAGTCTGGAGCGCTTATTGAATCTCCAGACTCGCCCCCACTCGAAACTGGAGGAGAAGATGCTGGTGGTAGCTGAGACGAGGATTCTAGCAACTCAGAATTCATTGGAAATAGAAAATGAGGAAAGGGTAGGGGAGATTTCATGCGTGCAGATTGCAGGGTGAGTGGGGGTGTGAGCTGAAATTAGGGGATATATGTAAAGTAAATATTGAACACGTGTGTAATTGAGGGACAAGGTTTTAGAGCATGTGAAGCAATTTAAAATATTTTTTAAGAAGCAGCCACGTGTCCGCGCGTGGAATGGTGTACTATACAAAAACATGACGGCCGTAAGGACGGTCGTCAGGAATCTGGCGCCTTCCGTCCTCTGGGTTTACGTATTGGGTAATAGATCTAACGGCGCCGTTGCACATATCTGCTTCCAAATATGGTAGTGGGGGCTTTTGGGAAAGATCATGAGCCGCTTTTTTTTTTTTTTGGGGGGGGGGGGGGGGGGGGGGGGGGGGGGACTTTGACTTTTTTAATGCTTACTTTTTTTTTCCCCAAAATTTATCAAAGGATCGTGTGATTTTTCCAAATGGGAGCAGATGGAGGGGGCAAAAAACTCAATAACAAATTTTTCTACTAATTTAAGCCAGCAATACCAACCTATTACCCACTCTGATAAAACATATATATAATGGAAGAACTCTACTATGATATAGACATCAGTTACTCACTCTGATAAAACAGGAGCCCAAAAATCAAAGAATACAATCCATCTCAAAAACAAGAATACATTTATTCCAAGCACGAGACATGCAAAAAATAACACTCGGGTTGTTAATTAACTATGGATGTGAAAGAAAACATTGCATTTCATATCATAATCAGCCAACAACTCCCCCCCTCCCCCCAAAAAAATCGGGGCCATTAAAGTGCTAATAGTCAAAGTTGGCAATTTCTTATATGCTTGTCCACGTATATATATTTTTAAGAAAGAAGCACTTTAAATGTTCTTTAAGAAAGAAGGTAATACGTATCCTTTTAACTAGTTGGTTGCTTGGAAATTCGAAAACGGCATAGTATTTGGAGTATTAAATCCCAATTTCATGTATTGTTTAAAGTGTTAAATTGATTAAATTTTAAGACTTCTTTCTTTTTTTAAAAAAAAATAAGCATTGAGGCCAAGTGTTAGTGACCAAGTATTAAACTGTTTTAGGCCCTATTTTTTTATTGGTAAATATCACTTTCAATAAACTTGAACCCACTTCAACCTACTTCATCAACTTCAATTAAAAAAAAAAAAAAATCCATTTCAACCAACTTTAATTCACTTCAATCAACTTCAACCAATTTTCTACTATTTTAACCAACTTCTACCCATTATACACCAAAAAAAAAAAAATTTAACCTACTTCAACCAACTTCAATCCACTTCAACAAAAAAATACCTACTTCAACCTCCTTTAACCCGCTTCTAACAATTTCAACCAACCTCGTTAATTTATCAACTCATATTTTTCAACGAAAAAAACAGACCCTAAAGTTTAGAATTCTTTTTTTGTTTTAAAAATAATGGTAAACATTGAAGCTATGTGTTAAGTACATATAGGAAACGGGAAAATGGGACATTCTTGTAAGAACAAAGGCTCAAGACCTACTTGTATTGCCTCGTAAGTTAATAGAATGTGAGCATTATGAATTGAACCTGTTACCGTTTTTTTTTTTTTTAAAAAAAAAAGATAAAAAATTAATGCTGTTGGTGGTTAGCTTTTGGACCTTGATAATAAGGCCTCCCCTAATTTGAGACACCCTCCCCCCCCCCCCAAAAAAAAAAAAAAAAAAAATCATATTTGATTAAAAACATATTTGATTAAAAACAGTAACAAATCAGATTATATTCCACAATTTGACCATACCAAACACATGATTTTATTCCCCCATTTCCATGATATGACTGATATCATTCATCAGTTGAACTATACATTAATTTAAGTACATTATTCTTTTTTTTTTTCCTACTCAAATTTTAACTATTATTATTATAGTACATATTATGAATTAATATCACAAACTTCATGCCTAGAAAAAACGAAAAGAAAATAATATCAAGCACACATAATTAGCCTAGTCTTGAATTATCTCATTTTAATAGTAATAATAATCCCATTCGGATGTTAAACACCACCACAACTCCAAGGGGTAAGAAGATTCTAGCAGATTGCTACGGTAAAACAGAATTCAATTCAAAGGTTTTTTTTAAAAAAAAAAAAAACCTTCAAATGTCATGACACGTGGCAATAGCATAGAGCTGCTCCTACTTAAACCAGAAGAACAAAAAAAAAAAAGGGTGCAACTCCGCCGATCTTTTTTCCATAATGTGTATGTCTAAATTAGAGCAGCGTGGGTCACGAAAAGGCACATCAGATGACTGTAGAAAATGACCAGAAGAAGCAGATATGGCACAAAACTGTAGTTTTCAAAACATAGCGCAAGAAGCACGAGGATGAACATTCATCTTTTCACACCCACTGCAATTACTGCCCGTCCATAATTTTTGCCCATCACTCTCACCCTCGGTACGGCCGGTCCCTGGCGAAGAGCAAGACCTCCCCAACAACTTGTTTTCCACGTCCGGCTCCACCACCTCGACAGCATCTAGGGAAGAGATGGAATGGCTGGTAAAGTCTTTGGAAGCTAGTACCAAACATGTTGGTTCGAAGTGACAGGGGACTCTGTTTAGGGATGTCTGCAAATAGTGGCATAAGCTAGCTTAGGTATTGACCCCTTGTCCTTGAGGCGGGTGGGAGTTAGTTGGGAGAGAAGCTTGGCGTTTCCTTAGGCTTGCGATTCGTTTCCTATGCCCACGCCCTTGTTTGTGTTGTTCCCATTCATGTGCTCCCCGAAGAACCCTATTTCCACATGCCTAAAGAAGGAAACATAAAACCATCAGAAATCAAAACATCGTAGTTTCAACCAATGACCAAACCTCTTGTAAATAAGAGAAGAATCTGGCCTCGCAGATATACTGAGTCCACAAGTCTCTTTCATCAAGTTTTTGAACACCAGTGTCTCCATTACAGGGCATTGAATCTGAGATTGAATCAGAATTGAGGAAAGCATTGATTATTTTCGCAGCTGGTCCGACCACTTGGGTAAACCATGTATCCTCTGAAAAGCCTGAAAATCAGAAGATTTGGAATAATAAACATTGAAGTGCATTTGGTGGGCATTAGAGTAGAACTGCCTTCAACATGAACAATTCCTCCTCAAATCTCTACAATTGTGGACTACGTTATCCAAACTCATCATTTTAATCCAACATATAGTGACGTTATGACAGATTATAGTATTGAGACATCTCGATGAGACTCAGACAATGCATACTTAGCCCCAAAAAGAATTGCCATGAAAATATCTCAAGTGCAACACTTGGGCATATACCTCACAACACCTACAAACTAACACAGTTGCAGAAATGTCAACAATTCTTATGAATTGATGATAAGACAAAAAATAAGAATGGAAGAGTGTTACCAAGTAAAGATTCTGTAGAATCAACATACTGTATGCTCCACCCAAATAATGTCTGCAATCTACTAATCCTCCTTTTCTGCAAAGCAACAAAAATCACAAACAATCATCTCCATTCTAAGCACATGAATCCAACTAACAAATCCCAGCTTCCTTTCGCAAATTTTGGTTTCCAATTCATCAGACAAAGATGTAATTCATGAAAAGGAAATCACAGAAGCTGTGCAACAGTGATCAGAAATATCCCGTAATAGCATCCTACAAATGATTAAAACAATCGGAAGAGCAAGAACACTACACGTTGGACACATCTCTTCAGGGGGACTTTGTGGGTCAATTCAACCAATTCCCGAGCTTAGATTTGTGACAAATAATTAGGGGAAATCACAAAGTCACTATATATATTAACAATATTTGCAATCATTTCTAGTGCCTCTGCAGGAGTTTATACCAAATGTTCTTAGCCCCTTAAAATCTATATCGTCAAAACTTTTTGGGCCTTGCAAAAACCACCTCCCTGTTTGCATGAGTTAGGTTGTGCAGAACTTGTCATCTTTGATCCCCCCAAACTGCGCTTCAGCAAGAACCAAAATGGTGTTCTGTTATTGTTGGAGCTAGGATAGTAATATGAGACCATAATTCAAACAGGGTAATAAATAAATCACATGAACAAAAAGAGAAGAGAAAAGAAAAACAGTTAACACCAGCACGGCTGGGGTTTAAGTAGCTGAAAGGCAGAATGCTTACTTGCCGCCGGACAAGTCTTCGCGTGTTTGCTTTTAGTTCGTCAATGCCATCTTCCAGTAATGGTCTCTGTGGGATATCCGCAGCGGACTCTACAACCTCCCTCAACTTTTGTCTCGGACAATTTCCGGTAGGGGTCAGCAAAGTTAAAACATCAGATGAGTTATTTCTCTCATCCCTTACTTCAGAAAGGAAAGCATGTAGAAAATCCTCAAACTCCCTGACCCCTATTGCCTGCCGCAAACCTCGTGTATAATCTGCATTCAAGGTGTAAATATCATATACTTCCTCAAGCAAACCAGCCTCAATCATCCTGTCCACTCTTTGCTCGACATATCGGTCTAGCACCGGAAGAGATGCGTCAACACAGATGAAACAACAATTGTATCTTGAATCAACACCAAGACGACCCCATTTCTGTCTGCCACATAAAAATTAAAAGCATCCAGTCAACACTCAGTCGACTATCACGAGTCTACGAGGCGGAAAGAAAGATTCATAAAAATAGCGAATGGCGTTTAAAACATATAAGAGGGACAGTCAGGCCATGCCAATACATCTAAACAAAGTATATGTGAAATCATTGTGAATACAAACCTCCATCATTTTTCCCTGAAAAAGTTCGCTTGGAAGAACTCCAGAATGATCAAATAACTCTAGGTATTGCCTAATCTGCAAATATTCAAACAAGATTCAATCACTAGTTTAGATCAATATTAGCTAATCAGTAAAAGCAGCTGAAATACCGTGTCAGGCAATGCTATCCAGAAAGTCTTGGAATGTTAACACTGATAGCATCAATCCCCAAGTCAACCAGTGCCTATGTATCACTTTCGCCCGTTTCAAGCTATAGCTCAAGTACAAGCAAATATACAAAAATACGGATTAAGGGGCCAGGCCCACCTCCCATGACCTGCTATATGACAAGAGACTTGCAGATAGAGGATCAACTTCAAAATCACCTCGATGCAAGTTCATAAGCTAATGGCCAAAAATAAACAAAGATATTCCCGAAAATTAAAAATGCTTTCTACCCCATGAAATCTAGCAACTAGATAGATACCTATCTGTCTCATGTAGTCTGAAGATCCATTTGGAAGAAGGGCGGCAGGATTTATGTCCGTCCTTCCTAAAATGAATCTCCATAATATCATCCAAAAGTTGATCATATAGAGAGAACAGTGGATAAACGTTTAGAATGACTACAAAAGCCCCAATGGTAGCTCGATAAACCCAAGTGCCCAATGGCAGGGGTTTGCCTCACACCAAGCCTGCTTTAAGGTTGGAATTTTCATTTTTAAATATAGAATGCTCCGATCACATCGCTCCTTCCCTACACCTACTCCTTGACTCCTAGTCCAAACCATTTCCTGGTTAGAGGGCCCCTCCTCTTTTGAAAATTTTGGGTTTAAAATGATAAATGGATGATAATGGGAAGACTGCATCATCATTGTTATGCACAATTCCAACAAATTTGAAAGTAAGGAAATTCAACATATGAAGACGCAAACCAAAGCAACACATGCAACTGAGAAGCATACTTTTCTGTGATCATTAGGATGTAGTCTGTTCGCTGCCTGGGGATCTACTGCTCTAAGACGGCCATAGCTATATTTGTCATTGTCTTCCGCAGCATAAAGGTCATGCTCTTCCTGATTGGCTGCAAATTTTAAATGATAGGAGATTAGATCATGTCCTCAAGCTGAAGAAGGCAATACAATTATGCTCATCTCCCAAGCACAATGCAGAACTTAGCATCTAAATGAAGCATACGAACTATAAGTAATTCCTCACTTCCACTTCTCCAAACAGGTATCATTGTGTTTGTTGGCCTCCCTGTCACATTAAAGGGTTAATAACAGACAAGCAGACAAACCCTCAAGTTTACCTGAGCAATCACTTAAACAGCTACTGCCCATGTCTTGTGCTGAATCATGTCGAAGGAAGGGACTGACAAGAGCCTGGACGCAACATAACAAGGAGAATTCAAGTGTTGTATAGAAAGAAAACAAAAAAGCAGAATATATAATTTTGGTGGATAAACTAATTTGTACAGTAGAAGAGTAGCCAGACTAAGGGCACCAGGAATTAAGAAATTATGAGCAAAGAGGAGATGCACAGAATCCAGATCGCATCACTGAATTTGGTTTAAAAAGACATAAACAAGACCAATATTGATTGGTCTCCTTGCGAACAGTGATGTTTGCAGAGATGAGGCTGCCTACATATGGATCTTCCTAGAGCCCACAAAAGCGGGACCTACACCGCAAGTAGTCGTTGTTGAAGCAAGAAAAATAGTGAATATCAATTATGTTAGAAGAGTACTACCGCATTACGCAAAACATTAGAAAGACCCAACCAGAGAGCTCCATTGGATTCAGACATCTCATGAAGAAATATATAACTAGAAGATATTTCATCGCGTAATAGAAGGGTTTATGCGATGAATAATAGGCTTGACATGATATTTAAGAATTAAAACCGATGACATACTGCCACAGTGGCAGCTATAAATAAGAGCACCCATAAGCTGCCTTGGAAGACTGAGACTTCAATTAGAACAGTGTATACATACATAGAGGACAGAGCCTCAGACGACTTGGTTTGCAGTTTCGACTCTTACACGCGTACATCCATGATCCAGCACGGAACCACATAACCAACAAGGCACACACATAATCTTTCAATGAACAAATAGAACATGATATGCTTACGTTAACAAGTTTTGGAGAAGAAACTGCAGCATAGCTAGAAAATTTTCAGGTTGACAAACAAGCTCACAAGAAAAATCAGTCATACCTGAATATAAAAATTTGTTCCACCAACTATAAGAGGCAAGTGATTTCGAGATATTATGTCCTCTATTAGCTGAAAGTCCAAACAAAGAAAATCCATGTTAAGGCCACAACAAATGTAGTCACTCAATCAGATCCACATGAAAAATGAAACAAAAATAATAGAATCTTACTTTCAAATCTCTGGAACTTAAAGCATGAAATATCCAAGACTGCAATCTACTGGATATATAGGTACAAATCCAGGACAATCAAAGTGTTGCCTTATGCAAGGTTTGTCCTTCCAATGAAGTTATCACTGCGCACATTACCAAAGGCAACCAGCTAGATTTTTTTTTTGGGGGGGGGGGGGGGGGGGGAAGAACAGCATCTCAAACACACACCCCCAACCTTACAAATGGCATTTATAGCATATGCATCTCAAAAATAAACACCAAGACTCTTCAACAATTTGCTGCGCAAAGCAAATGATTGAATCACTAAACTGAAGTCCGTGAAGAACAGGTTCCATAAAACCGGTGTCTTTAACCTCGCACATGACACAACAAAAGATTGTTGCCTCATCATTTCCATTGGGTCAAAGAGTGCATGTTTAGTTACCAAACTAGTCCCAACATCTACCAAAGGACCGAATTTCATACTGAAGGCTTTAGGGATTTTGAAATAGGCATATGGAACAACTTATAACTGTACATCATTTTCGTACTCCGCAAACCCAATATCTCTTCTAATTCACGCATTAAAGAAACAAAGAAGCAAGCAGTTTACCCTCATTTCATAAGCAGAGCTTTCAGTTTAGACATCCAAAAACAAATGGTCATTTTTTGCAATGCTTTTTTTCAAGCATCATAATTTTAGCTCTCTTACCATACAATTATGAATTCAAACAAGCAGGTAACTGAAGAAAAAAGAAGGTAGGTGCTTCTTACTGGTATAGCAGCATCTCGGAAGTCCTTGGAAGTGAATTCAACATTTGGGCTCATTGTTCCCAACAGATGGTGTGGCACTCCTGCAACCCAAAACCCATCAGAAAAAAGGGGGAAACGAGACAAAACGAGAGATGAAGAGAGAAAGTGATTGCCTTTTTGCTCAGTAAGAGTGACTTTATTAGTGAGAACATCCAAACCGCGGTAGACTTGCATGGAATCAGCGTTGATGATCTCAACGGGGAAATGGGCAGCTAAATCAATGGCCAACTTAGACTTCCCAGACCCAGTTGGCCCCATTATCACCACCACCTTGGGTTTCGCCATGGTAGGAGCTCCATTTCCGCCATTGCTAGGGTTTCGGAGTTCCTCAATTTCGACAGCACCCTCCATACCTGATGATCTACCAAAGTGTTCGGCCTCTGACACTGCTTAATTTGCCTTGCCTTTGTTCTGGACTGCAGTTTTAGGTGAAAAATGCCCTCAATTTCTGAGTTTCCGACATTGCTAGGATCGGACAAGTCAAGTGAAAAATGTCCCAATTCAAACTCAACTTGAATTGAAATTCAGTCAGATTATGTCACATAACCTCGATCGAGATAATATATATAGATGGCATGAATCATTTAGCAAAGAAGTTTGGAGCAGTGAACGATCAGTATCTTGATTTGAAATTGACCTAAACAATCTATTCACCAAGTTTCGGTTTCTTAATGGGAGGAGAATAGCACTAAAACGGAAGTCTCTAAGAGAATTCACACTAAAACTACTCGTGTAACAATATTTCACAACATTGATTTTTTGTGCAAACTCAGGCTGAACTAGTGTTCACGCAAATCAAGAAAATTATTAAAGAGAAGGAAAATTCATTCAATCATTCATCAAACCATTAAAATAGTAGATACGGTATCTTTTAAGATCATGTCCAAATTATAATGTGACTCATTCCCTAACCGTATCCTACATAGAGAAATATGACCCATATCATTGACGTTTGGTGATTTCATACACCACAACGGTACAACACAATTCAGTAAACCTTGTAACAGATTTCATAATTGTCGATGATATAAAATTACAAGTATAGGAACTAGGATACCCACAACATTTGAAAAAAAAAAATACAAACCAAACAAATTAAATCCAATTAACGAAGCACACTTAACAAAGTTAGCAATCTTTTATTTGTTTCGTTTGTTTTTAGCTTTGATCAAACAGTTAGATCAGATATTAGTTGAACATTAATTTGAAAAATCATGAGGATCAGGGCAATGATTCAATGTGCTTGCTGAGCTCCTCCAGCTTCTTCAATCTCAACTTCTCACTTTCGGTCATCAACTATTAAGACCAGAAATTACATTAATTAATGACTGAAAAGATATATATATTATTAGTAGAATTTAATTTGTGATTAGTAATAACACTACTTGAATAAGCAAAGTTTGAAGTACCTCCATTAGTTTGGCAACAAGTTGGGCCTTTTCTTTGCTCTTCTCATTGAAGGCTTCTACAGCTTCTTTGTACTCTTTCTCCTGCACCATCTTAACTAATTAATCTTTTACGACTGGGAGAAGTACAAGTAGATGACAATCGATCAGTCTACTAGTACCAATGTCTGCAGGAGTAAGACCGCCTATATCTGAATCTCTCTAAACCTCGTGAAAGCGGAACCCACACTAGGAGGAGGAGTTGTTGTACATCTATTATCGACGCATAGGATTCTAAATTTCCGGTAGAAAGTGTATTGACATTAATTATTACCTTTTTCTGACATGTTATTCCGAGAGGTCTGAGCTCTCTATTGACGGTGTCAATTCTCTTTCGCACCAAAGCAACTTCCTTCTTCATTGGATCTTGCAAAGCTTCAAGCTCCTGATATCATTATTTCAGTTCATATTATGAAAATTAAATACACATACCATTGCGTTAATTCAATTTGGCGCCATTTTCCTCGAGCAAATCTAGCTATTTGGTAAACACAAATTTATGGAATCCAATTGCAAAGACTTATAAGCATGAGATGCATTTCTTTTTGTTGATGATATGTCAAAGTTTACAAGACGTCATCCTGCTCCATACAGAATCATAGATCCCTCATTTGTTAATCATCTATTCGGATTTTCGAAAGAAACCACATTGAGGGATCTAGTTGGTTAAGCATAAGGACAAAATCCAAATTCAAATTATAATACTCCAAAGTTACGTTCCGCGTAAGCATGGTGTAGGAGGTTAGGTAAGAACTCTCAACTTGGAATATTATAATCAACTGAAGCAAAATGTCTTTCTCAAATGTCTTCTATATCTTTTCTCATAGTATAATGTAATAGATGGTCAATAATTTTCAATTTAGATTCCAATCAATCATTTTGTAATTCAAAAGTGCGGACGTATACAGGTAGGATTCTCACAGTATGAAATTTATGTATCATATTTGAATTTGAAGGAGGACAACAATTAAAATTTCCAAACTTGCCCTCCAACTCAATTCCCATGCAAGGTTCTTTCCATGTCTTATTCTCCATAACGACAAGCAAATCAAAACCAGACCAAACCACCATAGCCAAAACCATGACTTACCTCGCGAATCTGAGCAAGGCGCTTAGTCTCCTCCTCCACGCGACCAAGCTGAGCCTGAACTCGCTCTCTAACCTGCGTCTTCTTCTTCTCGATCTCTTCTTCCTTGGCTCGAAAGGCAGAAATGACTGACCTCGAAATCTCCTCGTCCTTCTCATCGAGCCCCGACCCTGGGCTCCCAATTCCACCATTGTTGTAGCCCATCTGCATTATCCCTGAATTCTTCATCTTCATCATCATCATCCGTTGTTGTTGCTGCTGCTCCAATATCTCCCTGCTCTGTGTAGTATTCATTAGGTTAATTTTCCCTCGTTTTCTTGGGTTTTTTTGCTTTAATTTCAATACCCTTCTGTCTTTATAACTGCAAGGCTTTCACATGATGAAGTTATTTTGGCTTTTAAGGCAATCAACAGTGAACTGGTAGTTTAATTAGACCATGTATTATAATTTTTATTTTCTTTGGCCTTTTTTTTTTTTTGGTGCATATGGAGTGTAGGAATATACTGAAACGACCAAATGACCTACCTTTGAAAACAAAGTGGAAGTGAGAAATTCTCAAGCTTTTTCTTTAAGTCCTGGGACAGGTAAGGTCCCATATCTTCCCCTTTTTTTATATTTTCGAAAAAAAATGAAAGAGTAATATTCTAATAAAAAGTATATGCAGTACATTATTGCTTTTTTCCCGGCCTTGTTTAATTAGACTTTGATATGTAATATTGGTTAAATGTAATGTAATGCAATCAACCTTATAATATAATTACAAGTAAATAGTGTGTGGTAATTATAATTACAAGCTAAGGTAGTTGTCATATGCAATACAAATAAATTTATTTACATTATAAGATTGTTTTACATCCAACCAAACATCAACTAACTGTCTTATTGACAGTACGGGGATTACCAAAACCGGTTATTTTCTCAAGTTGGTGGATTGGTCAGAGTCATTTAACTGCTATTAGTGTCCTTTTTTCTACGTTTAAACTATTGAAACTTTATAGTAACATTTTTCCTCTAATCAGTAATCAGTCGTTATTGGTTATTCTCTTTTAATATTTTTCCTTTCTCTAAAATGCAAATGCTTGTGAATTGTGATATTATAAAGCATAAACCAATATGATATTGGTCGTATACAATATAAACCCCCATAATGTTAGAAGATAAAGTAGAGAGAGAGAGAGAGAGACTTGAGGGCCAAGACAGGGTAGGAGAGAAGTAGCATTAGCTTGCCTTGCCTTTTACAGTTATCATTACTAATCCATTATATTCTCCAGCTCATCATACATATGAAAATGACCATTCATCCTTTTTTTTTTTTTTTTTGAAGTATACCTGTTATTCTTCACTCTTTTGTTTTTTTTCCTTTTTCTTTTGGAATTACAGCTATTGTTTATATAAGATGGCCATTCACAAGTTTTGCATCATTTCGTCAAAAGAGCTCACAACTGCTTATTTGACATGACGGTGGCTTTTTAAATTGGAGATCGTAGGATTAAGCCTCATGGCCTGCAATTCTCCCCATGAGAAGACGTGTAGGACATTCAATTAAACCTTCAGGTTTCGGAATTTGTGGACACACCTTGTAAACACAGTGAAAAGCAAAATCCATCAATATACTGTTTTTTCCGTGAAAATTTCTAATTAAATTACTGATCATCCTTCTTTTCGTAAAAAATATCCGTCAAAAATTCAAAATTTTCTTATAGATTGCCCTACATGTATAGAAGCTTAAGGAGTTGGCAACTTACATTCACAAAAAGAATAAAAAAAAGATTTTCCATTGTCTCCTCCCCTTTAAAGGAAATTTATTTAGAATTTACGTTTCTTTCATCAATTACATGAATGGAATATGAGCCTTTAATTAATTGAGTATATAATATGTTAGCTAGTATTATTGATCTTTTCCTAAAATGACTATTTTTTGGGTCTTGAATCCTCTGTTTCATTGGAGTCGAGTTACTGTTAGCCAAATAAGTAATATAACTCTCTCATCACAGATTTTCTCCACTTATAGGACTTGAACCTGAGACATTACTAAACGGAAATAAGTGCCGAATCACTTGAACCAAACTGTGTTTGGTCTAAAATAACTATAGATGACTACAACATCTAATATGAACCAGGTAAAATAAAATTTCTAAAAAGTTCAAATGACTAGCCATAATAATAGTAAAATTCAAAAGAATTTCGATATCTTAAATTAACATGATGCTAATCCCCTAGTTCAAATGACAACCAGGTTAGAAAAGTACCTAATGATACATCTTAATTGCCTAGTTTATAGTAAAATTACGAAATGATTAAATCTGCCTTTTACTCATTATATGAATTTTGTATTGCTGTAATCATAAGATATTCAATATATCTAACAGAAAAGGTGAGTAATCATCTGGTTTGTCTCAAAGATGACAGCAAATTTTCTCTTTGAGATATTTCACTTTGTAGGGCCTCACTTGTTCTAACTTTATAGTTCGCAAAATCTAAGAGAATCAACATATATTGATGCTAAAGAAGATTAGCAAAGTGGCAAGGCGTTTATGAGTAGATTTTTGTTGTTTGAAGTAAGGTCACTTTATAAGGCATTTTGTGCACAATACTAGCTAATTAGCCACTTGTTTAAGGACTCTATTTGATGTCTTGATGTGTTATTGCCTATGAGTTTACGTACATCAAATCTATTCAAGAAACATCTCAACTAAAAACTTAAACTGAAGGTTAAACACCCAAGAATAAGTTAATATTTTATACTCTAACACGCTCCCTCACGCGAATGTCTTTCGGGCTTGAAGTATGGCTAGTGCAAAAACTTTCTTACCTTGTGCAATAAATTAGTATTGGGGTTGCTGAGATTCGTCCTCGAGATCTCTCGATCAGAAAAGTTGTGATACCATGTTCAAGAACTAACTTGAAGAAAACCTTAAGTTGATGGTTCAAAACCCAGAAATAGGTTTATACTCTAACAAAATTAAATCTACAAGTTAAGACTCTTGCCCAGATAAAGTGTTAGCAGGTCTAATGCAATAATTGAACTTCTAAATTGTAGAAATGTCGAGAAATAGGTTCACTTTCTTTCGATATTATGGATATAGAAATATTGAGCGTGTCATGTTTCATTTAGGGCTAGCAAAATTCAGGTCCGGACAAATCGAATATTTGGACAAAAATTTCATACCTGCGCCAAGTTCAGATTATAAATCATACCCTTTGACCAGAATTGGATTCAAACTTGAATGTCCAATATCCAGATATCCGAGTTTGTGATATCATTTTTAGACGTTGTAACTGAAATTCTGTATGATCGAACTCGAACGCGATTTTTTAATGTCTGAACCCGGTTATTTAAAGTTATTTTTATAAAATTTTCTAGAGAATTTGGACAAAAATTGCACATAAACCTAATTGTTCTAATATGTTCGAATCTAAAATGATTCAAAAATCTGTGCAACCAGAACTCAAACACCCAAACCTGAACCTAACCCGGATTTGAATTCAGACATGACCGGTTGTCCGAATTTTAAATTCGTGCAAAAGTTTTGGATTAGAGAGCAACTCTTTAAGCTTTGGATTATAGGCAATCGGCACATTGCTAATGTAGGATTCAATTAGAATACTATGTCTTTCCTCTAGGGCTCTCAAATACTGCAACATGATCTAACTATTGGGCAGTTGGGATTGATGTTTCCTGCTAGAGTTGCGCATTTGATGTGATCCAGTCGTGGATTCAATATATCTAGATGGAGTACAAATTTTACTAAATACCAAAATTCATCTGATTCCTTCAGCAGGAGAACCTGAACAGTAAATCATACTTCACAACTATCATGTTGCTAGATCTGCG
Source organism: Carnegiea gigantea (assembly GCA_029747015.1). Taxonomy (NCBI): domain Eukaryota; kingdom Viridiplantae; phylum Streptophyta; class Magnoliopsida; order Caryophyllales; family Cactaceae; genus Carnegiea; species Carnegiea gigantea. The sequence continues at coordinate 745,951 of JAKOGI010000187.1, read as the reverse complement.
AAATCTTACACTTTAATTGGTGCATCCAACATGATTCAGGCGTACCAATGTGAGAGGTCAGTAGTGAATTAGTGATGATGCTCTAAGTAGAATCATTGTTTCATATCGAATGTATGTGCTTCTTATTGATTTTAGGGTATGTAATCATGGTTAGATGTGACAGCTGCAATGGACCTTGAATCCTATCACTTAGGGCAAGATGAGTGTCACTTGTCAGGATGTAATAAATTTGGAAGAATAGTCACAGCTCATTCGTTGATAATTGAACATTGTAGTGCATTTGTTCTAAGACTTGTAGAGAGTGCTGAATTCCCCCCGGGGCCCACCAAAAAAAAAAAAAAATCCTACCCAACTAGTTACCTATAATAGTGCAATTTGGCGGACCTTTCATTAAGGCCCGGGAGGAGCGGTGGCAACTGGCAGACATATATTTCCAGGGACGATGTGTTGAGTAACTGCCAATCGAAAAAACAACTTCAAAATTATGTATAAAAATCTTACAAATTTTAAAATTATCTAAAATGGACACCGATAAAAATAAAGTAGCTAGTATTTATAAAATTCATGAAAACTCAAAAACGACTACCTTTGAATGAATTTTCTGGACTCGCCTGTAGGTAGAATGTTAATGGTAGAATAGGCCCGTAACATTGCTGGTCTAAGGTCTAGTTGCTTTCCCTTGCACACGTGTAGACTAGATGCAATGCAAACATACATCAAGGTTTTAATCCTAGCATCTAGAATCCACAATTGAGGAACAGGGTTTGCAGCATGCTTTAGTCATTTTGGCTTAGTGGTTTCTTAAAATATAACTATTGAGGCAATCCCTTCTTACTTTGGGGTTATTTTTTTTTTGGTTTCAGACTTTTATTTTGTTATAATCAAACTATTATCGGCTCCTTAAATAACAAGATTTTTTTATAATAATTTTTTCTAGTTACAAGATTCGAACTCGAGACTTTTTTTAAGAAAGCCAAATGTTAAGTTATCGACCAATTTGTATGACCCGACCATTTGGGAGGCTTTTTTTAATCTCTTCTAAGGTGATATTTGGTTTTGGCACGTGATATAGTGCTGGGAAGTGGGAAAGAATTTTTGCACATCAGTTGGACACATATACACTCACTTGACGAAATCATTTTTGCCCTTTTGGGTTTGACAAATGATACGCCGTCGTATAGCTCGCCAATTTGCTTGCTTCAAGCCTTCAACTAACCACTTCTTGACCGCCATAAGCGCAAACTACAAAGATTTTGCCTTTTTCTGCAGAAATTCATGGAAGGGTAAATTTTCCAGAGAAGAAGACGAAGAAGAAGAAGAAAAGAATCTCACCAAGCTGCTGAATAATCATCAAATATCTCTCTCCTTAGCATCAATTATTAATCAGGTAATCTGGGTTTTTGTTTCTGTTGCTTCATATCACGCGGCCTGGATGAAAGTGTAATTTCATTAATTTCAAAAACAACAATAAGCGAGATAATGAAAATGAAAAACTTTTGATTTCATTTCCACTTCTGGGTTTGATTTTTCTTTGTCTGATTAATAGTTGAATGAATAAATTGATTGCCTTGTGGGAGGGTTTTAGTGGTTTGCTAATTTATGAGCTTTAAAACCGTGCGAATTTAGCTTGACTAAAATTTTGATCTTAGCCCAGTTGGAGGCACTAACGATATTTTCTGCATAATATATGCTTCAATGATATCTTCATCCTTTAATATTAGTTGGGTTTTTCTGAAGTTCCACCATTTAATATTTGGCTTGCTCAATGGTGATGTTTAGCCGAGATACTGGGTTTGATGAAAAAATTTCAACATTTCCTGCATCTTGCTTTGCTTTTGTGGTGATTACGGTAGGCTTTGAGAACATTTTGTTTGAATTAATTATTGCTTTCCTTTGATGATTATAGTCAATATCTCAAATGAACATCAAGCTTTCAACAAAATATCATATCACACCAAGTACAACTAAAAGTTTCCAAATTCAGGCAACAAATTAACACTCGATAGTTATAGTTTCTAACAAAATGTCCCATCGGAGCCTTAAATATAATAGAACTCAAAGTAACTAGCAAAATATCTAAATCCAAGCCACAAACTAGAAATTTGAGTGAACGGGTACGAGTCTTATATGGGACGGGTATTGATAAAATGGGTATGAGGTGGGTATGGGGCCAGTGGGAGCTATACTCATACCCATACCCATACTCTTTTTAGCAATGCCCATTGCATACCCATTTGTTTCTCATGTTCAATACCAATGCCGATACCTGTTGGGGCAGGTTTTACGGGTTTTAATCGGGTATGGGTTTTTTTACCAGCCCTAGATTGGTGCTTTCTTATGGAGTTGATAATTTTGGGTACTTATTGTAGTTGTGTATTTTTCTGTAGATATCGCAAGTGTTTGGGATTCATCTGACAAAAGTCAAATTTGAGAAAGAATATATCAGGAATGGCTACTTCAGAAGTTCTGCATCCTCTACCAGGGTCTATGCCTTGGCATCATGGCCTTCATTGTGATCCATGCCGTAGGATGTCTAGTATACCACTATGCTTTAAGGTCCATCCCACTCCTTCTGGGATCAGTGGTGTGCAAGACTCGAAGGGGAAGAGGTATCCTGCATATACGAACAGATGTCCAAAAAAACAATTCATTCCTCCTTGGAGAGTTGTCACAAAAAGGCTTCATTGTTTGAGTTGTGAATGCCAGAGATTTGAAGGTAGTCCTGGGACATCAGATGATGGTTCAAATGGATCCTTCTTGCCTGATGAGACAAATAAGTTGAATCCAAGCTCGGCCAGAGAAAAGTTAGCTGCAGCAGCTGCCAAAAAAGAGAAAGCGATGAGGGTAAAAGCCGATTCTATTGAGGATGAGGCATGGGAGCTTCTAAGGGAGTCCATTGTGTACTATTGTGGTCATCCTGTGGGAACTATCGCTGCTAATGATCCAAGTTCCACTAGTATTCTAAACTATGATCAGGTCTTTATCCGTGACTTTGTACCTTCTGGGGTTGCGTTCCTTCTGAAGGGAGAGTACGATATTGTGAGGAATTTCATTCTCCACACACTTCAGCTTCAGGTGAAGTAAGAATTTCAAGTTTCATCATTAACCAGTGATGTTGGTTCAGAATTTTTAAACCATCGTACTTAGTCATATATCTAAAAATTATCAAATAGAAGATACGAACATATTGGTTTGGAAAATGGACACAAGGTCAATGACTTTGTTAGCTACTCTAATTGAACAGAATATGATATCTTCAAATTTCTTATCTTGTTCCATCAGCTTAAAGCTACCATTTCTCCAATGCATGCTCCTTTGCTTAAGCGTATCCTGAGTTGCATTCTGTGCAAAAGATTGACTTGCTTTGTTGTTGCCATGTTTTCTGGGGAACTTGAAAATCTTAGACATTCCATTTTGCAATAAATTATGAAATGGCTGGTTATTTGCTTATTCCTTGTCTCCGCTCTTCCTCCCCCCCCCCCCTTTTCCTTTTTTCTTTATTTTTTTGGTTTGCTGGGTGTTTGCGTGGGTGTAGTTAAAAGTGTGGGTCAGTATGAACCTGTCATGATTTTTCTTTATAAGATGTAGTTGGACTCAAACTAATTCGAAATTTTATATGGAAAAGTGAATTTTTTTTATCAGGAATGATAGTCACTTCTCATTCTCTAAGTGATAGCCATGTGAGATTCTTGGACTAACTTAAATATTTTGAGATATTACAAGTTACTTTTTTTCATTGGTAGAGCTGGGAGAAGACCATGGATTGCCATAGTCCAGGTCAGGGGTTGATGCCTGCCAGTTTTAAAGTGCGAACTATTCCGCTAGATGGTGATGACTCTGCTACCGAGGAAGTATTGGATCCTGATTTTGGCGAGGCAGCCATAGGTCGTGTTGCTCCAGTTGATTCTGGTCGGTGCTAAAAAGTTTCTTCAAATGCGTTTAACTGATAACAAAATTGGGCAGGTTTTTATTCTATGTTTCTTGTTTTCAACATTCAGGACTTTGGTGGATTATATTGTTGCGAGCATATGGAAAATGCTCTGGAGATCTTTCAGTACAAGAAAGGGTTGATGTTCAAACTGGAATCAAGATGATTCTGAAGCTCTGCCTTGCTGATGGGTTTGACATGTTCCCAACTCTATTGGTGACTGATGGTTCTTGCATGATTGATCGTCGTATGGGAATTCATGGCCACCCCCTCGAAATTCAGGTAGATGTTCAGCTGTGTTTGATGAATTGTTTTTTATTATTGCCACACTAATACTATTATGTGGTATCATGGCCCGTTTGTGATCAACCGCCTCTGTGTGGGATGTATGCAATCTTAAGAAAATAGAACGACAACCATTGCAGGCTTTAGAATGAGGGGAACCTTAGGACTGGGGTATTGGTTTGGTCTTTCTGTGTGCAGTTGATGTACGATGCTTTGAGAACAATTGCTACAAAGGGATAGTTGATGTAGGTCATTCTTATAGAGCAATTCCTACAGGAAAAGGCTCACACAGAATTAAAGAAATGTCACACAGAAATTCTCAGTAAACTCAATTAATCTTTCAAATTGTGAAATGTCTAATATAGACTGGGAGTAAAACCCATGTCGCATCTGGTAGACCCATGCAATAATCTGGTCATTTTCACGTTTGCCTGACAACAACTTAAACAGGGGTCTTTATCGTGTGCAGTCAAGTTGTGCTCTTATGCCATGTCAGACATCGTGAGACATTATTTGGGTCTTTGTGGAGTTGCTTATTTTTCCTGCCAACATATCATGAGGATCAAAGTATTTGCGCTTGTAAATGACTTCTTCATGCTCACCTGTTTTTCAGCTCCCTCAATCTATAGCCTGTGGTTTTCATTCTCTACTAGGAAAGGAGGGGGGGGAGGGAAGAGGAGGTTCATCCTTAAATCAGTGCTGTCTTTGCTTTTAAAATGACCTGGCCTTTCTTTACGGTATTTGTTTGGAAGGCATTGTTTTATTCAGCATTGCTATGCGCACGCGAGATGCTTGCTCCTGAAGATGGGTCAGCAGACCTCATAAGAGCACTTAATAGTCGCCTTGTTGCATTATCGTTCCACATCAGGGAATACTACTGGATTGATATGCGAAAACTCAATGAAATCTACCGCTATAAGACAGAAGAATATTCATATGATGCAGTCAACAAGTTCAATATCTATCCTGATCAAATTCCACCCTGGCTAGTGGAATGGATGCCCGATAAAGGAGGCTATTTGATAGGAAACCTGCAACCTGCCCATATGGATTTCAGATTCTTCGCTCTGGGAAACCTCTGGTCTATCGTAAGCAGTCTAGCCGCATCAGAACAGGCACATGCTATATTGGATCTTGTTGAGGCTAGATGGGATGATTTAGTGGCTGATATGCCTTTCAAAATTTGTTACCCAGCTCTCGAAAACCAAGAGTGGCGCATTCTTACAGGCGGAGATCCAAAGAACACGTAATGTGCCAGTATGTTGACCTTCCGTATACAGACTGATCATTTGGCAGCTTCATCTGACTTTATGTTTGTGCTGTATTTGTCGCAGCCCTTGGTCATATCACAATGGAGGTTCATGGCCTACTTTGCTCTGGCAGGTTAGTTAATATAATGATTGCTAAGTTTGTGTAAGCTGAAGATTATAATATGGGCTTGAAACAAACAATTAAGATCTGTGGCTGCTGAAGCAAAAAGAGTAAAGAGAAAAAGGCTGACAAAAACTGTTTGCAGTGTTACCTTTCTGCCGTGAAGGTTTTGGGATTGCTTTAAAATCCTATTGATTTTTAGTGATATCTTCTTCATATTTGTACCATTCCTTCGAATGCTCCTTTGATGAAGTTTATCCTGGACGAAGAGAAGGTGAACTGAAACTATCAGTTTGCATGGTAATAGACTGATGAGGCCTATTTACCCAGGCTTGGATTGCGTACCCATTGTCACACTTGCTATTTTTCTAATTCTTCTGCATATCTTTGGTATACAAGTATACAACGAAGTATCTAGTGCATTCCTATGTCTAGGGTGGTGTCGTTCATGTGGGTACTTGACTTGATGGATAGTCTCAGTAACGTTGAATAAGTTTATGGTTGTGTGGACTTTCGGCATCGAACTGCATATCCACCTATTCCAGCATGATCATATTCTACATTGTCTACATTTTGGTGTGAATGTTTAGGCGACAGTGGCCATGACCCTGAAGCTGTCATTTACACACCCGCCACCTCCCCCCCCCCCCCAAAAAAAAACCTCCTAAAAAAGGGGGACAAGAGGATCAGAGGCTTTCTTCATTGGACCCTAGTTTAGAAACCGCTAACAGCCTACATTTCCTGGAAAAAGAAATAGAGGTTTCCAATGGACCTAAATAATAATTTAAAAAAAACACCCATTGCCTATCACTCCACAGAAAAAAGGAGCAGACAATTCTCAGAGGCGTTTTGTTTTCGTCCACTATAATCCAAGCCAAAAAAGTTTGCCCAAAAGTGGCAATAGTTGACATGTCAGATACAGCTAATTTAAGCTATATTATGTTTATTTCAGCTCGCGGTGGCATGTATAAAGTTGAACAGACCAGAGATTGCAGTGAAAGCAGTAGAAATTGCAGAGAGACGCATATCAAGGGACAAATGGCCTGAATATTATGACACCAAAGGAGCGAGATTCATTGGAAAACAATCGCGCTTATTTCAGACCTGGTCTATTGCGGGTTATCTCTTGGCGAAACTCCTCCTTGCCAAACCGAAAAGAGCAAAGATCCTTATCAGTGAAGAGGATTTGGATCTTGTCAACTCCTTCTCCTCCCTACTTGCAAAGCCCCGGAGAAAACGCTCTAGAAAAGGACATAAACAGAGTTACATTGTCTGAGTTGCAACTGAAACCCCTTTCTCGCAACAATATAGCAACCTTTCTAGCTTGACATAGATGGATGCCGCAGTTGGATGAATTGATGGAAAGGAAGCTACAATGCACTGTTTCTGAAATCATCCAGTCGAGTGTAGCTTTGCATTAGTTCAAGGATGTGCTGAGGTGTGCAGTTAGCTGATCTTCCCTTTTCTGAGGCGAAATGAGCTCCAGGATGTGTTTTTCTTATTCCTTCCTTAGTTATTTCAAATTTATCTTCAAAATTCTTTAAATTCATTTACAGCCTTCCAAAATCTTTGCTTTTGTGTCCAATGTAAAAGTTGCGTACTTAGCAATTTCCCTGGACTTTGCCTTGTTTGGCATCCACAGTGGGATTTTCATTAGTATTTTTGCTGGATTTTGGGGTCTCTCAAATCGTTTGTAACGAAATGTGCTGTTATATGGTTTTTTTCATCACTATTTTGAGCGAGTCTTTATGTACTATTATCATGTCATTCATACATACCGCTCTTTTTTTTATTTGAAGTGTGTGCTAGCAACTTTAATTGAAGTTGTTCTCTGTAGATTATACTTCTGTCATCTGCTTGTTTTTCTTTATTTGTATACTGCACAGTGACCACCATGGGGTAGCCTGGTGGTCTGTTAGGATGAAGTCTTGACACCCACAAGGATCCGGATTTGAATATCAACTTCGTTTATTCTCACTTCTTTGCATGCCTTCCTCACAATAAAACTTTTGAAATCCACATTTCTATCTGCAAAAAATCTCCTTAGACTCTCTGTCAGTTATTGGGGTCCCTAAAAGGAATCTAAAATTCCCCTCTGAAAATTACGTTTCCAAGACCTGAAGACAATGACATGGGAGGAGAATTTGTATAGTCAGTGTCCTTTCGGCTTGAAAAAGCCCTGCTGAATTTGAATTTTGAAGTATGGACCATGCGGATTGTGATCATAGACCACAAAGGCAACCTTTCCTTTTTTTGGGGGGGGGGGGGTGTTGGGTGAGAGAGTTTCCATCATCTACCAACCTCTCTTTTTTCTTGGGCCATTACTGAAAACCCTCCAAGCCTTGCCTTTTTCCTTGACTAGATATCCGCCCTGCTTTTTTAGCTGTTTTTTTGTTGCCAATGCTTTCACGCAAACCTACCCAATGATGAGGTTCACATGCTTCTAACCTAATTAACCCAAAACCCATCATAGTACATGATTAAGCTGCTGAATCACCCTGCATAATTACTAGTTTATTTATTTACCCAAACAATTAATTGGAGACAGCACGTTTAACCACCCACCTCCACCTCCGGCAGCACGTTGATATGATGAGTTTCATAAATCCATAACTAAGATAAGAGAGAGAATAGGCATGAATGCGAAGGGAAAATAGAGATTCATATATTATCATATACTGCATAAGATTCAAGCTAAATTTCTTACATTTACATGAAGCCTATGCCTGTATAACATATATGAGACACTTCACCGTTTCACGGTGGAAAAACAGCAGCGAAGAACCAGAAAATTTTTTAGCCTCAAGGCTAAAATAGATCAAACTCTATATGCTTGCTGCTATTCTCACTCTTACTTGTGCTCAGGCCCTGTGGAATGTCCCGGACCCTGGGTCTTTCTGGTGGCACAGCACAGCGAATAAGCGCCCAATTCAAGCCCTCGAAGAATGGATGCTGTTTTATCTCTGCAGCACCTCTCACAAAACCCAGGCGGTTCTCAGGCTGTTTTATCAGCAAGCCTCTGATCAGATCCTTAGCATAGAAGCTAACTAAAGGAAAAGCCGGGAATTTTAAGGGTTGTGACACCACATTAGCTAGTGTCTCCTCATTAGTTGCTCCTTTGAAGGGTGTCTTACCATATAAAAGCTCGTACAAAAAGATCCCATATGTCCACCAATCGACAGCACTCCCATGGCCCTCTCCTTTGATGATCTCAGGAGCCAGGTATTCATGGGTCCCCACAAAGGAGTTAGATCGGGCATTGGTTGGTTCTACTACTAGCTGTGGCAATGGAGTGATTTGAGCAGCTTGGTCAGATCTGGGTTTTCGGGTTCTGGATGAGGTGGTTAAGAGCCTCGGAGAAAAGCATGAAAGTTGACAAGAGGGTTGAAGGCAAAACGGATCAATGCAGCTGGATTCTGAGCAGAAATTGGATGACATTTTCTTTGTGGGATCTGTAATGGGTGAAGATGATCTGAGAAGAGTTGGGTTCACAGCACATCTAAGTGACAAATCAAAATCAGTAAGCATGATATGCCCGTCTTCTCGAACCAGGATGTTTTCGGGTTTTAAGTCTCGGTACACAACTCCTACCATGTGAAGGTATTCCAATGCCAGCAGGACTTCAGCAATGTAGAACCTGTTATCGTTAACAATATGAGACAAGATTCAGTTCAAAATACAAACCCATTCAAGCAGAAAACTATCAAGAAAAGAAATGACACAAATAAAGGGAGATTTGTAGGATTTTATGAAATTAAATTGTTTACCAAGCCAAACAAAAAACAAAGAGAAAGTGTGTATTTCACTATTTCACAAAATCCTCAATAATCCAGCTTTGATATGAGAAGTGTGCAGCTCAAATGCCAATAGGGGAATCGGGAGACGGAGCCCTCCCTCCCCCACACCCACCTACCCCTGACCCCCCCCCCCCGAAAAACACACACACACACACACACACACACACACACACACACACACACACAAAAGAACTGTCCTTTCCATATACACGAGAAAATGATATTCCCAGTCCAGTAGACAGCAGACATGCAGTGCGATATGACTTATTATTAGATAAAAGTACATAGAAGCCGGTGCTGCTAAATGAAACTGTATGTTTATTAGAAGGATGATGCACAGAGAAAATTAAACGAACAACAGATAGAAAAGCATACCTAGCTGCTTGCTCTGAGAAACACCTGTTTGGTTGTTTCTGCCGTATAACATGCAGGTCACCACCCGGGCAGTACTCCATAACCAAGCATGAAAGCTTGTCTGAGGTAAAATGAGCGTATAGTGTAGGAAGAAAAGGGTGATCCAACATTTGCAGGATCTCTCTTTCCATTTGCACCCGCATCAACTTTTTTCTCTGTGCCAAAAATTCATTGTCCATTACTTTCAGAGCAAACAGGCAGTTTGAGTCCACTAGCTCTGCCAGGTAGACAGTTCCAATGTCCCCTGAACCAAGCCTCCTAAGTAACTTAAAGTGTTTCAAACTCAAGAACCCATGCTGTCTCTGAACATCGTGAATAGAATCCCATCTCATGTCTTTGGACATATGTGGACGACTACAACAACGGCTAGACCCACTTGCACTGCTCTCTTCACTTGTGCTGCTGCTATGCTCACCAATGCTACCTTTTGAGCTATAAGAGAACTCCCCATTGTCCCTTGATCTTGATCTGTCATTGACTTTAGCAATAATGTTGCTTGAAGTTCCCTTTACAGCCGAGCCAAATGTTTGGTTCACCGAGGTCTTCCCGACACTTGAACTAATTTCAACGTTGGCAATATCACTATTGACTGCTCCAGTAATGTTGACATTTGTTTCACAGCCATGCTTCAAAGAAACCTTGCTCTCCTTACTAACCACCTTACCGGTCCTCGAGTTGTGAGGCAAATCAGTATCAACGGTTCCTTTAGCTGCATGAGAAGTGCTACGGGTAGTATTTGACCCCCTCTTTGCTTCACTCATGCCAAAATTCTTTTTGCGAGACAGTGGGTTTGACAGACATGGGCTGCCACTTCTTGTAACTTTTGTTTTGTCCTTAACACCACTGCTAGCTGGGCATGGCTCTGAGTCCAAAATATCTGCCTGGACCTTGATTGGATGAGCTGATTCACTTGAAGTATTAGCCTTGGAAGAACTCATGTCATCTGCCTGTAAAACATTTCTAATCTTACGCACACCATGTAAAGTCACTCTCAGTTTCACATTCCTTTCCCCTACCAGTTCTGCATTTGACTTCTCACTTGCAGGTTCTGCTGGTAATGGCCCTATCTTATCCCTTGATTGCATTCTCGCCATCTTTGTGCTTGTCGATGGTGCTTCAGCTAATACTTGAGGAGAAAGGATGCTCTTCTCTAAGGAATCCTGAGCAGAAACTTCAAAAGAATCTGGCATCATCTTAGAGATATTGGCCATAATCTTGCCAGGAAACGAGACCTCTATCAAATTTGTTCCACCTTCATTAGTTGATAGACTGGCACCATTTGCCTCAACTACAGCTCTCTCACCCAACTGCTTCATTGTTCCCAAATCCGAGATTCGAGATAAACCAGCTGCTTTTAGTGACCGCTTTTTCACGGCAGCTATCTCTGAAGCATGTGAGATGCTCAATCCTCTCAGTGCCTGTTTTAAATTTACTGACTCTGATGCTCCAACGCCTGATGCTCGAGGAGGGTTAACTCTGATAGGTCGTTTCATAGGATTCCTTTGTAAGACTTCTGCTTTTACTGTACTCTTGATGTTCACAGAGTCAAATAGCTGGTTGATGTCATCTTCAATAGAATGCACACGCCCTTGTCTGGGCATGCTATACTTTCTCATTTTCTCATTCATGCTTGATTCAGCAATTAATTCTTCCTTGGCCTCCACAATCTCACAAGTACCACCCAATCTTTCCATCTTTGACACCCTTGATAAGTTCTACGAGGACCACATACAACTATGAACCGATATGCAGATATACTTCATATTAACCCGTCACAAATGAAGCATTACGGAGATATTTAGGTGCAAGTAGTGGAAGATATGCCATATGAAGCCTAGAAATGTCTTCAATCATGCTGATATCTGACATGTAGAACAGACAGCTCACTTTGATTTCACTGAGATTCAACTTCTTCAATCAATTCAAAAAGTGCCACTTCAGCTCCGCACATGAAAGGCATTCAAACCTGCGCTAATTTCGGAGTGTTAGATGCACACCAAGGATCCCCAAACATTGTTGTCGTCTAGTTAACGCTTAAACATGATAATGAGACATAACCTATAAACAAATACTTTTTAGGCAAGGGTATTAACCGTTTTCAATTTTTAAACATCATGCAAGTCATATTAATAACATGATAACCAAATGTCACTTTCTTTCTCAAAATCTTTAAATTTTGAGCATTCATCTAACGATAATATTGGACTGAAAATGAACCCAAAAGAGCTGAAGAGAAATAGAAATCCGAACAGACACATAAAGAGGCAAAAAGAGATAGGACCTGTATCAGTCTACGACTCTACATAAGTAATCAACAGAAGCAGCTCAACCCAGCAATGGAGCATCCGACTAACCCATAAGTCACACAACCGGAACTACTTCCCCTTCCTCTTTTTTCAGTCACAGATACACCAACAGCCATCAGACAGACCGAAAACATCATCTTACTCGGAGCCTTTTTGCCCAGCAAAACTTCATAGCCCACAAATGGAGTCCCAAAGCAACTACAGAGATGAAATGGCAAACTTTTCAACGAATTATTTGCAACTCCGAGTTCATGGTCAATGGTAACTGGAATTTTAACCCCAGACACATCATTTAGGATGTATTCTGATCCCAAAATTTTAGCATATATATGATGTTCCAAGTTTTCTTCTTTCTGTCAGTTTCCCATAAGCTACAACAATTGAAGTCCTCCATAACTAAATTAAATGAAATGTAACTGTTAACATCACAAAATGAGGGCCAAAGCACTTACAACTATTAATTTAAACTAAGAAAAGTCACTTTCATACAAACTATTCAGCATAACTGAAGTTTCCGACTCCCTTCAACCACAAAAGGTCAAGTTAACCAACTTAATACTGCAAAAGAACAAATCCAAGAATCTGGAGCATCCAATCACTTAAACAAAACCCATTTGTAATTCATATGCAATAGTTCGAACAACCCATGAACATAAATTCAAAAATACCAAAAAAAGACAATCTCAATAGCGAATGAAACCAAAACCCAGATGGAAGAGTGATACTCACCGAACCCCAGATGGACAAAACATGAAAAGGAGCTAAATTTTTGAGGGGATCAACGAAATGAAGGGATTAGGGTTTATGGGGAAAGAGCGTTGATGCATTTAAGAGTCTTTAAAGCTGCACCCACTAGAAAGGATAGTGAAATGGGCAAATCACGAGAAATAGGAGTACTGCTTTTCATCACTTGTTCTTGTTGTTCATCTTCTTGTTTCTTCAGTTAAATTTTTCAGTATGGAGAAGGAAATGGTGAGAGAGAGACAGGAGAGACAGATAGGGGAAAGGTGGGCTGCCCAGGATACATGTGAATTGCAAAGATTTTTGGTTCAAGTTTTTCCCAACAAAAAAAAGTGGGGGCCGCTTTGAAATGTTTACTAGTGGATAATACCTTAGTACCTTTCTATTTAAGCTAGGCTACTCAAAATCATACCCACCTTGTTTGATTGTTGATGTCAATGCCCTCAAATTAGGTTAGATTATCACTTATGATTTGGTGATCTTTGGTAATTTGGCAGATTGGGTATGGTTTTTACACACACAAAAAAGAAAAAATTGAATACAACCTTACTTTAGTTGACGTATATTTTTCGGTAATTATAAGCAAAAAAGGAGATACATCTATTAATTAAATTTGTAATTTTAAATTGAAGGATTAATTGAATTTTTTAGTCAATTTAAATTTTTTTGATCTGTAACTATATATATTATATATATATATATATATAATATATATATATATATATATATATATATATATCTTAATCTCGTATATGTTGTGATATGCGTGTGCTAATAGGATTAAACTCCAAATTTTATCACATTAATAGAAAACTACAATAGGATGGGGCTAAGAGGTCATTTTATCAGTTGCAAACCTAAAAAGCGCACTTACATTTGGAAAAGAAGGAAAACTTTGAAATTTAGAAGCCACCCATCACAGCAATTATAAATAGGCATTCCTCTCGATTTGTCCCGGACTCGACCTTTTTGCAAGTCATGAGCACACCACTGGGACAACTTAGAAAACTACAAGTGTAAGCTTCCCTTTCGAACTCATCATCATTACTTTCTTTGAAATTATGTGTTCTTTTACTTATGGGATGACCTTTAAATACTAATATAATACTTTATGTATGTATTTTCGATTTGACTATATTATATGTGTTTACACCAACACATTCTCTCTAGTTTTCTACATAACAAAAGATTCAAATCAAAAATAAAATCTTCATTGTCAAAATACAACTTGATCTTATCAGAATACATTGTATGCTTCTATCCTTGGATTTGTCAAGATTTAAATAGAAAATTGCTAACAACGAAGTTCATTATTATCATATAGATCTGAAGGCTAACAACAAAGTGACAAAGATGTAGATGGTTTGAAAGAACGAGATGGTTAGCGTTTATAGCAACATATTACATGAATGAAAAAAGCAAATCAAGAATTGTTGCACAAACATTACTTGTTGATTAATGATTATGACATAATTATTGATCATGCCATTAAAAGACAGTGCAAAAAAAAAAAAGTGTATAAATTTCACGATTAAGGGCGTTTGGTAATGTTGTGATTTTTCCGCAAACGTACGATTTATCGTTGTACGAATTACGGGTATCGTCCTCAGGGATGATTGTGAATTTAGGTTACCAAAACTTCGACACTAGATTGAAAATCAGGTGTTAAAATTAACCAACTTAAGATAAACTTATAGACCAAATTAATTCGCGAAGCTGTGAGAAAGATGGGCTTCAATTGAAACACCAAATTGCAAATAATTCAAATCACCAACATTTGGTTGCAATTATGTTATGGGCTTCAATCAACGGCGCAGAGGCCAGCGAAACCAACAAAGGAACATGAGCAAAACTAGGGGGCTCTGTTTCGATTCGAACCAAACTTTGAACAACTAACTTCCAGTGCACGGATTTGAACGAAACAACTCACAAATTCACCTCCAAAATAAGAATCCTCTTTTGATTTGAACCAAACCTAGACTAATTACATCAACTTTCGATGGATAAGAACGGATCTGGAACTGTAAAAAGGCGAATGAAAAAAAAAACAAAAGAATGAAAAATAAACTTTTTTCATGTACTTGCTGCCCCAGCTTTGCTTCGACCCTCCATTTGAAGCTCCAAAACCGCCCCCCCCCAACTCATCAGTTGTTCGAATTCTCTTTTGATAACCGTCAGATAATTGTCATGAATGTTGGAGGAGAGGAAAAGACCAAGGTATAGGTGGAGATAAAGAGGCATGGCGGTTTTGGAAAGGTTTCGAGTTTGGGCCATTGAAGGAGAAGGAGAAGGAGAAGGGGAAGAGGAAGCAGACCATGGGGAACAGGGGGGTTTCGATTTTCTCTGGGCATTCGAAGGGACAGAGAAGAAGAAAGAAATGGAGGAGAGAGAAGATGAATTGGGGGGGGATTATGGCCGGGTCACGCCTAGGGCACTTGACCGGCTTTTACTTATTATTTTTTTCTTTTTTTTTAATTGGTTTGGGTTTGGTTTGGGTTTACATCCATTTAGCTAAATTCTTCAGTTTTCAGCATCCCTTCATCTTTTCCTGGCATTATTCCCAAATTATTCAATATCTACAAAATAAAATAAAATCAAATCAAAGCCTAAAAATAATAATTATTCCGAGCATAAATTAGGTAGAAAGGCACTGTAAAAATCATACATTTTTGGTACGAACAAATACCCCCACACCAAAGTTTTGCTCGTCCTCGAGTAAAACAAAACTAACAATCCTAGAAAAACAAAATAACATCCTAACTCACTTTCGTAGGAATCACGGCTGCACTTAGCGTGTGCAACAAGCCCTTTAACCCCCTATGTTACCCCTAATAGACGAGTAAGGTCTCATAAGGATTTGCATAAGATATACTCACAAAATCTATAAAAGAAATCACAAACAGTAACTCGAAAATCTTTTTTTGGGTTTTGTTTTTCAAAAATTAATATGTACAAAATTGGGAAAAGATATATACACATTCTAATCAACTAAATCACCCATGTAGCAATGATATTGACCTGCAGATAAACAAAATGTACTCATCAAGACTCTCTACCCCTTGAATGACATCAAAGCACTAATTTTTCACCCAACTGTACATCAAAACTTTGAATCCTTCCCCGTGCTCGTGTGTAAGTGTATCATCATCTTAGAGCTCAGGTTTACCAAAATCAAACTCAACCCCACTTAACTGACACAAATTACATTATTGACTTATCAACATATGAAGCAAGTTTTTCCATTAGCAGTATTACCTCAAAGGGTAGCGCCTAGTAGCGCATGTCTCAAAGAGATACTTGTTATTCCAAATTTTATTATATTTCCTGCATTTTTCCATTCTTTCTTCTCTTTTTGTTTTTTTTTTAAATTTCCTTTTTTTTGGTTTTATTTTCTTTTGGAATGCAAACAAAAATCAAAGTAATCATGTCAAAGACAAATGGAAGAGTCGATCATGGAAAACTAAGTCCCTAAGATAATGATAATAGTATGAAGAAGGATGGGATTACACATCAATAATGCACAATTGGGGTTAGAATTAGGGCTAAGAATGACACACCGAGGATGGAGACCTAACATGCACATCATGCGTATATACAGGCTAACAATCAAAGCACAGGGCATTTAAGTTGATCAGAACAGTACTAAGCTTCCCCAAAAACAAAACAAAAATCTTTTTGGATTTTATGATTTTTTTTTTTTAAGATTCAAAATTTCCCCATCCCCACACCTATTCCGAGCAATGTTCTCATTGGGAGTATAAAGAAACATAAAACCACAAAATAAAACTGAAAAGAAAACAAATAAAACAAGACTCACAAAGATACGACTCAAAATCAAATAGTCAACATATATACAAAAGAAAGACAAAAAGAACCAACTATACAAAAGAGGAAAAGAGAGAAGGGACCAAAAGAAGTTCTTAGCAAACCAGGTGGGGTACAGAATTACACCTAAGCTAAAGGCTCCTGATATAACTAGAGGCTCATGGAGCGTCGGCCACTCTATCACAATGCATAAGCTGTTATTCAAATCAAAACCCATTAACGCTCAAAGTAGCTTAGCATACAAACAAGACCAACTCTCAAGAAGATGGAAACAGGAAACAACAATGAGGTGGAACAAGAAAGAGTACATCCACCATTGCAATTCAGCACAAGTAATGGCCCGTTTCAACTTGTCAAATAGGTGGGCCTAATCGAGAAAGAGGTAGGCAAACTCAAAAGTAGCTAGGAAGTGGATCATCGGCCTAGAAATGTAATCATCATGAATGACCGGTCGAGGCAAATCAGAGGGTCCTAAGTCCACAAGTTCTTTAAGGTCAATATGTGTATGAGTCTGGTCTAAATCAAAATTTTTAGGGGCAACATTCGCAGACTCAACAAAGTCAAACTTGCAAGATTCAAAGAGGAGTTTAGCTTGGATGGGGCCAAAAAAAAAAAAAGATTCATAATCAGCACACAAGTCCACATCCAAACTCACATTGATATCAAAATAGAACGACTCATATTCAATAAGAAATGAGTCCTGAGGAATTAGAGGGTCAAAAGAGAATGATTCATATTCAATACAAAAACCCTCATCAAGATGTGCAGTAATATCAAACCCACATGAAAAAGATTCATATTTCACAAACAGAATATCATCATCAAAGTCCAAAATAGTGGGTTCAATGTCCTTTTCACGTGACTCCTGTGAAATAGCATTTGAGTCATCTAAATCATGAAGTTTAACTACAGATGCGATGCTCAGATCTAACTCACTAGTATGCTCAGATTTCTAACCCTCCTTAGACTCAGAAGCTTCATCAAAAATGGTGAGTGGGTCAGCATAAACTAGGACGTTTTCAATGATATCCTTATGGAAGTTAGTGTGGGGTGCAAGGTCATGAGATAGAGATATAGGGAGATCATCCTCTTGTTCTAGACTAGGCAAAGACAGATCATCATTCAAGCTAGACCTAGAATGATAAGAGGGCTCAAAATCCTCATAAAGACTAACTTCAGATTTAGGAGATCATAAATTAGAGTCAGACTAATTACAATTGTCCCTACTCTGGATGACACTGTGAGAATATTCAGTAATTTGCACTTTTATGGTCTCTACCATTTTAGCAGTCAATTCATTAATTCTCTTCTCGACACTAGCACATTGAGCATCAAAATAGTCATGACGTGGACTAGAACAAGCATCATGAGTAGAAGATTCATAATAATCGCACCAAACAGGAGGCACAGAAGTATAAGAGGAGTCATACAAATCTATAAAATGACATCGGGAGTAAGGATTAGCATATTGGGTACTTTAAGTTCATTTTAGCTTGTTCAAACTCATAAGTATCCCAAGCTAACCTTTCAAAAAAATCCCAAACCTTATCTTGAGATCTAGACAACAATCCTAGCAAACTCCTGAGTACATGGACTCAACGATACCCCTAAATTCAGCATTTAGACCCAAAACAATGACCTCACACATTTTCCATTTCTCAAAAGGTTGATTCAATTGAGCATGGTAATTGTTAAGTCTAGACAAATAATGCCAGAAAGATTCATGCTCATATTGTGGGAATTTAAACACTGGCATTCTTGAATTCTCTCTTTTTTTTTTGGTAATAGAATTTTTCATTTTTTAGGATTTGCAATTTTTTTGTTTAAGATTTTTTTTTTTTGATTGAAAGAAAAATGACTCTAGGACACTAATAACAAAAACAAGAGACTGAAATAATCAAGTTAAGCACACAAAATAAACCAACAAAGATAAAACAAGATTACCAAAAGAAAAAGACCAAAACGACAAAGCATAAACACTAAGCATGAGCATCATTTTTTTTTTTAAGGATAACAAAAATAGAAAATAGAAAATAAACTAAAACAAAAATAGAAAATAAACTAAAACCCTAAACAAGCAAAGGCTAAGCAGAAAGTTACTTTGTTTTTTTTTTTTTTTTGTACAAAAACCAAATTGGTTAGAACTGCAAAAATCACAGCAGAATGATGTCTAAAAATTGAAATGAAACTAATCTAAACAATAAGAATCAAAACATAAACTTACTTCAACAATCGAAAATAATCTAAACGAAATTACTAAAACAAAATAAAAACTCAATCGAAACCTACTAAAACGAAAATAAAACTAAAACGAAATTGACGCAAATGACTCGAATAACTAAAATACAACTCGAAGCAACCTAATCTCACAACGCCATCCCCGGCAACAGCACCAAAAACTTGTTGTTATTTTTCCGCAAGCGTACGGTTTATCGTTGTACGAATTACGGGTATCGTCCTCATGGATGGTTGTGAATTTAGGTTACCAAAACTTCGACACTAGATTGAAAATTAGGTGTTAAAATTAACCAACTTAAGATAAACTTATAGACCAAATTAATTTGCAAAACTGTGAGAAATATGCTTGCTTGCGACGGAAATCAACAAAAGAAAATTAAAACACCAAATTGCAAATAATTCAAGTCACCAACATTTGGTTGCAATTATGTTATGGGCTTGAATCCACCGAGCAGAGGCCAGCGAAGCCGACAGGGGAACATAAGCAAAACTTGGGGGCTCTGTTTCGATTCGAACCAAGGCAAAGCTTGGGGGCTCTGTTTCAATTCGAACCAAACTCTTAACAACTAGCTTCCAGTGCACGGATTTGAACCGAGCCACTCACAAATTCACCTCCAAAATAAGAATCCTCTTTTGATTTGAACCAAACCTAGGCTAATTGCATCAACTTTCAATGGCTAAGAACGGATCTAGAACTGTAAAAAGGCAGACGGAAAAAAAAAACAAAAGAATAAAAAATAAACTTTTTTCATGTACTTGCCGCCCCGCCTCTGCTTCGACCCTCCATTTGAAGCTCCAAAACCGCGCCCCCCCCCCCAACTCATCAGTTGCTCGAATTTTCTTTTGATAACCGTCAGATAATTGTCATGAATGTTGGAGGAGAGGAAAAGACCAAGGTAGAGGTGGAGACGAAGAGGCATGGCAGTTTTGGAAAGGTTTCGAGTTTGGGCCATTGAAGGAGAAGGGGAAGAGGAAGCAGACCATGGGGAACAGGGGGGTTTCGATTTTCCCTGGGCATTCGAAGGGACAGAGAAGAAGAAAGAAATGGAGGAGAGAGAAGATGAATTGGGGGGGAATTATGGTCGGGTCACGCCTAGGGCACTTGACTGGCTTTTACTTATTATTTTTTTCTTTTTTTTTTAATTGGTTTGAATTTGGTTTGGGTTTACATCCATTTAGCAAATTCTTCAGTTTTCAGCATTCCTTCATCTTTTTCTGGCATTATCTCCGAATTATTCAATATCTACAAAATAAAATAAAAGCAAATAAAAATTTAAAAATAATAATTATTCCGAGCATAAATTAGGCAGAAAGGTACTGTAAAAATCACACATTTTTGATACGAACAGGTAAACAACTTTTTGAAGAGTTTTTTGGTCAAAAAGAGTTTTTTTGATCAAAACTAGCTGTTTGACTTAGTCAAAAAGCTAATTTAGGTGTTTGATAGAAGAGTTTTTTGAAAGAACTTCTTGGGTTCAAAAGACTAATTTGAAAAAGCTAATTTGATTAGCTATTTGGAAGAGCTTTTTGAGGAGTTAGCTTTTTATCTCACAACTTCATTAGAAACTACTAATTTTACTAAACAATTTTTCTACAAATAGCTAATACAAATAGCTAACAGCTAATAAATAACAGGTAATAGCTATTTGCTAAACAAGGTTAAAGCAAAGTCACGAATAGTATTAAATCAATTCATATTCTTTCTTTATAATATAGTTTAAACTTTCTTTTTCTGACAAAAATTTAGGCAACTTTAAAGTCATGTACTACTGTGATTACTTTTGACAAAAATTTGTATGAGGCCATGCTTGAGGGGCGCTGCTGACCAAAAAATGTTGATGGGTTTTGCTTTCGCAAGATATGACAGTATGATTGGGCCAATGCCACGATGCTTGTTCCATGGAAGCCGAATAGCCGCTTTCAGAGCCTAATCCCATCAACTCCAAAAGTGTGGCCCATTGCCATTTATATTTAGTAATCTTTTCCCCCAAGCGATGCTCCATGATTTGGGCCCAATTTTTCGGCCTAGTAGGATTTGCGCCCAAATTGGCAAAGTAGTCAGAGTGTTTCAACAAGGCTCACACTCCACCAACTTCCATCTCCCACTTTCTTTATGGCTTTCTAGAGTGCAAGGCCGTGTTCGTCAATACTATTTTGGGTAGCATTTAGTATTTTAATCAGGTCAATATACTAATTATTTAATTTTTAGTATTTGATAAACTAGTGTTTTGACTAGCATTTCAAGTGGCGTTGAACATTTTAAGCAGCGTTTTTGAAAAGCTAATAGTATTAACGGTTGACATTTAAAAGTAGCGTTTCATTTTTTTTAGCCAAAAAATATCCTTTAAAAATTTTATCTTTCAAATTATCTATATTCTTTTATATCAATTTACATTAATCAGCTCATATAACAGCTAAATTTACCGAACACATTAGTTTCAACCGCTAAGTTAAACAGTTATCCGCTAACAATTAAATTAAAAATACTATCCGCTATCTAAACAGCTATCTACTACCTAAACAGCTAATTTTATAGAACATGGCCTAAGTTTTCAGCGGACATGAAAGGAAATAGTAAAAACCTTCATTTGAAAATAAAGAAAACAAGGGTATAACTCCCGAAATAATTAAAATAACCATTGTATCAAACGTCACAAAATAAAACATGCTATAACAGTGCTGTTATTGTATATCCAACTCTTATAATGTATTAACAATTCAAAAAAATCAGGACACATTAAAAGATTCGGGATCCTGATGAAAAAAAAAAGAGAGAGAAATGAATAGCCTAATTGAAATTATTTGTTAAAGAAGATCAATTATTTTGTGCGAGTCTAATTTTGCGCTTAATCTTTCATGTCTAAATCTAATAATTGCACCAAAAGATAATAACTTTAAATATGTTAATAACAAAAAAGACACGTGAATAGATATAAAATACCATCGTATTTTGATTTATGGTTTAAAAGTTCCTATAATTGAGTTCACATAACTATTTATGGAGAAAGACGTTTCGATTGACAGAGATTTCTGCAAAGGCATAACTGCATACATCTGGATCTTTTTAAATCTTATAAAAACGAGACCCATACTAAAAATTATTATTGTTGTTATCATCAATTATGTAGAAATATTCTAATTTCCAAAAAACACAAAAATTAAAAAGCATTAGCAAACATTGATGCTTATGCATTGATAGGACGTGATGAATACTATAAGTGATTGCATCAATCTTGTCTTTGACCCACCATCTGGATCTCAAGGATGCACTATACATGATATACCCCATATTGCCACCATTCAATTCAAAAAAAAAAAAAAAAACCAAAAAAAAAAACCAAGGCATTAACCAAGCAACCAAATTAATTAAACACACGAATCATGTATGGTCCCATATCTTGTACCATAGGGGTACTTTGGCAAAGACACTAGGCAATAGGGAAACTTTAGCAAATAGTTTGTTTTTTTAAATTTTTTGGAGGGGTGTATATAACAATAACAACAACAACTCCCAGTGTAGGTCCCGCTTTCGCGGAGTTTGGGGAGATCCAGCTGTAGGCAATCTTACCCCTACCGGTATTCCTACCCATAGAGAGATTGATTTATTAAGACCCACAAAACGGTTTTTTTTTTTTTTTTGGAAAAAGGTTTATAGAGAAAACGATTGCAAACCAAAAACCAAGAAGGAGAAAATGGGCCGGAGAGCAAGATAACAAGGAGCAGAGATATACCTCAACTAACCAGGGGCGCTAGATGCCGTCACATCCCAGAAAAGCACGATCTGTAGACAAGCACACCAAAACCCTACCCGCTCCACCCCCGAAGCTACTACCACCTACGCGGCCGGTCCCCTACAATCAGAGGGGTGTATATGAGTATATGATTATTATTGTTATAAAATATATAAAACAAAAGTATATGGCCAAATAATACACTGTTTCATAAGCTACATTTTCAAAGGCTTCTCCCTCATCATATTATTTTTTTGGGGGGGGGGGGGGTGACAGGGAGACCAAAAGATGGGGCAATTGGAAGTTTGACTTGAAGAGGTGTAGGATAAAAGGGGAACAGTGCAATCGATCTTTTAATAATATGTATTATATAAAATGGTTTTATTAGAAAGATAGGTTTAGACAAATATATGGTCGTGAGATATGTACATTTGAGGATGATTTCTAGTAGTTATGAGAACAAGACTGTTTACTGGCTTATTGTAAATTTTATTGAACTTATCATTTAAAAAATTATTAGTCACCTATAGATTAATAAATTATTTTAAAGTGGATTATTAATCATCCAAAATATCTTAATTAATATTCCTTCATCAAAGAATTCGTCTCACTTTAACAGTTTTCTGAAAAAGTCTCACCCAAAAATTCGCGCTCTTTTAATGAGCATAGAATTATTATACAAAATTTCAGAATTATAGTCCCGAAGTATATAACAATGGCTCAGTTTTCTAGTATGGGACGATAAAAATAGAGAGTTTTGGGAATCTCAAAAATTTATAAAAAGTTTATATTTTCTGGACGACTTGATAGAAAAGTCTTAGGACTATAATCTAGTTTATATTTTAATTTTTAACATATTAAGGGTCTATTCTTTTCGTTGGAAAATAAGGTTTGGAAAATTGATGAAATTAGTTGAGGTGGATTAAAGTAGGTATTTTTTTGTTGAAGGAGGTTGAAGTTGGTATATTTTTTTATATGACGGGTAGAAGTTGGTTAAAAAGTGAGTTGAACTGGGTTGAAATTGACACTTTTTTATTAAAATTTGTAAAGTGAGTTGAAGTTGGTAAATTGAAATTTACCAGTGAGAAAAATAGGGCCTAAAAAGAAGAACAAAAAACCAGCCCCAAAAGAAAACTCTTATGGGGTAAGTGAATGTAAGGTACTAAGGTGCATGGGAGAGGTTGTTCTGGTAGTTAAAGAGTCGCATGACTTGGCGTCTAATTTTGTGTTTGTGCCAGCTTCGACTCAGGAGACTTATGATTTTATTTATGGGTCACATATTTTGGTCACATTTGTTGGATATGAATAGTTCTGGACCTTGTGAAATTCTGATAGTGGTATATTATCAAGCCTAATTAAGCCTCATTTGGCTAGTATTAATAAATAATTCCTTGTTTCTGATTTTGTTTGGGAATCAAGTTAGAGAAACTCGAGCGCAGTGTGGAATTTGGATACAAATACCACATTTGTGATTGTATTTAGCTTAGGTTCATGTTTATCTTATGTTCATTAGAAGCTTTTGATAACATCTAAGAGGAATGAAATTTTGGCATTATGAATTTGTCACTTTGTTTTCATAGCATTTTGAATCTTTGATACGTTGCATGTAGATTTAGATTTTGTGTTGAGCAATTGACTCAATTTGGTAGCACTTATCGGTAGAACTTATTACTAGAAGTAACCATTACACAATAAGAATAAAATAATATACTTTAAAGAATTGACGTTAAATAATTTTTATGTTGGAACTCAGAATATGTAATATCCGTACATATGTGTGTGTGTGTATATATATATATATATATATATATATATATATATATATATATATATAAAAGTAGTGTTTTCCATTTAAAAACAAATTGATATCACAATGATTTACTTTTAAAATAAATAATCAAATCAAATATTGGATATCAAGCTTGGCTTCTGAAGTTGTAATCTTCTCCCCAACCATTAAACAATTCTGAATACACAAACAAAAATTACATTGATCAAAACACTAATATAATACATTAAGGAAAGAAAAAATCTCACCCTAAATTTTAAAAAATTTCAAAATAAAAATTAAAACAAACAAATTAACATAAATTAATAAACTTTTTACTAGTAATCATAAACGCATCCAATTTAACACCAAAATGCATCTAAATATGCAAATAAATCCAGCCATTTGGTGAAAATCTTAGCCCTTTATCAATCGAAATGGAGAACAAATCCACCCATATCAAGAATAGAAGGAAATGAAAATTACGGGGCACAGTATTAGTATGTGGTAAGATAATATCTCTCAGTAATGTATATGACACACCTAAAAGTACTCTCACTTGCTACACATATATATTTTCTTTGTGTGTATTTATTATACAGATAATTTTTAATATACGCATTGATGTGTGAATATAATATATGTTTTGCCCCCCCAAAAAAAAGAAAAATCTAGGGAAATAGCACTAACAATTTTAACAAAGTTCCCTTAAAAACCCCACGAAGCTCCAACCTCAAATTATGATCTTCCTTCTCCCATTAACCAAACGAACCTCGAGGAGCCCATTTCAAGCCCAACCCCCTCTCACCCCTCTCTCTCTCTCTCTCTCTCTCTCTCTCAGCCATGGATCACAAGAAAGACAAAGACCCACCACCACCACCACCACCACCACCATCACCACCGCCTCAACGTCCACCACTAGACGACCTAACAGACGACCTGGAAAGCATGAGCTTCAACTCAACCGCCACCGACGCCACCACGACCACAACCTGGACCTCCGCCTCCTCCTCCGCCATCTCTGACGACCCCCGGTGGTGCGCCGTCCGACGCTCCTCCTCCGGCATCTCAATCTCCGACATCCGGTTCATCTCCCGGCTCGGCTCGGGCGACATCGGCTCGGTCTACCTAGCCGAGCTGAAGTGGGCGGAGGGAACCCACTTCGCCGCCAAGGTGATGGACAACCGGGAACTGGCGGTTCGTAATAAGGAAGGAAGGGCGAGGGCAGAAAGGGAAATTCTTCAAATGTTGGATCACCCCTTCCTGCCAACCCTTTATGCTAGTGTAGAATCGAATAAGTGGTCGTGCTTGTTGACGGAGTTTTGTAACGGCGGTGATCTCCATGTTCTCCGGCAACGCCAGCCGTTTAAACGTTTCGAGGAGTCCGCCGTCAGGTCCGTTTCGTTTTCACGTTTTTTTTGATTTGAGTGAACCATCCACGTTCTCGTCATTATTGCTCCCTCGTGTTTCTGCGAGCCGTTGTTTAATTAATTAATTAATCTCGGAAGATTAAATCAGTAATTTATTTATCGTGATGTGAATGAGAGGGGCCTGGCACTTACCACAACTAATTTACCTTATCTTCATGATTTCACCCCTAAGTTTTCATATTAATAAGGTTTGGAGGAATTATTGCGAGATACCTAAGTCTGAATTAGTGAACTCTAATCACATTGACAGTAAAAATTTGATTTAAAAAAAGTGTCATGAAGAATCTAATTAGCTCCTCAATAAGTTTTAATTACGTGTCATATTAATTTTTGTATAATAAGTTTATTATAAGATAATTTATCTAAAAATATTTGAATTATTAAAAACTATGCAAGAATGAATAATTTATCTTTTTTCGGGTGAAAATCTGTTTAACTATATGGTTAAAGGTCTTATGTGGGCTGATTAACTGTAATGATTAACTAGTAGTGAGATTTGGGTTAAATGAGCGAGTTAAATGTAGCTTATGAGAGTTGGGACTGTACTGTGTGGGAAGATGGGACCCACCAGCTGATGTGAGGTACGTGGCCGTCTGACGAGGGGGCCCAATAATTGCTAGTGGTTACTCCATGACTAAATTTTTCCCGGTCTTTCGCGGTAGACTTAAAAAGTTTTAGATACTTTGTTTTGGTTTGGTTTGGTTTAGTTTGGTTTCGGTTTCGATTTTTTTGAGATTGAACCAGATCTTGTGAGAGATTAGAGGGTGTACTTGGTTTCAACAATAACGAGAATTTTTGGTGCGAGTTTCATTTTTACGAGATAGGAAGCGGTATGTGTACAAGCAGTTTGATCTTTACACTTGGAAAATAATTGGTTGAAATGAATAAATATCAGCGATATTAGATTATAATATATTATACTTTGCTGTATTAGATAATAATATTCTCAACTTTGAACTTGGATGTCCGTGCACCACACTATGGGCTTATTTACTATATTTATATCAAGAATGATTTTAAAAGTGTTTTTAGTTGGTGATGTAAGTGCATATTTAACATATATCATTACATACACTTGAAAATTCTTGAATTTTAGACATATGTAATTGCAAACCATTATAAAATTGTTGCATTATATTGATAAAAATGTATTCAACTTATGTCTTAGTATATAAATAGTAAATAGGCCTATAATGTAGTGCACAAACGTTCAAATTTAAAGTTAGGAGTATTATTATCCAACACTCTTAAAGTACAGTATATCATCATTTAATATTCTTAAAGATAAACGTCAATATTAATGGAATATGAGAAAATTAGACTAATATGGTATGTAATTTATGTATTTGGGGCACAAAGATTGATGTAAGTAAAGTTGAATAATAGATTTTTGATTCACCGCTAAGGACAAAAACTTTATAATTAATCTTATCATTTCCTATAATTTTTCCATTTGGCCCAATTGACTTAAGGGTTGGATCTTGTCTTACTAAGAGCATTTTCGCCTCCTAATTTAGAGCGGCATCCTCAATATCTGGCCGCATCTTCGCCGGTATATAGGGGATGTCTTCCTTTATTTTTAAAACTACAGCACTGCTTATATGATTAGAATCCTAGCCAACCTCACCTACTTCTCAATTTAACTAGTCAAGGCATAGGAAGGAAGGTTCGTTCTTTTTTTCTTTGAGTAAGAGTGTATATAAAACGGTAACATTTCTATCAAAAGAAAAAAGAACACCGTATTAAAATGAGCATTTACAAAACTCATCGCGTAAAAGAGGATGGATATAGTTGAAAAACAGTAAACCATGAAAGCTAAATTATATTCTTGAAAAAAAAAAAAACTATTTTGTGTATCTTAAGGAATCAACCTCTCTATGGGTATAGAGGTAAGGTTGCGTACAGCTGGATCTTCACCGACCCTGCAAAAGCGGGACCCACACTGAGAATTGTTGTTATTGTTGTTGAATATAATGCTTATACTTTTGCTCATCTAAGTTTCACTCTAATCAAATTTTAAAACTTTTTTTTTTCGATCTTTGAATTTATCTGATCCTTGAATTTTGTGCTTTTGAAACTAAGATGTCTTTTCCTTAAATTTTTTGGCGAAGGCCTAGGGACTTACCTGTCTCCACTTATTCTCATTGTACTCTTATGAGTACAGTCTAAAAACTAATTAGTTAATGGAGTTAATGCTGTAGGAAGGGGGCCTTTAGAAGTAAAACATTGGTTGTAGGGATTGGAGTCATAATTTTTCAACCAACAATTTAGGTTTGAGCTAAAATGAATTGAAGAACTTTCCCATAGTTGCAGTAATTGTACCATATGGATAGCATAATTAACCGTATGGCTAAGCTAATTGGCCAAAGGTCCCACGTTTTTCTTATGGTAGCTAGTGATAATACTTAAAAACATTTCTTTTTGGTATTGGATCTTTCATTTTACTAAAGTCGAATTATTGCTGGTATAATAAGAAATAGAGTAGAGTTCTACTATTACAAATTTTCCCAGTTCACAAAACTCGAATTCCAAACTTTACTTAAGGGAAGCAAGTTTTTAATCGCTTGAACCAATCTGTGTTGGTACTAAAAAACCTTGTTGAATAATAATTGCTTTTGTCCTGCAAAAATTCCCTCTCCTTAACTGCCCCATTAATTACTAATCACTTCTCCATAATAATCCCGTGCTGCAGGTTCTACGCATCAGAGGTGGTCGCGGCCCTAGAATACATCCACATGATGGGAATAGTGTACCGTGATCTAAAGCCCGAGAACGTCCTAGTCAGATCGGACGGCCACATCATGCTCACCGATTTCGATCTCTCCTTAATCTGCGACGACCACTCTACCCCTACGCCACAGATTATCACCCCCTCCTCCAACCCGGATCCGAACCCGGTGCAATCCGGCACCGGACCCGAACCCACCACGTCATCCTCTTCATCATGCATCATCCCTAACTGCATGGTACCCGCCGTCTCCTGCTTCAACCCGATCCGGAGCAAGAAACCGTGGAAGCTGAAGAAGAAAAAACCGGGCCGCCGGTTCGAACCTGAGTTCGTAGCGGAACCGGTCGACGTCCGGTCCATGTCGTTCGTCGGTACCCACGAGTACTTGGCGCCGGAGATCGTCTCCGGCGAGGGACATGGCGGCGCCGTCGACTGGTGGACCCTCGGAGTATTCATCTTCGAGCTGTTCTACGGAACGACGCCGTTTAAAGGCTCGGACAACGAGATGACGTTGGCCAATATTGTGGCTCGGGCTTTGGAATTTCCGAAAGAGCCCTCGGTGCCAGGCTCGGCGAAGGATCTGATTGGTCAGCTCCTGGTTAAGGACCCAAGCCAGAGGCTAGGTTCGTTAATGGGGGCTACGGCGGTGAAGCAGCATCCGTTTTTTAACGGCGTTAATTGGGCGCTGTTGAGGTGTACGAAGCCGCCGTTTGTGCCGCCGCCGTTGAGCTGTGGGAGTGAAAATGGGAATGGGAGTAGTCGGGAGGTGGGGACCGATGAGAGCTGTCCTGATACACCTGTTGAGTACTATTAATTAGTGAATAATCTATCATTAGTCATGCATTAATGAGAAGTAAGCTATTCTGCCTATTTAAAAAAAAAAAGTTAAAGTAGGCAGAATTAAAACTCATATCTCTAATTAACGATAATTGTTAGAAATTTTATTAGTTAAACTAAGTGACAAATACTAAGCGAGTCACAGGTCTAACCCATATTTTTCAATGAAAAAAACGGACTCTCACGTTATTATATGTTATCCAAATCTAACTGATACCAAACGGTAACAGTCTCTTACTAATAAGATTTTGGTAATGGTCAAGGAAAGAGGGCTTCTCTGATTAGATCTGCCATTGTCCCTTTGCTTTGGCTTGTCTTGAATTTCTGCATTTAGGGTAGGGCTAGAGAAATGATGTATATGATCAGTTGTCAGTAAGTTAGGCCTGGAATAATAATTAGGAAGGTCTTCTTCTTTTCGTGTGTCAATTTTAAAATATCAATTTCAATTCACTTCAACTTATTTTAACTTATTTCAACCCACTTCAATCTACTTCAATCTATTTCAACCCGCTTTAACCAACCTCAATATACTTCAACCTATCTCAACCTATTTCACCCTTTTATCCACCCCAATTAACCTAAAAAAGAACATGCTCTAAATTCCTGCAAATAGGGTTTGTCGTTGAAAACCCATCCACTTGTGATTAATTCCATCTCCTCCAACATAATGATAATTTATTTGTATAATTATGTGCGCGAAAATTTAATTTAATTTCCATCCACCTAAAACAGAAAGGGAGAGAGCGGATTTTGATCATAGTTTTCATCATGTGGAGAACTTACTACTGCATAGTTTGGGTTCGAACTCAATTCTTAATCTCTTATGCAAGAAGGTTTTCAAATTGTTTTAGTTAATCAATCTTTTATTTTAAATGCATATGACTTCTCTCATTCAGATCATATTCTTTTCCACTAAATATTATTGAATTGAATTTATTTTTGTTGAATTGAACTGATTTATATTTTTGCTAAATGAACTTTATTTTGTTACTCAATTAAACTGAACTTGTTTTTTTTAAATTGAACTAAAATGAATTGCATTAAACTTATTCTAAAAATAATAAGTTGAAGAGAACGGGACCTAAATAAAGTCTCTTCTAACATAGATTTCGATAAGTAAATCTCTACATCAAGAGACAAGAGTCTTGGATGAGAAGACATGGGAATAGGATAAGTTACTCTCCAAAAACGTAAGTGGTTTACTCTGAACAGTTATTAAAATTCAATGTCTAATATATGGACATTGTGATTTCAGTGATCTTTTCATATACAAATTTAGATATATATCTCCATCCATTATTTCTCAAAATAATTACTGCAAGTTACAAATTTAAATCCTTTGTGTCTACTTTGGAACAAGCATCCTGTCCCATCATCTAAAACGACAATTATCAAATGGGTTAATAGTAAAGGTGGGAAACTTTTGAACTAACGTGATAATATGGCCCAAATTTGACTTGAATTTTCTAAGAAAAATGTAAACCCTAATACAAATTGAATCAATTTTGATCCAACCTGTGCGATTTGACTATTTTTGTTAGAGTATGAAAGTGGGTATTGTTCCACACTGATAAAAAAAAGAAGGGTTTGAGCATGTACATAAACTTGTGAGTTACAATACCCATTGTCAATTGGTTTTGAATTGGAACCTCATTTGAACTTATATGCATGACTCGTTTATTGAAAGTCCTATGAATATATTAGAAATTTAACATGGTATCGAAGCGGATTGCTTGATCTTGATTTACCATCGTCTCTGTTTGATTAAAGTTGTATGCATGTGTTGGGTCTTGTTAGTAAGCCACACGTGAGGGGCGTGTTGAAGTTTGAAAGTGGGTATTATCCCATATTGATAAAAATGAAGGGTTTGAGCATGCATATAAGCTTGTGAGTTACTCCATTAATTACAAATTGGGTTTGAGTTGGAACCTCATTTGAGCTTGTATGCATGACTCTTTGTTTAAGGCCCAAACTATATTAAAAATTTAACAATTTTTAAGACTAACACAAAAGTGATCAATTTATTAAATAAATCGACCTGAGCCGTCCTGTTTTCCAGCTCTAATTAGAGGGGTATATTATTAGATGCAGAAGTCAAGGAAAAAAGGGCGTGATAAGGAGACATTGCAATGGGAATTCGACATGGTGGGTACACACAAATCCAAGGGTAAGTCCACGAACATGGGCAAGGAAGGGACGTGAAAAGAGTTAACCAGCCCTAAGCTAGGCTGGCTAGCTCCGCTGGGTCCAATGCCTGCCAGGCAGTGTATAGTATGTGCATGGTACTGGAATGGTTATTAGGCTTTTGATGCTGATCTTCTTAACTTGCTGTCTTTGTCATTTTGTTTTGTTTTTATGGAATTTCTTTCACATATACAAGACCAAATGTCTTGTTTCTTTGGCCTTCCTCCTAGTAGACCACCCATGTGTTTTGCTTTTCTAAGTCCAAGAATGTGGGGTCTTACACCAATCTATCATCTAATCCTCCCTTAGCTTGTGGATACTTCTAAAATTGCATGTCAAACGCATAATTGTGTCAAGTAGGGGGTGGATGTTGAGTTGAGTGCCTATAGGATTAAGTAGGATGGCTTAATCAGATTGGGTTTAATATTAGCGTAACTAGTGTACGGTCATACGAGTTAAAATCAAATGTAATTTACTAATTTACGTAAAAAGTACAATCCAAATTCCTATGCTACTATTATTGAAAATATAGAAATATGACCTTGAGTCACTTCTTTTTTCGGGGCTGGTCTCAACTTTAATTGATTTACTAGTTATTATTTTAAAAAATTCGTGAAAGTGATTCCCTATACAACCTTTTTTATTTTTATTTTGTTATATTAGATCATTCATTTTATTGGAGTCAAGCTACTGTTGGCCTAAGATAGAGAAGAACGTTTCCATCACATATTTTTTTCATTCACAAAATTTCAACCTGAAATCTCACCTAAGAGGGAATAAGCACCTGCACAGTATAGTCAGTACTAATCTTTACACATCTCTGAACACGATACACACACAAGAGAAGGGTGTGTAATGTCCTTCCTTTGTCAAGCAAGAGAGGTAAAAGTTGTATGGAGTATTTTGAAAGGAGTGAAAAATTTGATGCATGACAAAACATGATAAGGAGTATAGACACCCCCATGCCGACAAGCACGTTCCCTGGTGCAGTATTTTACACACCTCGTTCCGATCGGTGTCTCCATCAAACATTTCACACCTTACCTCCATGCACGTGCGCACATTACATCAGTACATCACACCGCTAAATTTTTTACTCAGTTTCTTCGATTAATATAACAGCGGTTAGTAAATTCCTGCATCTTTTATTAGATTGAAGCAACAAACAAAACCTAATTTTTGGAGATCGAGGGTGGTGTGGGTGTCAGTTTGTTTAACTGGTTTAATTTTTGGAGATTGTTATCAGAAATTTAAGTTCAAATCCGGCCTATATAAGCCTTTGTACCAAATTCACAAAAAAAAAAAAAAAAGGATTGAAGGGGCCAAATATCTTTAGGGCAAAAAAGTTGGGTGTACGCCATACTGTAGTTTTTTTATGAACATATACTTAACGTTGACATACAGTAACTGTGATACGGCTACAGACAAGGAAAAGGGGTATGTGGGCTTGGGCTGCATTGCTCGTTCCTAAAGAGGTGAGTTTAGATGGGCTGCAGGGGTTGTAACTGTAGCAAAGTGGGACCCAGAGTGGGCTGAAATGAAGGCAGCAGCCTTTGCACTTAATTAGCCAAGCCTGTATCCAGGAAGAACAACCTATTATATTGGAAGGGGACTCGCAAAGTCTCATAAATGCAATCAAGGGTCGAATATCTGGAAGGGGGGCTTTTTGCCATGTTTTGCAGGATGTTTTCAGGTAATGTGATGGGGGATACTCAAGGACGCTCCTTGGATCCGTAGACGAGGTAATGAAGCTGCACATCGGATTGCGAAGTGGTCTCCTTCTGCTAACTCAACTGTTGTATGGGCGGACTCCCCTCCCCCCTGGACGACTGACATTTTGCTCGAGGATGTATTGATCGACCCTTGATGGGTTCTAATGGAATGAAATGATTGAATCTTGGATTCCCCCCCCCCCCCCCCAAAAAAAAAAATACTGCTAGAATATTAAATGAGATCATTTTTTATCTCTCAGTAATAAGGTAAGTGTCTTTGAGCAACAAATAAGCCATTAGTTCCTTTTGTTACCCTTTGATTGTTGGATGAAACCTTATTTACACCATACATTCTTATTTAATTGATGCACAATAATTGTGTGACGTATAAGACATGCTTTCATTATATCCGCTAGCCACGTATTTCAAACTTAGACAAGGGATGGGACGTTTTTTACAATTCAAAATTCTCAACCTTTGGCATAAATATCATGAGTCTCATTTGTATGCCGAGCTAATCTACAATGTACACTATACAGAAACTGCAAATACTATCCATAGAAAGTTGTGAATTCTGTGCTGATGTCTTTACATTCATATTGGGGTCTAGTTTTTGTCATTTCTCAATATGCCATTAAAGAAATGGAAAGGAAGTGCAGAGAGTTTTTATGGGGAGAGCAGAAGGAAGATTACTTCTGTTGCTTGGGAGGACATTTGTTATCCTAAGAAGGAAGGGGAGGGCGGTTGGGAGTAAGAAATTGTAGACTCTGGAATTATGCTTCTATTGGCAAGCATATGTGGTGTATTTGTGAAAACTCAGACAGTTTCTGGGTTAAGTGGGCAGCTTTGTGGGACTATAATTGTAGCAACAATGAAAGCTGGTATTGGAAAAGAATTATGAAGCAAAGAGAATTCAAGGATGTTTGGATGGATAGAGATAATAATTTGACTGTCCTGCAAGGTGGGAAATACTCTTGTCTTTACCGCATATAAGGCTATTGTTCCCCATAAACTTGTTGTCTCTTGTTGGAAATTAGTATGGCACAGGTTACAAGTGCCCAAATATGCATTCTTTCTGCCTTTGGCTTGTTATGAAGTAGGGGTTACCTACAAAGATAGAGTCAAACAATGGGTTTCTGGGATAGATGAGAAGCGTCTGCTCTGCGAGGAGTTGGAATGCATTGATCATCTGTTTTCCAAATGTCAGAGTTTTGAACAGCATTGATAATCTGTTTTCCAAATGTCGGAGTTTTGAACAGCTTAATTCTTGTGGATAGTGACACAGATTGAAGGTTTGCGTGGAAGAGTGGCTGATGCAGGGGAGGATTTCCGGAGCAAAACTGGCTGTGATTTCCTTCTAGTGGCTGCAGTGGCATATAACATTTGGAGAGAAAGAAGCTTTAGGCTTTTTCAGCACAAAGAATAGACAGTGGTGCACATAGCAGCAGCAGGTGACATTAGATACACAGGAAAAACACTAAGAAATTGGGTTGAGAGACTTTGAATTTTGGAACTGATGTTGTAGACTTTGGGTATACCCCAAAGGAACCAGTGTTATACGTTGGTTGTGTTCAACGGTAATCGATTGTTGTTGGGAGGCCGCTTGAAAATAGAATTGCTCGTTGAGTACAAGGAAATCAAGGGAGGTCTTTGCTTCTCTAAAGGTCTTAGCTTGAATGGAAGTGTCAGGTACAGACATCGTAGATGTTACAGAAATGTTTGTCACCATCCAATATCCTAGAGTAGCCCATCTTCTTGTTTCAATTTGTTGGCCTGGTTTCGTGTATTTGTTAATACCTTTGAGGACAGTAAATGCATATACTCCAAGATATGTGTGTGTGGGAGAACAAAGTCTACGATGAAGTAAAGTTCACTATGGTGTGAAGATCACTGCTTTTCTGGGTGCTATTGAGTGGATCTGTAAACAAGGACATACCAAAGCAAAGGACGCATGTCTGTCTACATACATGCATGTGTGAAGCATGAGCATGTTAAAGCCCATATATTAGGGACCTAAGCTATGATTTCTTCTCATGGTGTTGTTTGTTTTCTGGTTATATGTCTTGATGGTGAACAATTTTAAGTGTTAAACTAAACAGTCGTGTTCCGGGCCTGCAGCTGGTAAAAGTTTCTATAAAACTGTGTGTATTATGGTCATCTACAGATTTACATTATGGTTACCTTATGATCATCGATTCTTGTCACAAACCCGAAAACTATTATTTATTTAACCATGCTCAAATTATGGGAAAATTCCTTACACTTAAGAGATACTGGATGGTGACAGAAACTTCATTTTGAGTTCCCTGAATCAAGTATTGGTTATTGGGATCCTATCTCCTGACAATAATGTGATGTTTGGTTAGATTTAATATAATGGTAATGTAATGCAATTATGATTACTTAGTTTGTAGTAATCATAATTACAAGATAGTTCTTATATTGCAATACTCTTATACAACCAAACAAGGTAATGGAAATACAATTATAAATTTGTTTGCATTACAAAGTTGATTACATCTAACCAAACATTACAAATGTGATCAGCTTGTGCTGAACTTAGATGTTGAGATTCGCAATAAGGGATGTTTTTGAAGTTTAAATTTTGAAGAATTACGAAGAAGCCTTTGATGTTTCAAAAGTTCACATATGTACCTTTGAGATTGTGGACTCGCTCCTCTTAGGATATGGTTTTGACTCTCAAAATGATGTGTTCTACATGTAGCAAGCTCATCTCAGTATTGCCAACAAATGTCCAGTTGCATTTGATTAAGCTTACATCTTCGACCACATTTATATACATATATATTTGCGAAAGAAGGCACAGAAAGCGGACTTGATCAATTGAAATCTGTAGTCTCAACTCACTAACAACTTCACCAATTAAGCTAGCTGGCACCTGCCGTCAATTGAGACAGTCTAGCATTCTTGCACGTTCCAAGGCAAAAGTATACAATATGATTAACGCAAGATTTCCCCATGTTTCCAAGGTATCTGATTCAATTCGCCTTCATACCATGGTTATGATCAATGGTTACTTTTGAAAGCTGAAATGACAAATCTTGCTAGTACTATTCTTAGTGCTTCTTATTGTGGTATTGGTGTATCAAGCAGATTTCTGAGGTGACAAAACAACCATCAGCTTGCCTTTATGTAGACCATAATATCCATGAACCTCGGAATCAACTCACGTTTTTTGAATGAAAGTAGCAGTGGCAAAAGCTGTTTTCCTTATAAAGTAACAGATAGAGACTTCACTGCAGAGAATCATCTACTGATTTTGATCTGAATTTAGATCCAATCAACCGCATTTTCTCAACACAGAGCAACCATTGATGCTACATAATTACATACATAACATATATAATATAAGCTAAGATCTAAAGCATCTAACCTTGAGATAAACAGTTGTGGTTCAACCTGAGGTAGGGTTTTACATACAACTGCAAGCTAAATTCTACACTAGTAAGAGCAGTAGGAGGGCAAAAATTTTACCCATGAAAATTGACCACCAAGAGGAAACCAGGATTAGCGGCCGTCATGGAGAGGGCTGAAAGATTTGAAAGGACTAGGAGGCAGACTGGTCTTTGAAGTTGCAGCGAGAAGAAGGCGCTGCGCGAACCCTTCAATCCTCTCTCCATTTGTCTCGTTCAACAAGCGTTTTCCGCCGAACGTAAGGGATTCTATGCCTCTCTCCTTCAACACCTCCTCCTCTATTGTCATGGACTCTGACACTAATCCGCCTAATCCATTTGCCTGCGTATTTAAACCCCTCGGCGTTAGCTCAGACATCCGATAAAATTGAAACGACGTAATCTGCATTTGTACTAGTACTAGGACTTGTACACCATGGTCCATTGACGTTCATTCAAGTTCATATCAAGATTTGAACCCAACAAATCCAGCTACATGGTCATTATTGTAGTGTATTTTAGTTGAGACATAATATGGCCTATATTACATCATTGACATTCAGTGATTTTGACCCACTGTGAAATGACACTTCCATTTATCCATTATTTACAACTAGTGTCGGTAGATTCATGCTACTCCTAACTTAGTAAATTGTCATTAGTGAAAAATGAAACTTCATATCAGTTTGTAAATTCAGGTCAACAATAAATTAAAGTTAAGACGAATTTAGCAAATAAATCAATGAGTAATTAATCAATTAATACCTGAACTCTAACGTAGTCATTGCGGTTCCAGGAGAAAGCGTTCCCCATCATTTGGTCAACCGTCTCAGAAATTCCGTCAACGGCGATGTCGATGACGGAGCCGGTGGAGCACTCGTCGTTTCCACCGACGCTCCGCCTACCGCCGGTACTTAACGCGCCGTTTCCGAACGAAAGAACGAGAAGGTCATCGACGCCGTTAACTGACGGAAAATCGACTTTGTTGTGAAGCACATGAGTGACGGCCGCCGCCGTCGGGTTGTTCATCACCAAGCCGCCGTCAACCGCCAAACACGCTGTCTTTCCGTCGACGGAGGTGACTCCGAACGGCTCGAACACCGCCGGCGTCGCCATTGATGCTCGGCACACCTTCCAGAGCTCAAAGTCAAGGCTACTCCACCCCGAAGCGCTCGCGGCGGCGCGTGAGAACACGAACGGCGCCGCGCTCTTCAGATCGTAGCACGGAACAAGGATCGGCTTACACGTGTCCCTCAGCGTCATCGCCTTTGCGCCACCTCTTGTGAGAGCCGACTTGAGAACCTTCTCGAGACTCTCTCCGGAGCACCGGTGGCCTTTCCGGCGACGGAGCAGTCCTTTGCGCTTCGGCTTGAACATCGCCGGCTCATTCTTAGCAAGGAATTCTACCGCCTCCCTGGCGGAGAACATCGGCCGGCCGGCGTCGTCGGCGGCGGTGATGAAGGTCGCAAGGACGGCACCGATTCCGGTGCCCGCGACGATGTCGAAGAAATCGGCGATACGAGAGGTAGAATCGCCGGTTTTGGCCTGGATCTGGTCCTCCAGGTGGACTAAGAAAGCGCCGGCGACAATGGCGGACGTTCCACCACCATCAATGCTGAGAATCCTGGTCTTCTTGCCATCATTGGCACTGTTGTTCTGATGGTGCAGCCATTGCTGCTCGAGCTTGGTAAATATCTCCATTGTCATCTTGCTGAGCTCCATTGATTCTTCAATTCGCTCGTGAATTGCAGAAACAGAGAGAGAAAGATGATCGTTTGGTAAGAGAAATTAAAGGAAGAGAGAGAGAGAGAGAGAGAGAGAGAGAGTGGGGACGTTGTCTGTTACGAATATTTCAAGTTTTCCAGTACTCCGTGTGTGTAGTGGTGTCCTTGGTGGGTTTATATATAGGGGGACGGAGGCTATACTTCATAGACGTGTACACAGTACATATACTTTTTTTAAGTTCTGAAATTAAAAAAGAAAATGTGTAGAGTTATTTTATTTTTCTCATTATTGTTGTTCTTGTTGGATGTAATTTATTTAGTATTTTAATTGTTGTGTTTTGGCAGTGTTTGGTTGTCCAATCTTAATGGCAGCTTCTTGCATCCTTCAATCTCGATGTTCCCACGTGTAATTTTTGTTCATAATAAAGAGCCCTGAAATGTTGTATTCTACACGATAAGTGAGGAGCACATATTGTTGCTCTTAATGGTCAAGAGTATTTCTAATCGTAAGTTAGTTTTTTGGTTCATTAATGAAAGTTTACCTCTGTTAGATTAGTTTGTGAGTCAATTTTAACTTACAATCCTCCATCTTTTCAATACACGGCTCATAATTTTAGCACATCATATACATATATTAAAAGTTGGACACAAATCATATATGAATGACATGTGACAAGCTAATGTGGCATAAAACAATGAATTGGCAACTTCTAATTGGTGGATATTAGTTGACTCATATTAATTAACATTAATGTTATTAACTAGGATTTATTAACCTTCAAAAGGAAAAAAAAAAATTAGGATTCACTATATGTTATTCTATATGTTATTACTTTGCGAATGAAATTTAATTTTACAAAATCTTCATAGGTATTTGAATACACAAGAGTAAAGCTAATTTAACACAATACTACATTAAATTAAAAGAATTGACCACTTAATGAAAACACTTAATAAATAATTTATGTAATAATTAGTAGAACGGTAACATATTCTTAACTAAATCATATTGAAAAAAATATATAATACATCAAATGACAAGATTATGACTTGCATATTAAAGGTTAAAACTTGGCCTAATTAAATAAATAATTTTAATATTAAAAAAATGTAATTTTAAGTGATGTAATTGAAAACAAGAGAAAACTTATGTTTCTATGAACAATTACGATAGCATAATAGTTATTCTATCATACAAAATTTAACTTATTTTAATAAATCAATATATTTTAATTATTGTTTAATAACAAAATTAACTCAAGTCCTTGCACAGCAAGGGATATAGCACTAGTTAAATAAAATAATATCCATAAACTCACTCTATAATACACAATTTTATTTTTAGAATAACAACAAGAATAACTAATTAAAAATATTTTAAAAAATGAAAAAGCACAAAAAAAATCTCGTGAGTAGGCTTATGGCCCGAGGCTCCTTGCGAGTCGCGAGACATTTGCTGCAGGAAGCCCCCCGCCTCACCCCCTTTCTCTCTCTTCCTTTTTGCCTCACGAGCCCGCCATTGGAGCTGGTCTAATGGACCCAGCAGTCAAAACCCTTTGAAACCTCAGATTCGTATATTAGTCCTACTAACAATAATCAAAATGTTATGAATTAAGACTTCGGGTGAATGAGGGGTAAGTCGCATGTCATCGTTGCCAAATGTTTAAATGAGTATGGGATAAAGGGTAGCCAAAAAAGTAAAGTTTTAAGTGGGCATCTTTTCTTCTGTCTTTTTTCAATTTTGCTAAAATGATTATATTACCAATATCTAAAACTAACAAATCGTTCAGTTAGCACAAAATAAGGGACAAATTATGTCATAGTCATGTCTATGTAAATTCAAAAAACTTTTTTTCATATTTTATTTGTTAAATTGCTACCTACTTTTATCTCTTTCCTATTTTCGTTTGAATCTGGACTTGACAGCACGATATAATTTGTAAGCGTCTGAAATGAGAGTACATTACAGGTGAGTGGTCAATGAGAACAAGCAAAGTTGCACGGGGAAGTAGTGGAGTTAATGTAGTAATTGTATCCTACTTATATAAAAGTACGAAGGGCTTAGAGTGGGACAAAGAATGAGACTATACAACAATGACAAAGTACTCCTCGATATGGATCTTATTGGTATAGAGTTAATGGGGAAATTTAAATACAGATAGTTCTATCTTTTACGTAAAGAATAAATTTTTAATATGGAAAAAAAATAAAAAGTTCTAAAATTTTATTTGATGTAATAAATTCAGCTTACACAGTGCATGTGTCATGCAATGTTAGAGCACTTCCACTTATTGATAGTAGTATAGTTCGAATTCGATGTAAATCCGATTTGATCCGAGGTAAAATTCTCTGGTTCGAATTAGATAAAAAATAATCTGATAACAATACTCCAAATTTGACTCCGATCTGATCAGATTTGGAGGAGGGTTCGCACAAGTCGATGAACATCCGATTTGATATCTTTTTTTAATAGTTTCACCTTTTTTTTGAATATAGAAAAATTATAATATCATAACCCTAAAAAAATTCGCATAAGGTCCGCACTTTATGTGCAATACACTCTTTTTTATTAACTAATTTCCTCTTTCCTCCTGAACTTCTGGATTTCTCCTCTTTATCAATCAAAGTTGTAGAATCTCATCTTTCCTTCTAGCTATTATACTATTGTTTATCATTTTCTTTTAAAGTGAAGTCGCATTCTCTTTTTCCAACATTTTCTTACTTTAACATATTGAAATGTTTGATATGAAAAATTATTTTGAAATTAAAGAGATGTTTAACATTGCATTTATAAGTTACAAAAGCAGAGTTGGAAATAAAAAATTATGCATATATTGGATAAAAATGTATAATCGGATTATATCCGATTATATTCGGACCTAATTCAATCCGAAACCGATCCAAATTCGATTTAACATCCGATCTGATGGAGTCGCATTTGGATTGGATTTGGATGTCTATACATCCAATCCAAATATGGCCCATTGACA
This sequence comes from Carnegiea gigantea, assembly GCA_029747015.1. Taxonomy (NCBI): domain Eukaryota; kingdom Viridiplantae; phylum Streptophyta; class Magnoliopsida; order Caryophyllales; family Cactaceae; genus Carnegiea; species Carnegiea gigantea. The sequence goes on along the minus strand of JAKOGI010000187.1, from coordinate 704,529 downwards.
TCCATATTTGCACTGCATAACACATGGTCCAAATACAAGCTTCACAGTTCCACTTTTTCACTTCCAGTGTAGGGGGCGTGAGGAATGGCACGCAAGTTGAAATGTCATAGCATTCCACCCGTGAGTTTGCCTTTTGTCTTTTGTGTTTTTTTCGACTTTTTTCATTTTTTATTGTAAAAATATAGTTTTTAGGTGATGAATCAAAAAAAGTTGTGCGTTCTAAGTGGCTCAATGGCAATATTTTATTTAGTGATCTCGGTTAGAATTCTACTGGATATAGAGATGAAGAAAATGAGTTCTAAAAGTTACGACTTCAGATGATGTGTCGCAAAATTTAAAGCCTGCATTGAAGATGCTCTTATAAAAATATACTACAAGATGTGCACTAACAAAAAATTTTAGCGATGTTTATCTGAAGATCGGGAATGACCTCATTTTAAAAATGAACAAACCCGAATGAACAGCCTATACTACATCAATGAAGCTTTGGATTAAATTATGACAAGCAATTTATAAGTGCAACCCAATAGATCGAGGTAAAGATGCTTTTTCTCCAATATATTGGGCTATGTATTTTCTTTTTGGAGGGGAAGCACTAAATCAATGGAGGATTCAAAGCCTAAAAATATTTCCTTTCCCATTTTTTAAATTTAAATTTCTCTATGTCTTCACTATACTAAATTACTCCAAGATTATATGAAATTTTAATCCGCATTTACCTTCACTTGCTAATGACATAGCCAGTACTATAATACTGTGCAATTTTATTTTTTTCGGGGGGAAATGGGTAAGTACAATCAAACCTTAGGTAGCCCTTCTCGTAAGAGTTCTACCTAAGTAGTCGGCATGGATGATATGTGATACCTCAGGTGATGGGGAGTGAGAAAAAGTGAGATCAGTCTTGAGCAGCACTCCCAGTTTAGTAATCCGGTCCGCGGCCATATTACCTTCGCGAAAAACATGTTGAATAGTGGGAGACGTAAAGCTTGATAACATAGTTCGAATATCATGAAGCAGCATTTGAATTCTCCAAGGGATATGAATCTCACCCTTGACAGCCTGAATGACCATGTGATTATCCCCTTCAATTTGAAGATGCATCATTCATGCGTCTAAAGTGGCTTTAAGACCATCACATAACGCTGTGGCTTTTGTTACCAAGATTGGTGCATCATACATAAATTTGGTCCCAACTTTGAGAAGTCGACTGCTACTGTCTCGCAAGATATACCCCGCTGTAGTACCGGCCGGAGATAAGATGCCATCAAAGTTGAGTTTAATAATACCGTCTGGTGGGAGGTCCACCTAATAAGGCAGGTGGAGGTAGGAGGAGATGGTAGTCGGGAGCTCAGCAATGGAGGGGAAAGAAGTGGAGCGCAATGTCGTTGTTTCCATTCAGCCCAGCTGCGTTTAGCTCGAATAAGAGTGTACATGGGATTTGGCAAAGCATTCTAGAAGACGAGCGAATTGCGACTTTTCCATATACTCCAAAGAAGCACAATAATTTTGGGCATGGTGGCCCGGCATCGCATGTACCACTCATGCAGGACATCACGGATGGTGTGTTGTAATGTCACAAAAGGGGCTTGGCAAATCCACCCATGCTTGGTGGCCAGGTCCCATACTCGGACGGCAAACGTACACAGTGCAAAAACATGTTCATTATCCTCAATGTGAGAGAAACAGGCTGAAAAAATAGGATCAATATGTAGCCCTCTCCGCAGTACGTTACCCCTAGAGAGGAGTGCATTGTGATACAATTGCCAAAGAAAGATTTGAATTTTCGGCAAGACATCTAGCTTCTATATCCACTTAAATTTCCTTGTAGATGGTTAGAACCGAGATTATCATGGGCCTGCCAAGTAGCAGACTTCACAGAGAACTCACCACTGCTTGTAAGCCCCCAACAAAACATGTCTGGGACATTAGTTAAGGGGATAGGCACTGCTAGTACGTGAGGAAGAACAGAAGCAAGTATAATTTGCGAAAGCTTCAATATGTCCTACCGTTTGTCAGGGAGGATGAACTCACTGACTTTGAGCATAGACAGGAGTGATGACACCACACATGTGTCTAGAAGTTTATTGTTTGATCATTACCTAATTGTCATCGCATTCCCTTCGCTATGAAGGCTCTTTGACGAAGCAAACACTTCCAGACCCAAATATTATCTGGTTGCGTGAGATACTTCCAACCTAGTATAGCCAAAAAAGCAGTATTAACTGTACTAGCTTTCCTCATACCCAGACCCCCAAATTTTTTTGGTTTACAAATTTTATCCCATGCTACCAATGAAAATCCTTTTTCAGCGGAAGATTTTTTCCAAAAAAAGTTCCCGATTGACTTGATCTAATCTCTGCATAACAATTGCAGGGAGCTGAAAACAATGCATGATATGTGCAGGTAGAGTTTCAAGATTAGACTGGATAAGCACTACCGGCCCCGCTTTCGATAATGCCGTAGCTTTTCAATTGGATAATTTTACTTCTACTTTATTTAATATTCCCTGAAAGGTGCCGAGGCTAGGACGTACTTGGAATATTGTGCACTCAAGATATTTCCCAAGGAAAGAACTATGTGGAATATTACAAATACCCGCAATATGTAGCTTATCTAAGTTGGTCGAATTTTTAGAGAAGACAAGATTGGATTTATGAAGGTTAACCAATTGTCCAAATTGTTGACAAAAATCGTCTAATATACCTTTAAGTTTAAACGCAGCACAAGAAAAAGTTGTGCAAAAAAGTAAGCTATCATCTGTAGAGAACAGGCATGGAAGTTTCTCTACTAGTGGTGCAATTTTAATTCCAATTCCCGATTTTGGATGAGCCATTTTCAAATGGAGTTGTTGAGCCAGGATGTCCATACAGAGGATAAATAAATAAATAAGGCGATAGGGGATCACCTTGGCGTAATTCTCGGGTAAGCTTAAAGAAACCACAGGTTTCATTATTAATAATTAGTGAATAAGTCACCGTAGTAACACATTCCAGTGCCCAGGTGATCCAATGAGGATGAAAACCAATACTCCGAAGGCTATGTTGCAAAAATCTCATTCAATACGATCATAAGCTTTTTTTATATATGCTTAATAGCAACATAACCCTTTTTCCCTTTGATATGGTGAAATTTATTAAGAACTTCATGGGCTAACAGAATGTTATAATGAATAGCCCGATGAGGAACATAAGCACTCTGGGATGGTTGTGCCAGTTGACCAGAATAGGTCGCATTCTGTTGACCAGAATAGGTCGCATTCTGTTGACCAGAATTTTGGCAATAATCGTGTAGAAAGTATTACATAGGCTAATAGGACGAAAACGTGATGTAACATCAGGGTTGTCGACTTTGGGTATGAGGGTAATTAAGGTGTGATTGAATTATTTGAGTAATTTCCCAGTACAAAAGAAGTCTTGCATAGCTAAACAAAGATAGTCTTTGAAAAGGGGCCAAAACTTTTGAAAAAACAAAGCAGTAAACCCATCTGATCCGATGGTTTTATAAGGATTCATCTGGAAGAGGGCTTGTTGAATCTCCTCCTGTGTAACAAGTTAAATGAGGCTCAAGTTCTTGGTTGCGGTGTTCTCACGCATTGCAGTGATGGGAGTGAGAGCAGTACGAGTAGTGTAACTGGATGTAAAACATTGGGCAAAATCATGACAAAATTTAGCTTTGATCAGATCAATTTCCTCAATCCAGCCATCAATTTCGTTTTCGATACGAGAAATATAAGTATGCCATTTTCGTGTGTAGCCGTCTGATGGAAGAATCATGAATTCCGATCACCAGCCGTTAACCATTGTTTCCTAGTTAAGCGGCCCCAAAATCTCTGATGAAACAGCATTAGTTTTTCCCTTTGTTTGATCAGCCTAGTATGCTAGTGATTAGGTCGTGGATTATCAAATTATCGATAAGGCGGTTTTCCACGCAATACAGTATCTTCGTATTTTTCTCGATCTGTTTTCTGTAGATAGCGCCTGAAGTAATCTTCCAAGATTTAAGCTTATTTTTGATACATTTAAGCTGTTGCGCAATACGAAATATTGGCGAACCGAGAACAGGGTGTTGCCACTGCTGGCGAACAATATAGTGGACCTGTTCGTATTGACGCTAGTCTGGCTGAAAACGAAAAGAGGGTTGTTTGTGAACTATTGAGGACCCTTGTGTATTAAAAAGAAGGAAACAATGATCAGAACACGTAAAGGGTCTATGAATGATATTAGTATCAGCGTACAGATTATGCCAATCGTTTCGACCAATAGCTCGATCTAATTTTTCATAAATAAGTTGACCCCGTGCCCTAGAGTTCCATGTGAACGGTCGTCCTAACAGAAATAATAGTTGCGTTGATTGTATTTAAGAAAGCAGGAATGCGTTTACATTGTGATTGGGAGATTGGTGCCCCCCTTTTTTGTCCGTGCTATTTTTCAGTTCATTAAAGTCACCTATAATACACCATGGTGTGTCTATAATGTTATTTAGTTTTGAAAGATGGTTCCAAAAATCCTGTTTGTCAGAATTTTTTGTTAGAGCACAAATACTGGAAAGAGTAACCATTTGTTGCGCTTTGACATCGAGAACAAGCATATGGATAAACTGTTGTTCTTGAGTATAACATTAGCAAGGATATTAGTATTGTTCCATAAGACCCATATACCATCAGAATGGTTTACAGGATTTACATAATCATAGTACTCAAATCCAAATTGGAGATGAGACGTTTAGTGGTGTTGTCCACTACCATCGTTTCAGTAAGAAACATTATATCTGGTTTATGAGAACGAACAATACAACAAATTTCCTCAAGTATTTGCTGTTTTTTCACACCTTGAACATTCCATGCAAGTACGTTCATAAGGAAAAATTACATAATGCAATACAGGTCCAGTACAAAACCCCTAGGCTAATGGCAAAGCACTACTCTGTGTGCAGTAAACTTCCAAGGTAATATAAAATTCAAAAAGAGATTCGCTGCAGAGTTGAAACATCATCCCTTGGAAGCACTGTTGCGTCCACAAATTGGACATTCTTAAGATCGAGCGCCAATGAATGTTGCCAACTAGTGTACAAGAATAACAACTAGACGGCCAGAAAATAAAGTGGAGGTACCACAACCAGGCGCACCCAAGAAAACAATATCCATAAAAATAATAAGCAAGACAACAACAACAAGGTCTCAGACTCAAGTTGATCATCACAGACTTGTACGCACGGCGACATATTCGGCTCCTCAAGTCCAGTAACGCGCCAGCATTGGCCCGGGAATAGACTTCCCACCAAAGGGCACAGAAACAGGACTTCCATAGGACCAAATCAAAAGAAAGGCCATGTATAGTGAGGATCCTAGACCAGTCACACGCTTCCACAAGAAGCAAACCATATAGAACACGCCATAAAAAATTCATATACAACCTTAGACCTACACAGGTCATCATCGTATACCATGAACAATCCCCATGATGCAGCATCGAACTTGAGAAGGTAGAGGGACCCACAAGAAGGCCACAACAATGACAAAGGGGACAACAGGATGCCTGGACAATAGTGGAAGGCTCAAGCAACTGCTCCTACCAGCAATTTGTGTACCTGCAAGTTGTCCAACGCAGTGATCCTGGGTAATTCCAAACTATCATGAAAGAAAGTGGTTCCAATTAGAGTCCATAAGTGTATGTGATAATACACTTGATTTCATACATGATAAGCAGAAAATAAAGAAAGCTAGTGCTGATGACATATCCCTAAAAAAGAGTTGAGAGAGAGACCACCAGCAAGAAACAACAATTGGAAACAACAATTGGAAATATTGCAAAGTCAAAGATCCAAAAAGTAGACGATATTGGTTTACACCAATAAGTCGAAGCATGTTGCCATGCGGTCCAAGCACGTTTCTGTGCATTCCACAGAATATATATACTATCATAATGCCACAACTTTGAATCTAAAAGGTACATCAATGGTGCCATACATGTTATCTTCCTGAAACTAAGAAAGTGGATACAAAATTGCCGAGCGAGGAAGCATGGCCATATATTGGATAGAAAATCATTAAAATTACCAATTTCAACAGTCTTAGAACCTGAAAAGGGATAAACCTTAAAAAAAAAAAAAAAAACAAGTGGAAAACAAGTAGCATAGCCCATGTACATCGCAAACTAATAAAAGGAAGAGTGGGGAATCAGATAATGTGAGCATTAGAATGAGGGAACAAGATAAATAATTATAAATCCTAATCAACCTTTCAAACCCATTAAACTTGACAACGAAAGAAATCAACGTAATGAGCGCGTCAAACAAGATGACACAACATACCTCTATATAACTAAAAATAACAAGACCAATAGAGGAAGAAGCCTCCGATCCCACAACCCAGACCTTGAAGCCAATTATCATAAGTGCCCATAGAGGATTACAATTAAAAGGATATCTATCAATCCTTAAAACATGGAATCTATGTACCAACTCAGCATAACAACATGTCATTTTCACCAATGCAAGATCAACATACCAAAAGAAGCATGTTGTGCAATGAATTCTGAGAAAACCCAAGTAAAAATAGAATATAAATTTCAATAGATGACAAAGCCAGACAGATATAATAGCATCAACGATCCGGTCAGGAGAGTTGAGACCTAATAATATACCAAATCTCCCCACAAGAGGACAACTTAGAAATTCCAAGCCAACCCTAAATAAAAGCAAAATCCACATTGAAAGACTAGGCAAATCCTGAATAAAATCAAAAGAGCAAAGATAGATAAAACAGAATGACAAGGTTAGAGGACATACCAATAGTCAGAAACGAAATCAAAAGGCAAAGAAAGGAAGCATAAACTTGCAAGGTGTATGAAGCGCTCAATACTCCAAGTGAGACCAATGATTAGATGCATAGAAGCCCACTCAAGTGTTAGAACAGTCCAAAGTACCGCAAGAGGAGCACCTTCTGAAATTCCCAACATAGACATGAGGAATCTCTAGTTCGAAATCAATAATCTGAAGCCCAAAGTTATTCATAGAGAGGTTAACCCTAGCCAACAACACAAACAAGTTTTGTCCGCCTTCAGAAGCACAGCGCAACACTTGCAACAGCCGTTGTAACCTTCCAATTTATTGAGGAATTCGAAGAGCATGGCCCTGAGGAATTTGGGTCCTAAACCCCTAGGAACTTGACTATAAGTTGCTAGCTGCAAATGATACGAATTGGGCGAAAACAGATTAGCATGGTTGCAGAAATAAGGGCCAAGCAAGAAAATGTCTAGAGTATAGATCGGTTCTGAGAATTCAAAAACGGAAGCAACATGAGCAAAGAAAGGCTCGAAGAATTGCACGGGGACGAGATTGAACTGAGGTGGAAGGACCAAGTAAGGGTCAAAACAGCATGGTCGATCTGGAGGACCAAAGAAAGGCTCGAAGAATTGAACGGGGACGAGGTTGAACTAAGGTGGAAGGATCAAGTAAGGGTCAAAACAGCATGGTTGATCTGGAGGCTCCTTCTTTTTTCTAGGGTTCATATTGAGAGGACTCAGAAAGAGGCAAAGAAATCAGAGAATGGGGAATTCTCTCTCTTACTAGATGTACTTCCTTTCTCTAGAGGGCTTATGAAACCCAACTCCTATGATACTGTACAATGCACATAAAGGAAACACGAAAAAAAGCGGGGAAAGTTTCTTCTTTTAAATTTTAGTAGTAACTTGTAAAAAAGCGGTGGAAAATGGAGGTAGGTAGCTTTCAAGGAGAATTTCATGACATATCTTTTGACATGCTTACTAGGTAATCAAAGTGATAATAGTGCCTACTACTTAATTAAGAAGGGGTTACATATGAATGAGTCAAAAGAGACAAATTTAAGATTGAAATTAGAATATGACGATTTGCTATTTGTTTTCCCAAGTCTCAACTTTTCTACACATGAAAATTTATTATTACTCAAGTTTAAATTTGGACGGTGTGAGCGTGAACAATTAATAGAAACTTGGAGTCTTAGATTTTACCTCAAAACATTTTTTACTCTATACCAGATTTTTTTTTTTTTTTTTGGGGGGTGGTGTTAGGTTAAAATAATTCATCATTAATCATTACACATGAATACTAACCAATATCGATAGACATAGACGAATGTGTATATATATATATATATATATATATATATATATAATATATATATATATATATATATATATATATATATATATATATATATATATATATATATATATAGGTCAATTTTAACCATAAAATATTGACATTAAGGGTCAGTTTTTTTCGTTGGTCTTTTTTAATTTATCCACTTCAACCTACTTTAATCACTCACTTTAATCAATTTCAACTCATTTCAATAAAAAATACCAACTTTAATCAACTTCAACCTATCTCCTTTAAAATTTTATTCTTACTATTTTAACCAAATTCAACAAATATACCAACTTCAGTCTACTTCAACCCATTTCAACAAAAATAACAACTTCAACTCACTTCAATTCACTTCAACCCACGTCAATCTTTTACCAACTCTAATTTATCAATGAAAAGAACAGATCCTAACTGATTCTTTAATCAATATAAAACCAAACCTTAGTCTATTCCGAACTTTAATAATGTAGCATATGTTGATACGTAGCAATTGTTCTATGCTTACGAATTCCTTCCAAAACGTACACGATATTTACCATTTGGAAAATAGGATGGTACATGGGTAGCTTGGTCCGGAAGGGCGTACATGGAATGCTACGCAATAATTGAGCTCTAAATATTGGTTTACACACATAACGACTGTGGGCTCACACAGACTGTCAGGCACTCTTTCCAGTGCAATGAAATGAAATATATATATAGAGATAGACACAGGGCCACCTTCGTACGGCCTTCGTAGTCGCTTTGGAGGAGAGAGAAAAATAGACATGCCCACCCGCACGTGTGATTAAATACGTGCCTGCCGTCCCTCCATGTACCCTGTGCCATTCTTTTTTTTTTTTTTATTTAAAAAAAGGAAATCACTTAACCCTTCGTCCCCCCTTCCTTTAATTTTTTTTAAAAGCTCTCCTTTGCCGCATCCAAAACAAAATAACTAGTATAAAATATTTTAATACTTTAGGGATTTTAGATTTTGATAAGCTGTATTTTGGAGGTTTAGAGGTTGATAATCCTACTTTCACAGATAAGTCATAATTTGAATATCAATTCGTTAAATTAGAAATGTTTCTGATAGTTGTTATCAAATATTTAGATTTGAATCGGCTTATATAGGTCTTTGTGCGTTATTCATACGAAAGGGAAAAGAAATAAACTATAGTGCACCATTCTTGACCTTATTTGTTCTCATTAATTTGTATTATGAACAAATTAGATCCAATGTCCTGATTGCAAATCACTGTTCGCTAGTTTTTATATATAGTACAGAGCATGAAGAATAACAGACACAGCAATCAGATTGTGAGGCTGAATTTTAAAGATCGTATTAGTGACTTTCGCACCTTATAATTTAGAGAAAATTCAAAATTATTAATTTAATTTAATTTAGTTTAATCATTTAGGAAAAAGTGGACCATGACATCTACTAACAACCAACAAATTAAAGTTAAGTTTACAAGAACGAGCACCGCTGCGAGTGCTGAGGGGGGCCAAATGCATGATTGCCACGTAGCTTGCAAGTTTTTCCTCCTAGCTAACCCTTGTCTCTTAAGTTTAATTATAATAATTAACCATTTTGCATTACTTTAATTAAGATGCTAAATCTAAAGGCAAAAGGGGGGATGATTTGACCAAAAACAAGTTCCTTAATTAACAAATTCATTGGATGATGAAAGGGTTTGAGAGAACCAAATTATAGTTAGTTAATTAAATACTTTTTTAAAAAAAGGATTCAGAATGGCCCACAAATATTCGAGTGTTGGACGATATCGATTATTGTTAAGTAGGTAGGGGGATTTAGGATAACATGAATGATTAGTTAATACCGCTACTATTATTGAAGCGTAGTCAATAGTCCAATTTTGCATCTACTTTAGCATTATCTACTCAACAATTATATTATTTACTTTTCCTTTTTAAAAACAAATAAATGATCAAATATTGGTTGGTTCAAGTGGTTTGACACTTGTTCCCTTCAAGCAAGGTTTCAGGTTTGAGTTTTGTGAATGAAGAATATCTGTGATGGGAGAGTTTTACCCCTCATTAGATCAACAGTAGTTTAACTCCAGTGAAATGGAGAATCTAATATGAAATAATAATAATAATAATAATAATAATAATAATAATAATAATAATAATAAATGGGTTGCTTCTTGTTTGCTTACAAGCAAGGATAACCCAAATAAATTACAATTCTATATCAAATAATGTTATCTTAGAGTTTCACATTTTGTTGAGACTTTCCACCTCCTAAGAATGTCTACGCCCGTGATTCTAAACTGTAACCAACACATGCATGATGATTAATATAAAATACCAAGATTTAACCCCCAAATTAAGTTAAGCCTGAAGTCTCACTAGAAGATCATCATTATGAATAAGTTGGCATTTATACATTCAATTCCTTTGATTTGTTCTTATGAGGAGCATTTGGCCAAGGGCTTTCACCTAAAATCTGTTTTCTTTAGCATGGAAATATATTTCTTGTATAAGTGAGTATTAGCTAATTTAATTAATAAATATTGAGAATTATGATTAGAAACTTGGGTTCAAATCTTACATGCATTGATATTTATGCCTCTTTTACACCCAAAAATATGTGCCTTGACATCACCATGTTGTAAGATTTGCTAGCCAGTGAGGCGCAGACAATTAGACACATAATCTAATCTCTAAGGCATATACCTATTGTATACATTAAGTAGTATTTTTCCTTATAAGAAATAATGTTTTTTTTTTTCAAGAGTTAAATATTAGCGCCTCTTTAGAGAGAAAATGCTCATATGATTTAAGATAAAACATAAATAATTTTATTCGCATGAAAAAGAATTTTGATATAGGCTTGTTATGTTCAAATTATCAGAAGTAGCTTATTGTGATGAGTGCTTATAAGTGCTAATGAGTGATGATCAATATTAATAGAGTTCTAATCAATGATGAGATTGTGAGTAGAAAACATAGTTAAATGTTGATCAGGCCCGATAAGTCTTGACTGGTGCTGTTGAGTACTAATCAGTGCTAAATGCTGATAATAAATACTTATGATCAGTTGAAAAGAACATATTAATAATCTATCATAGTTTCACAAGTACAAGTACTCTCAAAACTTTTATAGATTCCCCCTCCAATGCATTACCATACAAAATATGTATGTTTTGTTTTAATTGGTAAAATATCTGAGAGTTATTATCATATTTATATATTTGGGTTCCAAACTTAGACTACAAAAAAAAAAAAGTCGGAATCAGCGATGGAAAAAGGCATATTAGCGACGAAATTTTGAATTCAGTGACGGAAAAAGGTTATCGGATTTTCACTCATCGCAGAGTACCTGGTGACGGAACCAGCGATGGCCATTGCGACAAATCAATTTTTGGCGGAGGATGAAAAGGTGGGTAGTCAATAACGGATTAAAAATCCGTCGCCATTAGCAACGGACGTAGCGACGGAAAATTCCGTCGCTACTGGCGACGGACTATAATTCCGTCGCTGACTTCTGCTGTGAAAAAGAAAAGAAAATCTCCTATTCCGTTGCCATATTTGTAATTTTTTAAAAATAAAAATGCTTGTTTTTGATCATATCCCTTAATACATACATTTAATTCCCTGCAAGAAATTTATAAAGAGTATTCACTCCATGAACGTCCAATAGTTTTGAGTACTTTATTCGAAACGTTCTCAACAATGTCCAAGCCACAAGTCTCAAATAATTTCCAATTAAACGCTCTCAACAAAGAAACACTTGAAACCAATTGTTTTTAATTCACAAACAAGAAGTCCCAAACAAATGGTAAATATCACAAACCACAAATTTCAAATAAACCACAAGTAGCTAGTTAATGAAAGTCAAATAGAAGAAGATAGAGAAGCAAGCACCAAGAGGAAGGGAATGAAGCAGCTAGCCATGGTTGAAGGAGAAGCAAGCAAGTACCCAAAAAAGGAAGGAGAAGTAGGGAGAAGCAAGCAGCAAGCCGTGTATCCCAAACAGAACCAATGAGGAGAATCACCAACTGTGGAAAACCGCAACATCCTCAATCACCAAGGTGAGGATCATCACCTTGTTGATCCTCATCCTCATCTTCATCCTCATTATGTTGTGGCTGCGGAGGAACGGATGGTTGAGATCTCGAGTCAGAAGCTTGTTGCATTTGAAAAACTGCTTGCAATCGCTGATCGATACTCATCATTTGCTAGCTCAATTGCTGGTTACTTTGGGTGAGCAATTGATTGGATTCCTCCAGTTGCTTATATTTCTCCATAAGCAACTGGAGACTTTCAGCTTGTGAAGTTAGCTCACCCTCCAAGTTGGTTACTACATCCCTTAAATCATTCAGCTCTTGTTGGGATGGCATATAACATGAACCTGCTGACAACCATATATATGAAGTGCCTAACATTGGTATATCAATTAAATAAACTTATCGTATAACAATGGTCAATGAAACTTTAATATTGAAACTGTGCCGGCTCGTTGAGTGGGACTAAAGTGACAAGAATCCCTAATGTTGACAGCCTCATCGCCAATGCCATAAATACGGTCTTTCTTATCCTTGCATGCCTTCACCCACAACTCATTTGGATTTAGAAATAGTTAGGATGGATTTTGAGAAGTGATATCCCAGGCCTCTTGGGAGTTGTTCGCGTTTTGAAAATTGCGTTCAAATGATTCTTACAATATTACAACATATGCAAAAAAACATATATGTTACAGTTAATGAAAATAAAGTATATGAGTCCAGTTAGAACTACTAATAAAGATTGATAATTAAGTATAGCTTACATATGTTGTTAGTGATTTCTTGTCAACTCAAGGGGCATCTTCTTTGCCATGAAGTTTGTGAGTGCGTCTGAATAATTCAACAATTATGGGATCCGTCCCAAGTTCTTCCCTCTACGTGTCAAACAAAATTATATAAAACATCCGCCAAACCACATTCAAAGTGGCATAGAGTATTAAAATTAAAGAAAAACATAGCAAAGTTCTTTACTAGACGTCTCCTATGCTCATGCATAGGGATCGAGTTACAGGTGTGCAGAGATGGGCCATTACTTTCTGGAGTACCTTGTCGGTTCTTTTGGGCTGTTTCACGTAATTTCTCGTAAGTTTCGTTTGCCCAGTATTGTTGGTGTCCCTCCCATTGAACATCACTGAGCCAAAGAGACTTCTTGTTGTGCTTCCTTGCTTTGCCAAGGAAGTCTCTCAGGCGTGCATTGCCTCTATTTTCAAATTTTTTTTTTATACAGTCCTCATTGATCGGATCCCAAGTAAACCACTTCTGCAATAATGAACACAACAAACACATCAAATAACACAATAGTAATTTATCATGGTCACACAAAGTGTTAATATGGATCAACTTTAGTTACCTTGAACTCTCCAAACCACAAATCCTACACAGATTTGGGCACTTTACCCCAAGTTCGCCAAGTTTCATCATATTTGCTTTGAAATATGGGGGAAATCCTACTAAAGCATTTTATTCCACTAACATATCAAATTTCAACTTGACATTGTCAAACCTAAATCCTACATTATATTGAGCAAAATCTTCAAACAAATTAAAGTAATAACTTTACACAAATCCCACATTTTAACAACATTATCAACCAAACCGTTTCATTCTACCAACATATCAAATTTTAGCTTCAAATTATCAAACCTAAACCCTAAATCGTATTTAGCAAAATTTTGTCACAAATTCAAGCAATAACCTCACACAAATGCTACATTTCAATATAAATATGAACTAACTATGAAATTCTAATAATGTAATACAAAAAATTGTAGAAATTACAAGTAGTTTAGTTGAGAAAAATAGCTCAAATTACTCCAAAAACCGGCGGTTGGGGGGCCGTGCAGTGGCGGCCGGCGGCAGGAGGGAGGCGGAGGACAGCGGCGGCGACTAAGGAGGGTCGCCGGTGACTGGTCAACGACGTGGGCGGTGGTGGGAGGGGGTTCGTAAGTTCGCTATCGCCTCTCTCGCTCTCTCTCTCTTGTTGCGGGGCTTAAATGAATCCAGAACAGGTCTGGATTTGTTTAGGCTGGGCAGCAATGGAATTTTCATCGCTGATTCCGTCGCCGGCCCCTATTTTTTAAAAAAAATCCGACGTTTTTACTGGCGACGGAATTTCCGTCGCCAAATTGAAATTAAATTAAATATTTCAATAGCTGGCGACGGATATTCTGTTGCCAAAAATGAAGACTGGCGACAGATACATCTTTCCGTCGCCAAGTTTGTCGCTGAATCTGACTTTCTTCTAATGCAAATTATCCGTTGTCGTTTCTGTCGCTAGGTACGTCGTTATATTATTCCGTCGCCATTTTGTGCTTTTTTAGTAGTGTTACTTACACTAGCTTTTGTGCTTAACATTCTATGCTACTCTTGGGCATATAATTGGAGATTTGCTCATACCATTTTCTTGAGATATTTTTCTTTTTCCTTTTTCTTCTTTTGGGCGAGGGGGCAACAAACATGAAATATTAGTGTTTAAGTGAAAAATACCAATAGATTGTCGGTCCATAGTATATCTTGGGACATGATTGGAGTGCACGACGTGACTCTAAGGAGAAAAAGATTCTTAGTTAGAAGCATTGAAAAATAATTTTTCCAGGAAAAAAGCACCAACCACCATTCCCTTTGATGTAACCTAATTCTATATATGCGTACCGCTGGAATGCTACACACTGAAAATGCCAAACACTACTTAATATTGATTATAATAATATCATCAGTAATCATCACTTTAATATCATTTTCTGCAATGAAAATTTTGCCTTTTCAGTATTGACCTTATTATGCAGGGAGAAGCCAATTTTGGACATTTTATCCTCTGTAACGAAGAGCAGGCAGTCCATTGCACTGAGTCGCTCTAAATGCTCCCTTATTCCATAGTCATCACACGTAGATCTGGTAAAACTGACTTGAAATACAAAATTCAAAGTGAACCGACTGAATTTATACCGGATTCGACACTTGAAACAACTGATTCAACGTCAAAATTGACACAACCGGATGAATACGTTCCCCACTTATTTGTCTTTCCAGAATAAGTTGTTGACAAAACAATTGAGTGATTCAAAGTCAATGCAACACAACCCCACCCGTAACCGAGCCAAATGACCCGTTTGCTACGTATATGCGCTTCTAGCATTTGTGCAACTGACCGCACGGAATGGGCATTTTCTCGTTCCTTATATCTCATAGACATAGCCAAACACCAATACAGGTTGATTCAAGTGGTTTGACACTTGTTTTCCTTAATCAAGGTTTCAGGTTCAAGTCTTATAAATGGAAAAAATCTATAATGGAAGAGCTCTACATTTTATTACGCTAACAGTGATTCGACTCCAATGAAATAGAAGATCCAAGATCCCAAACAAAAAACCTAGCCAAACGGGCAACAATCTAGCACCGCCTTGGTTAGCTACCATGATGGGGGTGTGTGCAATCTTCCCAATCTAAAATTATATCCGAGGTACCAACAATGTCTGGCTCTGGCTCCTACCCCCGCGGGGGGCTCCCACCCACTCCACTCCACCCCACCCCACCCCATGCCACCCCAAGGGAAAGCCTTGTCGAACCCGAGCTGAAGCCTGAAGTTACTAGGACTCAACAGGGACACGCTCATTTACTTTTATAGTCTTTTATTTATGTCAAGAATGGAAAAAAATACCACATATCTGGTACGTACTTTTCAGGCAGCACGCAAACTCTTGACCTATATTTGCAGCAAAAGTAATTTGTTACACACGTCTACTGACATGACTCCTAAGATACATACTGTGGAGGGTTTTCTTTTTTCTTTTTGAAATTGTTAGGTATTGGACACCACAAGTCGTTCTACTGAAAAAATTTACACACCTTCAATAACATTTATTTTTGATCCTCAATCCCCCATTTTATTATGTTCAAACTATTGTAGCATATAAGAGATATATCACTTATTTTTTCATCCATAAAAATCAAAACTAAAACTTACAACAGAAACAAATCGTTAAAAATAATTAATTTCTCTCTTTTAGATCTTTGTTTTTTTTCCCCCATAATAGAGCTAGAATTGTAGAGGGGTTGAAAGAAAATGTAATCAATTCAAAAGAATTAAACATTGGAAAGAACTAGACAAACTTCGAAGGAATTAAACAAAAGTTACAAAAATTGGAAAAAGCTAAAAGCAGATATCAACAAAGCTCGTAGGAAAAAGCTAAAAGATAGGAGACTATGGCGGGTAGGATTAGGATCTTAAATCTCAGACAGTTAGTTTCGTAGTTGTCTTTCGGTTGCAGTAGGGTAGTTTGGTCGTGAGTTCTTTGTTTGTATGTCACGTTGGTATACAGGTACTACAGACTTTTGGGAAGAGATATTGCTTGCATATTCCTTTTTATCGAGGTATATTACCTTCCCCTACTATGTTGTACTTATGTTTACATAGTTACTGCTACCTGATTTATCAGTACTTCATACTTCATTCTCTACTGCTTATCCTTAGTTTCTCTCCATAAAATGTTTCACAAAATCCTCCTTCCACAGAATGTTTTCACAAAATCTTACTTTGTGAGTCTTTTGAAGTCAGCCTCTCTACGGACAGGGGGTGTCGGTAGAGGTAAGGTTGCCTACTTCTGGATCTCCTCATACCCCGTGAAAACGAGACGCACGCTAGGAGGTGATGGTGTTGTTGCTCGTAGGATTAAAAGGTGTTTGAAGGAGTTGAAAAGAATTATAAATAAAATTGTCAAACAACTAAGAGAAACTAAAATTCAAAAGAAATTAAAGAAACCAAATCGAATCAAAAAACCTGGAAGAAAGAAGTCAGGAATTAAAAGAAATTAAAAAGGAATTGAAAGGAATCGAAAGAAACCATTAATAAACTTAACCAAATTCAATGGAACTGAAACTTCAAGTTGAAAAGAAGAGGCTCTTAGTGAAGACAGAAAGAGATTGCCCAATGAACAATTAACTGTATAAATACCAATTAATTATGTGGTTCCCAGCATTAGTCTCAAAAACGAAATTGTAGGCTACGTCTCATAAATCATTTATTAATTTTTGTACCACCCAAAACTCACATTAAAAACAAAGAAGAAAAATTGTAGGTTGCAAAGCGTGTGCACAATAAAAAGAACAATAAAGACTTGGAACATTAATTGGTACTGGTTGACATTAGGCAATGGTGAAGCTGGATGCAGCAATGCAGAGAGCAACACCCGAGGCTTACTTCAACAATATAAATACAATGCCACCCACCGACGAGAAGAGAGAAAATGCACTTAAGTTATAATCAACTCAAGATGTTCCGCCTTACCTTACAAAAAACAAAAATCATAATCAACCTGATCTTAAGAGAAAAATAAGTGTCACTCCACCACCATCTTTTGGACTATATATCGGGTCCCGGGCATCAATGAGCGGTTACAATCACCACTGCAATACATACATGCCCATAACTCACAGACAAGACAGTCTCAGAAAAATAATGCTAGGGTTAATCACATATCACTAAGAATCTTAAGATGTGATGATGTTTGAGATACTTTACTGAAAAAAAGAAACCCATTTGGTGAGAAAAGCAAGGATCCAAAGCCACGGGGATCAAATAGTAATGAGAAAATGACAAAAATATTATTATAAAATCATACTTTGCATCGACAGAGCACAAAACAGAATCCAACATGACAACGAATTTGTCTGCCACTTTGTCAGAATTCAACCCCAAAAAAAAGTGATCAAAATGAAAAATAAACTCTGACCATAAACATCTAGGACATGACCACATAGCAAACAAAACTTGAGCTTCTACTATGCATTTGGAAAACTTCATCTAGCACTTGTACTTGCTTAGTCGAAGAGGCTGAAACCCATATCCTGCAAAAGGTTAAATAATGTTTAAGACACCATGCTAATTCAATGTGATAAAGGTTGGAAATTCAGGATAAATAGAGCCAATCTTACATCATCTGACTCCTCTTTCTCTTCAACCTTCTTCTCCTCCTTAGCAGGCTCAGCGGCAGCGCCACCACCTGCAGCAGCACCACCAGCTGGAGCAGCGGCTACAGCCACGGCACCACCACCTGCCGGGACAGAGGCAAGCTTCTCTCTTCCAGCGGCGATGAGCTCTGTGATGTCTTTTCCACTTACTTGTGACAAGAGCAACTCAAGCTTGTCCTCATCAGGCTCAATACCCACTGTAAGACAAATACGTCTCATTCAAAGCTCTCTTTTTCACATTTTGACATTAACAGAAGGTTTGGGGATGAATAATGTGAAACCGCAACTACCAACAACCCTATAAACCACCTAGGCACCTGGTGCCCAATCACATTTGGCCACCTTACTAGGCGAAATACTCTACAGGCTATAGGAAATCCATCAGCTTCAGATTAATAAGCGACAATGATCAAGAGACTTTCCAGAACCACATTCATTTCCACTAGCCTGACTATCCATAGAGGACGCAGACAGAGAGACCAATATTAAAGCCTTCCAATATCAGGGAACAGCAGAACCTAGTACACAAGACTTTATCGGCTAAGTGGTCTCTGAAGTCCTCATTACAAGTATTTCAATTGAAAGGGTGATTCCTCCGGCTAGTTCGTATCACACATTTGGCAAGCTGGAGTTTAGTAAAACCCACAGGAATGAGGTGGACTAGAAGTGAAAAATCCTATTATATTCTTCCCAAAAATAGGAATGACATCATCTAATGAAGGAAAAAAGTGCTCAGAGAAAGCTAAACACGTTAAAATACAAGCTTAAGGTCCTGTCCAAATTAGAAAATCTCAAAGCTCCAAGAATGGATGATGGATGACAGAATATTTGCCAAACAACTCATTAGCAACCAGCCATACTTAATCTTGGGAACCAGGGACTAAGCACCCAAGAATGAAAGTGGGGAACGGAGGGGGGAAATGCTTTTGGTTGGACATTTGTCTAGATAACTCCACTCTGAAAACATTGTGTCCTACTGGAATGCGTCAGTTTACTACATTGGGGTAATGAAATGGAACATAAACGCCTAAACTCCAGCGATCCACTGGGTCCATTGGAGTGAAAAAAGATTAATTACATCAACATATATGACATTTGAAAGGTAATTTAGCTCTCTGTTGCAAACAAATGGCTTTGCTCGTAGAACATTATTTTGAAACCAACTTCAGCGACATAGATCAGGGATGCTTGACCTCCATTAGAAGGGCCTCCAAGCTTATTACTACACTGTGTCCAATATCTACACGGACAAACGACAGGTTCGAAGGTCTGCCACCACAGCAGGAAGACACATTTAATGAGACACACACAGCAAAACAGGGCTGTCTGTTGTCACAAAGCTCATATTTTTTGGCATGGCTCAGTTCTGTTTCAGCATCTATGTCTTGGAAAATCAAGGTGTATTTAGACACTGTCATGCTGGTTACTCGTAATTGGCCGTAATGTTCCCTGAATTCACAGAAGTGCGGCTCCAGCTCGAGGCTGGGCAACAGTTTCTAGATGTATTAAACCTAAATATAGCCTAGGCGACACATCACAAAAACAGCAGAGAATTTAAGGCTGACTTTGCAATATTAGAAACGGGGGCGGGGCAGTTACAGAAAGTAACATCAAAAGAATCGAGTGACTTTATGAAAATAACCGGGTGTTACAACCAATTTACTCTCAGTTTAGTATTGCAACCAATTTTATCCCAGAGAACTGAGAAGACATACAATCAATCGACAACAACCCACAATAAAAATAATCATCAGAAGATCAGTACCAACTTTGTCAAAGTAATTCATAATGAAATAGGTGGGTAGCATTTGCAAGCACTATTGACAAGAAAGATGCATGTATTCAAGCTTTCTTATGCTACAGACATATTATGATATCACTAACACCCCATTGATCCGCTTAGTTACGTCATATAAAGCTAATACCCTATAAATGTCAAGGTGACGCAACTCAGACCGTCAAAATGATAAAGCATACACATAGTCCTAGACACTAATTCAAACAGGGCATGGAAGCTTTTCAAGCCAATTGGAGCATGCAGGCTTCTACATCTCCAAACAATGCAATCCCTTCAGGCCTCAACAAGATATAATCTACCAATAACCTAATCAACTACCAGCCTTCGTAATGAAAGGTCCCTCCGGCCTCAACAAGCTATAACCTACGAATATCCTAATCAACTATTAGCCTTCCTAATGAAACTTCTACCACCCTCGACACCAATAGATTGATTCACATCTTACTGTTGCATCCAACCTCATTGTACACTTCAATAGATTGCACAGTTCTAAATTAATTGCCCTTCGGATGTACTCAAAAACTCGTGTCATCCTATAATGATCATCAACATTGAACCTTATTGTCCGATTAGCATAAACCCCAATACGCGTAAAGTTGTTCCCACAAACCCGATTGAAAATACCAACTACCCATAATTTCCTAACCATCAAAATGTCAACTATCTCGCTGATGATTAAAAATCAATACTTTTCATGTACTATCACAACAAGCAATCGCATAACTATTCAAATGATTATCGTAGATAAGAAGAGATAGAGAAAGAGACAGAATACCAGAGGACAAAATTTTCTTCAAATCATTGGCAGAAGGGTTGGTGTTGCCACCCAATACAGCCAACAAGTATGCGGCGACTATCTTCATCTCTGCCCAGTTAAGTGCAATAATTCAGTCTCAGAAACAAAGAAGGGAGCTGAGAGAGAGAGAGAGAGAGAGAGACCTGCTGAATTTGGATCAGAGATGGAGAGTAGCAGCGAAAGGGAAGCGTAAGCTCGGCTGTTTAGGGTTCTAGAGGAAACAGAGGCGGGAATGGATGATGAAGCATATATATTCTAGGGTTTTGCTGTCTCCCGTGGTGGGAGACACAGATCGAATCTTGACCGTACGTATTCCACACCCCCCCTTTTTTCTTGGTTTATACGTTTTGTTTTCCCCCCAAATTCTATTGCTTAATTTTTTTTCTCTCTCTATTTTATTAAGGTCTTTTTGCCTAGATATTTAGAAAACCATGGAAATACAAGAGTCAAAAAAAAATGACATGTCAAGGTAAAGTGGGTCTAAATCTGTTGTCTAGATTCAAGTACAAGTTTATTTGTTATAATGCAATATACTTTCCTTATGATTCGATCTGAGGTGATTTTTGTAAGAGGTGACAACATATCTCTTCAAGTTAAGACCTGTTGACATATTAATGTTAAACTATCACTTTTTATCACTTATTTTATAATCAATGTTGATTACCTTTCAATTAAAATTTCTTATTAAATTCTTCATTTATAGTGTGTATATATATATATATATATATATATATATATAATAAAAGCAATATTGTAAATCATAAAATGCTTGGGTTCTCTAGATCCTGATCCCACCATAAATTTTGGCACATTGTCACATGTCAAACCTTCACTTACCAACGTCGTGCTCCCTAGCCACCCTGTATGCCATTATCATAGAAAACTCCCCATCGGACGTGAACTTCCTTGCTATGGTGAGTAATTCCAATGGGTAATAAAAGGCTCGTCCTAGCTTGCTGGACAGTAAAAGACATGTGCACTGGGTCATGCTTCAAATCTCCCCTCCCAGGATCAACAAGTTCCACAACATAAGCATCCTGGTCCGAAAGGCTAGCAAGAGTGACTATTGCTAGAGTGACTATTTTATGACAATCACCACGACACCCATTCCCACCCATCATTCATCGCCGGCAACAGCAAATGAACAGCCGGCGTAGGGTGAATCCTAAGTTCCTAACGCAAGATTGAAGCATTACAAATAAAAATGTGTTTTTAGAACAATCTTTGTTCGAAGTAATGAAGATTATGTGCAAGTACACAGATCACGGGTGTTTATTTTTTTTGAAATGAAGATTACAAAGTAGTGTAATAATAATATTTGTAAAGTATAGGAAAGTAAATTTCCCCAGAAAACCACCCCAATTCCGCTTGATGTACACCTAATTCCATACCTATCAGCAGAATAATAAACAGCCGAAACGGCAAAACACTGCTATTTAATATTGATTGAGAGGATGTTGCTAACAGAAAACAGTGTATCTGAAAGATCATTTGGTTTGACCTTATACTCAGCATGCATATAGCCCAAAAAACATAATCCAACATGACAACTAATTTGTCTGCCAATTTCCCATAATTGAACCAAAGGAAGATGTTACAAAAGAGAACCAACTTCGACGACCATAAACATCTAGGATCGAACCAAATAGGAAAAAAAACTTGCGCTTTTAGTTTTGATTTGCACAACTTCATCTAACATTTGTTCTCGCTTAGTCGAAGAGGCTGAAACCCATATCCTGCAAAAGGTTAAAACAGTGTAAGAAACCATGCTAATTCAATGTAACACGGTAGATTCAGAAGTACAGGTATAAATAGAGCCAAATCTTACGTCATCTGACTCCTCTTTCTCTTCGACCTTCTTCTCCTCCTTGGCTGGCTCAGCAGCAGCGCCGCCTGCAGCGGCCCCACCAGCAGGAGCAGCAGCTACAGCAACAGCACCACCACCAGCAGGGACAGAGGCAAGCTTCTCTCTTCCCGCGGCAATAAGTTCTGTGATGTCTTTTCCACTTACTTGCGACAAGAGCAACTCAAGCTTGTCCTCATCAGGCTCAATACCCACTGTAAGATAAACACGTCTCATTCATTAGTGCAATCAAATCGGTAGCTCAACAAGTGAAGAATCTATGAGCCACTTTGATATTTCCGAGCGGTCATGGATCATCCAAACCACGTGTCTCATAGCAGAAAAATGAAACTAAAGATCTGCAACGAAGGTCCAAATTACTCCATTGTCATTGCAAAAATCTGTTTTCCACTTTCCGAAATTGATTGTGGGTTTGAAGTAGGAATCATGTGAGACCAGCAACCACCCACCACCCTACAAACCACCTAGGCACCTAGCACCACAAACACATTGGGCCACCATACTAGGTGAACAGCCCTACAGGCAATCCATCCATCTTCAGAGTAACAAGTGACAAAAATCAAAAGATGTTTCAGCAACATGTTCATTTCCACGCATGAAGACCCATAATAGGAAGCACGATAACACAGATACCAATGTTAAAGCCTATTGATAAGCCAAATTATAAAAAACCAAATGAGTAAACTTCTTGATAAGAGTACAATATCAGGAAAATGACACAACTTAATAGACAAAAATTTATCAGCATAGTATTCTCTGAATCCTTGTCACAAGTACTTCAATTGAAAGGATGATTCCTTTGGCTAGTTTGTATAACACTTAGCAAGCTGGAGTTCTGTAAACCCCAAAGAAATGGGGTGGACTGGACATGGGAAATCCAATTATGTTCTCCTCACAAAATAGGAATGGCGTTATCTACCAAACGAAGATAGTGCTCAGAGGAAGGTAAACACATCAGCATACAACCTCAAGATCCCGTCCCAAATAGAAAATGTCTTAGCCCCAAGAATGGATGCTGGAGGAAAGAATATTTGCCAACCAACTCACCAGCAGCCAGCCATACTTAATCTTGTGAAGCAAGGGCTAAAAGCAGAAACCCAATTGAAAATAACAACTACCCATAATTTCATGGCTAACAAACTGTCGACTAGCTCAATAATTATCAAAAATTTATGCTTTTACATACACTACCACAAGAAACAATCCCATGGCAATCCAAATCGAGTATAATAGTTAAGAGAGAGAGAGAGAGAGTACCAGACGACAAAATTTTCTTCAAATCATTGGCAGAGGGGTTGGAATTGCCACCCAAGACAGCCAACAAGTATGCGGCGACTATCTTCATCTCTGCTGAATTTCGATCGGAGATTAGAAGGAGAGAAGCAGTACCTCGGCTACCTACGGTTCTAGAGGAAAAAGGTTTTGAGGAAGCATATATATTTCTAGGGTTTTGTGGTCTCCCCTAGTCGAGTGACTCAGATGGATTCCTGACCGTAGATGTTGCATTCTCTCCAACCCCTTTTCCCCCCGGTTTCGGTTTTTTTTTTTTTTTTTTTTTGGGTAATTCCCCCAAATTCTGGTTATTTTTTCTTTTATTTTGGTTAGGGATGGCATGGGGCAGGTTCGGATCGGGTTGAACTATACCCGCACCTATATCAATTTTCAAAAGTCATACTCACATCCATACCCATCAGGTTTTGGATGGTTGTACCCATACCCATACCTATCAGGTTTTTCGGGTTTTATTCGGGTATAGATAGAGTGCGCAAAGTGTCACTCATATTCAATCCATATTTGCATACACGGTATATTTGATTAACAATTTCAAGCGACGCTACTAAAATTCATGTCGAATAAACTCATGGAAGTTAAAAATGTAAAAAAATTTAATTTTTCATTTCTACATAAATAAACGCTATACACTTAGAGTTTCATGCCAAATATTTATTTTTGAATTTTACCGTATTTTGGTCGCTTTTTATTAACAAATCGGGTACACAATCAGATGCGGGTTTTAAGAATCCATACCCATATTCATACATATTTTCAAACGCAATACCCTTACCTGCCCTATACCCATTTTTTTAATAAGTTTTCGTACCCATACCCGCTATAAATGGGGCGGGTTCGGGGCGGATTTTTCGGGTTCGGGTGCAACTCTCATCCCTAATTTTGGTGAATGATTTAAGTTGCTCTATTAAGCCCTATCTTGGAGAATCTAATAAAATTGGACCGTTTTGGGAGAACTAGATCTAAAGGGTTATTGTATGCACATAAGATCCCATACAACAACAAAGCGAACTCGTGCCTCTAAGTTTTGAACCTGGAGGAAATGCCCCGCAAACTTAGAGCTCATTAGTCCCAAATTCTATGGTTGAATGTAGTTATTTTTTTCCCTTTTTAGGTAAGTGAGTCTACTCCCGTTCGAGTCCAAGGCCCTCTGTTGTAGGAGAATGTGTTTCCCATCGGATTTGATCTCAAATCGAATGGCTTTTGTGATAGAAAGTAGTCATTTCGAGGTGAAACTTCAATTGCGTGTTGATGTAAACTATCACCACTTAATCTTCTTTTTAAGATTGGCATTGGTTGTCTTTTAGTTGAAATTTTATATTAAAGTCTTATTTAGTTTGATCTATGAGTAATATATTAGTTGATTTTTTTGGGTTGGGGGGTTGGGGGGGGGGGGGGGGAGGGAGGGTCTTATCAGCATTTTAACCGAAAGTTATAAATCATGAATCATAACTAAGTCGAAATGCAATATTGTTGTCTACAATTAACATCTTTTTAGTTTTCAAAGTTTTAATTGTCCTCTTTTTAGAACATATCTATTGAATACCCATGCTTAATGCTTGCAAAATGTTACTTGAATCTATTACGCCAACTGATCTGATTAAGAAAAAAATCAGATTCGATCACAAATTTTTCGTGCGAATATCAAGTCGTGAGATTTTTGGGACAAAAATTGATGCAAGCTTATTTCTTTTTATCATTTTTGATCTAGAAAAATATGGGAGGCCGTGAGCCAAAATCAATGACAGCCCAAAAGTTCTCTACGTAGCGTCTGCAGATGCTTGATGATTGTGGGTTGATGCTAATCAAACAGGAGACAGTATATTTACATAGATACACAGTACTCAAAATTGTACTACTGATTAATTCTAGTTTGCTCATTTTAATTTTTATTCTTATAGCCACCGATTTTTTAATGCTAGTGCTACTGAATTGGCATAATCCAAACGTTGTATTTAAAATGACTATAACAAGCAGTGGTGAGGGTATGAAGGATCCTCCACGCCCGCCACATCAAGAAGAAAGGGGAGGGAAATGGCATAAACTAGCAGGGTCAAGGATCATATCGAGGAAAAGAATAACAAGAACAGAAAAAGATATGGGCAATTCATCGTACGAATGAGAGTACTTCACAAGTCACTTTCAGCAAATTAACTGCTTATATTATATCTGGGGAAGAAAACCCCAATATGCAGGTAGTTTACCATGCAGAACATGCTTTAATCATAACTCATCAATAAGCTACTCAGGTATATGTTTCAGCCGTACAGCAACTGAACCGAATTCACCTACGGTCCTCAAGTCAAATGTCTAGCAACGGCACCAACATTTGCTGATTCTCTGGTATCAAAGCGAAAACTCAAGGGGTTCTGTTTTTACCAAAAAAACCATCTCCGGGCAGGTGGAGGTGGAGTCTGTTTTAGTTCATCTGTTTTCCTATTCTCCATTCCCTGCTTTAATGCCTCAAGCCTTTTCCTGCATGATGATCACAAGTCAGCACCTTAGATATATCGATCATAACTAGATGTAGGCTAATAAAACGGGGAGTTGGTAGTGTCCGGCACTTTTACAGTGAAACGGGGGTGGTGGTGCATGGTAAGATTTTTTGGGTCTTTTTTTATCAGCTTTTTCTCCCTTTTTTGTTTGGGGTGGGGTGGGGTGGGGTGGGGTTGGGGGACCTCCTCGCTTCTCAAATTACCCCAGGGATTTGAAGTGCACTCTCTCTGACAGGAAGATGGGTGAAAATGAAATACAAATACACTTTGCTGGTTCTACCACGGCACAACTAGGTATCAGGCAGTATATTAAGCCTAATTTGGCTTGGGACGTTGCAATATGACCCAGATTGCAGCCTAAGGGCATCGCTACATTCACATATGATCAGAGAGTGCAAACAAATAAAAACAAGTAGCCTATTGTAGACAAGACACCGACCAGTTAGGTATTCCATACGTGCCTACCTGGTATCTGTTAGGCGTCCATGTAAACTCCACCTTTGGCGAAACCCTTCAACACCATCCATTCCACTGGCAAGAATGAAGCGCCTAAATACACACAGAAGTCAAATGCGTCAGACCGATGTGCTAAGTTGTCTACATGACTCTTTATCATAACTACCATATCATAAAAGAAGTAACTGCAAATCTTCTTTTCTTTTTTTGGAAGGTGGCATCATCAAATTCTGTTGGGTAGGAGATCAAGAGTAACTCATGAACTTTTAACTCACTTTAAAAGTCGGTAGGAAAATCTCTTCCGCCCAGACGTATTTAACAACTATTGGGGCCATTGCAGCAAAGGGCAAGATCAGTCTCATAGAACTGACTTCCATGAGCTGGGAGTTAGAATATTTGTAAGCGCCCCCCCCCCCCCAAGGTGTTATCTTCTAACAAGCGTCCTTGTGACAAAAATGAAGTTAATAACTTATTTTGTTTATTTTTCAATAATTTATTCAATTTTTCCCGATGATTACTTTTGCCTGCCCATGAATGTACACAAACAATATAGAAGAAGAGGACGCGAAGGACATGATAAAATGACAACCACCAAAGCATTTTATACCTTTCCAAGGTGGTGACTTCTGATTCCAGTTGAGCAGCTCTCTCCTTAGCTTGATCAAGCGGCATTGATAGTCCTAATTTGTGTTCACTATCTTGAAGCCTTTGCCTGAGTTCCTTATCCTACAAACTTGCAGGTGAGGTGCAAGACGATTTAGCGCCAGAATAGTATCAGTGAAAACAAGTGTGATCGTCTTACTCGTTTTTCTACACACTGCCGATACAAAGCGATCTCATCTTGGCAAAATGGCTCAATATCATTGATTTGTAGACCTAGAGCACAGAGCATTTCAGGCATGAAAACATGCATTCAGTCATTTAAAAAAACGGCACATTCGTAGGAAATTACAACTAAGTCCAAAAGTCAAAGCCCGGATTTTGGACAAATCATGTTGGCTACGTGTACACATCAAAGATGTTAGTGTCAGCCATATACAGGTCCATAGTTTAGCTATGAAGAAACCTCAAAGAGAAGAAACATACACAAAAATAGATTCCTCAGCAAGCCATCACACAAGTTGACACCTTCAAGCACATGAGATGCAATTTCTGGAGGGATAACAGGAGAAGGAGGCCCTGTCATTAGATCATCGCCAACCAAAATAGTTTCCTCCATAGTCTGTTGTGAATCAACTGCACATACCAAACATACCGAAACAATTAGCATGCTTCTCCTCCTCAAAAGAAAGTGCACCAGTTTTTCACACTCAAAAATAAGTTGGCACGTGGGAGACAATATATTTTCTCCACACAGTCCATGCATTTAATACCAGAGCACTCTGTTAGCATTACTCTCACTTCCAGATAGAACCAGATAAATCTTTCGACAAGTTCAAATGGACAAAGATCTACAGCAAAGAAGTCAGTTTCTTAATTCGTCCTCCAACCACGGGGACTGAATCAACAGAACTTTGGAGCTACAAGGAATAGGTCATGCCAGCATATCTCATGAATTGATTTCGTAGTCATAGATTAGAATTCCACATTATTTTGAAAGGAAATCATTTCTTAGTTGAGCTTTAAGAAATTATCTATACAATTGATTATGTCTTAGAAGTATGCTACTCAAGACATGCATCAAACAAGCCAGTAGCTAGAAAGAAAACTATCTAAAACTATCCAGTTGGTATCAAATCCACTGGTTTCCAAAGCAAAGAAACAAAAGCTACAATTCCTTAGCAATTTAACAAATCTCATGTACCATCCATGATTTTCTTCTGCTCCTTGAGTCTGTCAGCAAAGTCAGTATTCGATGAGATTTAAGAAAGGGATCAATGAAACCTGAAACCACCCACCAAAGAAGAGACAAGTAAGCAGAAACTCAATTGCTCAAGGAAGATAAAGTTGGTGCATGTAGGATGAAACAGGATTAAATTCTAGAAGAAAACTTGAGTAAAAGAGGCAGCCAACTCATTAAGACGGTGAAAGTGATGCCAGGTATGACATCCATATGCTCCAAAATTCCCAATCACTTCAATAAGAATCACATTAGCTAAAACAACGACACAATCAACTCAATGAATAGGTCAAGAAGGCAAAAGACCCTAATGCAACATATAAGGAAAATGTGACATCTGACGTATAATGAGAACCAACCCCCCTTCCCGGGTTTTTATTTCAATGGAAGAGAGATGCAATGACAATGTAGAACCCAGGTGCACAAATACATATGGTTCAGATATACGCTAACTGGCCTTCGCCTTGCATTATTTTTCTAAATATTCTCTCTCTCTCTCTCTCTCTCTCTCTTTTGGGGGGGGGGGGGGTTGGAGGGACAGGGGATTCACCAACACTTCAACTAAAAATCACAATGCAATCATCTTAAACTGATGGGATCAGGTCCTCAGTTAAACTCAAGTAGACTCTTCATTATCCAGATTGTTGATTAGGCATGGTTTTGATGAGCTCAACATATTTTTGATTTCTTCCAGAAGTCATTTACTTTTAGTAACTCTTCTCTGTTCTTGGAAAGAAAAACATGGCTGCATAGAATTGGAACTCCAGTTTATACAAACAATGATTAAATGATCAAAAGTAACAGTTGACATGTAACCACATAGTATTGCTTTAGCCAAAGCCGATCTACACAGGTAATCTATAAAGTTAAGAGATGGGGTTTGTTCATTGAAATCAAGCAAGTAAATTGCAGCACACTCAGCAAGCTCAACTACTCCTGAGCCACTGGAGAGCTCCAACTTTGAGAAACTTAGCATAGGCAACGTTAGCCAAATACTGATTTGCAATTCAAAAGTTGAGGTTTTAGAAAACGAATCAAACAATCCAACCCCAACACTTAGAAACAAATGTACCAATTTACCAACAAATTCCATATACCTTAAAAAAAAAAGGAAAAAGAAAAGCAAACAACCCTCCAATTGTATTCGTTGCGGCATTTCATCAAACAGGTCACATGCATGTTCAGGAATTTAACATGGCATGGGAACCGATTGCCCAGTAAGAGAGGAAGTCTCAAAATGAACGCACAAATACACAATAGCACACTACCAAACAAATCGAAGAACAAATAACAATTACCCAAGTAACCAAGCAATTTTACTAATAATCATTATTTCAATCTCCATAAACAGAAAAGAAGCAAGCAATTGGCCAATTGGGAAGCAGTTCAAGCAAAAAAAAAACAAAGGTTCAAGATGAAACCCTAACCGGTTACCAAGCATGTCCGGTCGTCGTTGGGCGTCGACTGAGACCTCCAGCTAGCCGAGAGGAGGATAGAGGAAAGAGTGAAAGACCGAAGGAGATTGAGAGTGAGGAGAGACCGGAGAGCCTTGAGCGCCGACGGTGAGTGGTGACGGTGGCCGCCGGCTCCCCGCACCGGTCAGGCAGAGGACTTCGAGCCAGAGGAGAGAGAGACAGTGAGGACAGATTCCTAATACTGCTACTGCTAGTCTGCAAGTGGTCTACTCTACTGCCCTTACAACTTAATTTTTTTTTTAAAAAAAAAAATGGAAAAGTAATTGGGCCGCCCTACTGGACTGGATGCAAGAATGTTCAAGAGCTTTTGGGCCATTTCTAGGGATGTCCACCATATAATATAGAGTTGTTCACGGCTTGGAAGAGTTTTTTTTTTTTTTTTTTTTTAAAGTTATTTAAAGGTTAATCATGTGAAACAAGTGAAACCACCTATTCTCATAAATTGCTAATAAAAAAACGTTGGGATAAAATATTTTTTTGGGGACATAATCACAGCATATTAATTTGTGACTTTGTATTAAACACTCAGCATCATTTCATTTTATATTAAAATTCAGCATTATGACCATTTCCACACCCCCCCCCCAAAAAAAAGGCAAAAACAAAGACATACAACAGCCATGCCGAATGCAGGCATGCCACCATTGTTCAAGTTATTACTCCAACAGCAAGAAAAAATAGCATACAATACAAAGCTTCTTGGTTAATTTTATTTTACCATATACAAAACCAATGGTGTTGCATATACACCGAAAGTACATGCAATACAACTTGCTGTTACAAGGTAAGATGATGGCAAGATCAAAGATTAGGGCACATCGGTCTCTAAGTACCTATAAGCCTCTATACTCGTCTCCACAGTCCCCAATCACTTTCATGAGATCCTTCCCTTTGCTAGACACTTCTTTAATGGTTTCGACATCCTCCTCATCAAGAACAAGAGAGAAAATCGCATTTGTGTCTTGGATGTGTTCTGACAACCCAAGCCTTACGCCAACCATGGAGCCTGCCACAGCCGGCTGCAATGAGTCCAACCACACTTTCAGTTAGAGAGTATAAGAGCATATCACATAATACATGATCTGAGAAAAGTATCAGAGAAAATAAATGAATGAATAAATATACAGACGTGGCCATTGGGATGAATCGGGAAAGAATAGAGTTTACCTGATCTAGAATGTATTTGACAGCAACAGTCGGGATGGAGACACGATGTTTCCTAGCGATTTTGTTTAGTACTTGAAGCAGTGTCTGGAAAAGGGTCCACCCACCCCACGCATCAACCATCTGCCATTTCTCTTCTTCAGATTATGTCATAAAATTTAGAGTGGAAAAATGCCCTCTACGTCATAGTTATATTGATTAGCAGACAGGAAGATCAGCACAATGGAAGGCTGTCAGAGAAGTCAGCTTTAGGAGCAGATACTGGGGGGTTGTTTGGTAACAACAGCTATTTGGGAAAAAATAGCACTTTGGGAGGATTTTAGTTGTTTTGACCGAGTCAAACAGCTAAAGGGCGTTTGGTGAAGAGCTGTTTGTAATAGCTATTTGGCTCCAAAAGGTTTTTTTTGAAAAAGCTATTCCCATTAGCCTTTTGAGAAGAGCTTTTTGTGGAAATGGTATAATTGCCCATAAGTTTGGAAAAATTACAGACATCTCATTAAAAACTAATTCATAAATAAAGGCATAAATGAAAATTTACCAACATATTTTTTAGAAACAACTAATCTTTACCAAAAACTTTTTCTAAAAATGGCTAATTCAAACAGCTAATATAAATAGCTAATTCAAATAGCTAACACAAACAGGTAACAGCTAACAGCTGTTTACCAAACAGGGCCACGGTCAGCAAGATGAAATTTCAAAATGGCGATTCTAAAAGGACTAGAAGCTGAACACAGACCACACTTTCGAACTTAGCTCATCTTGAATTCAAACGTCGTCATTTCAGCACGTTCCAACTTCCAACCATACCTACCAAAGTTGTGGGCAGCTGATACCTTTTCGACGTCGATTATAGGGAACTAAAGGATCACACTCATTAAATTATCCTATACATTTTGCAGTGGAGTCATTGTTGGCTAGGGTCTGGTAGAAACTCTTCACAAGCCGGTGTAATGATACATACATCTCCTAACCTGCCAGGAGGGACTTGGAGCACCCTCTTGTGTTGATGAGGTTCACATCCATCTATTTGTTCTTTCCTCTTTCAGCATATTTACTATTAGAATTGTGATACATAAGGAGTCCTTCAAATGGGTACATAACGTGAGTAAAACTTGTCCATTCACAGAAAACTTTGCTTTTTTCTTTTTTGGTCTAAAATGAGGCTTCAAGTGTCCATAACCATGTCCAAGCATTGACTGCTTGACATGGGTAGTTCACGTGGAACGAAAGTTCCAGCAACATGGGCTGAATGAGTCGTAGACAACAGAAGAAAACTATTCAAGAGGGATGTACCCGTTTGTATTTCTGGAGGGAAGGAGTATTCAGAGGAGGACCAGCAAAAGGAATGGCCAAGTTGGTATCCAGGAATTTCTCCGATAAAAGACCTCCCATTACAGTTCCATACCTGCACATGTAACCATCTTAAAGCCAGGAAATATTGAGCTGTTTAATCATCATCAAACGGATGTATGATCAAAATGCTAGTCACCAAAGGCTGGATGAAAAATGAAAACCCAAAGTGATGAGTATCTTCTTTCTTGGTTCCTATTTTCTTTTTTTTCTTTTTTTGGTTTTGGGGGAGGGGGTTAATTAGATAAATGAAAAACAGGGGAGAATACGTTATAAGCTTAACTCCTGTTTGCTGACAAAGTTCTGCCATCCTCTGCTGAGGGCGCATGTCAACAACTGAATGTTGCACCTACAAGAATTACAGGCATTAATGATATTGAAGTTGAACATGTTGGCTTTGCTCATTTCATCTTCTCTGAAATCATAATTTCAGAGCTTAAAAATTCATGTGACATTTCTGATTTCTTCATAATTGAGTCTCTTCCCTAAATTTTAGGTATCTACACAAACGGCTCAGGAATCAACTGAAAATTTGATCTTAAAATTTTATAGAACCGTCACAAAACGAACACCCGCTTTGTACATGGACTCTTCATTTTGCATTAAGAACCTGTGTTGGACACTTGACACATGAAAATATGGGTATGGACACTCGGCACTTCCAGTTAGACTAAAAATCTACAAAATTTTCCAAAAAAGTGGTCAAGTTAACATGACATTGTATTGGACACTTTACACTTCCACATGGGTTATGACCAAGTCTCAGTGACATAGAACACATCCCATAGAGATTGAACTAGAAACAATAGTATCTGTATTACCTGGTTGCTTACAACTGGAATCTCGTTTTCAAGAATTATTTGTAATCTCTCTGTATCAAAATTTGTAAGAGCCACAGTCTTGATTTTACCTGAAAAACACTAGCAGAATGATTCAATATAACCAACATGTTGAAGGTTGCTGACATTGGCCACAAGAAATGATAGGCAAGCTAATGGCTAACCTTCATCTTTCAGATCTGTCAGATGTTTTAATGCATCGAGATATCCAGGATTTGAATAATCCCACCTATTTCAAGCTAAGATATGTAAATGAGTAGGAACAATACCCAACAACCAGGCGTCATTAGATTTATCTGGCTACAGCTCCATATGAAACCAGCATTGAAGGGAACTTAAACATGCTTAGTCCACAAATGGGTGCAACCAGCAATACAAAGATGATAAGTTGTCTATTTCAGTTAAGACTTATAATTTCATACCATAACTCAGAGTCTCCCATAAAAAGTAAGTCTACCTCTCTTAAATTTCAAGAATGTGATTAAAATCTAA
Source organism: Carnegiea gigantea (assembly GCA_029747015.1). NCBI lineage: Eukaryota > Viridiplantae > Streptophyta > Magnoliopsida > Caryophyllales > Cactaceae > Carnegiea > Carnegiea gigantea. Next base: position 670,560 of record JAKOGI010000187.1, on the reverse strand, counting down.
ACATCATAATTTCAAATCGGATCAAATAAGACAAATTGGTCGCAACCAATATAAAGGCCAAATAAACAATATTCTATTGGGAACAAAGCAGTAACATTTCACTTTACAGGACTAGAATGGGAGTAAGGTAGAAAAAGCACTCTAGCTGTTTTCTTCAAAAATATATACATGCACCCATATACAGGTAAGCGTATGCTCATTATAAGTCACGGCCAAATATTCATTTTACATCCTAATTCCTAACCACTGCACCAAGTGAAATGAGCAACACAGAATCAGAAGCATCCATACCAGTGGAATTGAAGCATGTCCAAGCAAGCAACATCCATTCTTTTCCTTGATCTGTTGATGTTATCCTCTACAAAGCTCCTTGTCATCTTCACTGGTGGTGGAACCCATTTTGTCAGACTACACCAAGGAAAAAGCTAAAAGCAACATTAAAATTTAAACTATGAGATTTATCGACAAACTTACATATTATAGAACTATTTCAACTCAATGTCTAAAAATTGACGTGTAATCCAGGATCCCCTATTGCTATTGCCTATCAGATAGTTAAGCTCTTCAGTCGAGTCAAATACGAAATAATATTGGACGGGTCAAGCACAATAGAATGATGAGATTTGCTTTGCTTCCAATTCACCCTCTAACCTATGGCTGCCTGCTAGAATGGTTTGTAAAGTCTCTGGGAGATGTTACTAAAGGCAGAAGGCCGAGGCACCAATCCCTCAACACATCGGCCTTTGCACCCCTACATACCCCCAAAAAAAAAGCTTAAAAAAGAAGAAGAAAAACAGGCTCACCCTCTGATCTCAGCTAAAAGCTCTGGCGGCCATTCTCGGCGGACTCGATTAATAAAGATTCCATAAAGATCCTCTGCAGGTCCATCTGAAACAGATGAAACAAAATCCAAATCAGATCCCAGCTTCAGGCTACCAAGAAGATTCTTCCTTTTGGAGAAGGGACACAGAAATTTACTGCAGATAGGTGCAAATCTAAAACTGCTTAATTTAGGGTAGGCAAAGCAAAGCAGACATCAAGAAGAATGAGACGTTAGAATGTATAATTCATTTCAAATTACTCTCGTACTTGATTGCAGATAGCTAAAAAACAAACTGTTACGACTTACAAAATGTCGGTTGCAAGACACAACAGTAACTAAGTTCTTCCCCCCCCCCCCCCAAAAAAAAAAAAGAGTCTCTCTTTGGAGAATCAAAACTCGAAATGACCTATAAACTAAGACAAAGTTCCTGAGATCCATGATCTTATATAAACCACTTGTATCAAGAGTAGCAAACCAAGCAAATGCTTATCAAAGCATACCCTTGATTTCGTAGTCCCTAATCCACATCTACTTTTCTTTAACCGCCCTCTCATCCGCCACATGCCCACGTCCCATCAGCCATTGTTAGGTACATGGATCTTGACTCAAATATCGGGAAATGTATTCCGTACCCAAAAAAAAAAAAAAAAAGAGGGACCGAAGGAATATCCAAGAGTTCTGTTGTTCACTTTGCGCTGGCTACATAATCAGCACTTAGTAATGATAGACCCAATCAACAAGATGATCCCCCATATGGACATCAAAAGTACAAGGTCTGCCTGACAAGCAGTATTTTGGGAAAACCTTCTGCTCGTGTGAACAACCTTACAAACTCCAGGATTCTTTCCATCTAAGAGTTAAAAGCACATGGTACACCCTCTTTACGCATCTATGACTCATAATGTCTTTTGCCAAACCTTAAAACAACCACTCTTGTCAATGTGGTTTTTTTATGGTAGTGTCAATTATCTTCATCTCCTCAACAATCTATTCCTTGACAGTATCATCGTTATTCTCCAGACCTTCTCCATGCTGTACTATCACTACACTGGTTAGCTCCCAATATAATTGCTGGTTTTGCATGTTTGTGGCCCTCCATTGTCATTCATAACTTCCACAATTACACTACATCAAGAAAAATGCATTCACCTTTGGCTCCTGGACTCCTCATTGATGCATCCACCTCAAAAACATTGAAACAAAACGATAATTTTTCATTTCTTGCAGCAAAGGCCTTCACGTAGACTCCAAAGGCAACGAATTCTCCACACAGATCAGCAGGAATTTAAGGAGACAAGACAGTTCCTAACAACCTCATGTGACATGTCTAATATCCTTCCCACTTCCCAGTCCTAACCACATCAAAACCCTCCTATGTTCTCGAGTTTCTACACCAATCGATGCCTAAATGCAGTTTTTGCAATGCCATTTTCTCCCTTACCAATAGCTCTCACATCAATTCATTTGCAACAAAAACAGGGAGGAGCTTCTCTCTGACCGTGGAATACTCGCGCGATTTCACCTTTTACAATTGTTTTTAAACACCACCTTTTGATGGCAAGAAAAAGTCCATTAAGCAAAAGAAATGTAAGCCCCATCCACATCAGTCTTCCAAGTTCCAACATAAGACAATAAGGATGATAATTCCAAGACATTCAAACATAAGCTCATACAACTTCACTTCAGAGAAAAAACATATATCACCTAATAATCAAACCCAGGAGGATCAAAGCCCCACGTCACAAAAAAGTGAAATATCCAACCAAAATCCAAACCCATAATCACAAATAAAAGAACAAATGCATCCCAAAAAGACAAACAAACAAACAAAATTTCCTCAAAAAACAAGCACATTTACCCCCACAGAAGTGCCCACTTTCCAGGCACCTTAAAAAAAAAAAAAACCAACTTTGCGCAATTTTTCAACTTTGATTATCGTGAATTAAAGCAAAACTACATGAACAAATGCAGAAATAAATGAAAACAAAGGGCTCAAATTAATTAAACAAAGAAGCAAATTTAAATTTACAGTGATCGGCCATGTCAAAGGTAGTAAGACCAGCGTCAGCATAACGGAGCATGGCCTCAACGGCGGCGACTCGGTCGATATGGCCCCACCCACCACTCGTCTGCCACATCCCATTCAAAACTCGGCATATGTCCAGCGAATCGTTCCCGTTACTCAACGTGACTCGGCGATTCTCCGCTGCCACCGCCGCCGTCGACTCGCACCTGACTGAGTTCAGCCCGAGTCTAGGCGAGTCGCGGCGCGTTAGGGACTCAGGTTTAATGGGTTTTAATGGGTTCAGATGGGAAACAGCGCACTGCTTGAGAAACGCTGACATTGTTTAGCTGCGGACTGAAGTGAGAGTATTGAGGGCAGAGTACGAGAGGAGAGGATAAGCAAAATTGTGGAAAGAAGTTGATTTTTTTATGAACGTTGCCGCTTTTTTCGGCCGTATGTTTGAGGGGTTGTAGAGGAAACACGTCCCAACTAGACCAGTGTAGCCAATTGTTAAAAACCAAAGAATGTGTTTGGTAAACACTCTTTTGAAGAATTTTCTAGTTAAAAAGAATTTTTTGAATCAAAATTAATTATTTAATTTAGTTAAAAAGTTAATACAGGTGTTTGGTAGAAAAAATGTTTAGAAGAATTTTTTGAGTCTAAAAAACTAATTTAAAAAAATTAATTTTATGAACTTTTTGGAATAACTTTTTTTGAGAGTTAGGAGGTGTTTTGTGACAACAGTTGTTTGGAAAAAAAAAAAAAAAAGGAGATGTTTGGAAGGATTTTAGTTGTTTTAGCCAAGACAAACAATCGAAGGAAGTTTGGTAAATAGTTGTTTGCAATAACCTTTGGCTCGAGAAAACTCTTTTTGAAAAAGTTATTCCCATTAATCTTTTGGGAAGAGCGTTTTGTAAATAGCGTAATTGTACACAAGTTTGGAAAAATTGCTCTATATATCATTAAAAAGTAATTCGTAAATAAGGGTATAAATGAAAATTTACCAACATATATTTTAGAAACAGTTAGTTTTATCAAACGTTTTTCCAAAAATAGCTGATTCAAATAACTAATACAAATAACTAAAAGCTAATAGCTAACAGATAACAGTTGTTTGTCAAATAGGGCCTTAGATTTTTGTCTCACAACTTTATCAAAAACAGCTAACTCACCAAATAGTTTTTCTACGAATAGCTAATACAAACAGCTAATTCAAATAATTAACAGTTAACAACTAATACAAATAGTTAACAATTGCTTGCCAAACAGGGCCAAAGGGGGTGCTTGGTAACAACAACTCTTTGGGCAAAAATAGCTATTTTGGAGGATTTTAGTTATTTTGACCTAGTCAAAGAATTAAAAGGTGTTTAGTAAACAGTTGTTTGCAGTAGCATTTTGGGTCCAAAAAACTCTTTTTCAGAAACCTATTTCTATTAGCCTTTAGGAAGAGCTTTTTATGAAAATGATATAATTATCCACAAGTGTAAAAAAAATTCACCACATGTCAGTAAAAAGTAATTCATAAATAAAGCCATAAATAAAAATTTACCAACATATTTTTTTAGAAACAACTAGTTTTACCAAACACTTTTTTCTAAAAAATATTTGGTGAACATGACCTTAACTTTTTGTCTCACAACTTTATCAAAAACCGCTAATTTTATCAAATAATTTTTCTACAAACAACTAATTCAAACAGCTAATAGTCTCATACAAATAGTTAATTTAAATAGCTAACAACTAATACAAACAGTTAGCATCTAACAGTTGCTGCCAAACAGGGTCAAAATAAATAATGAAATATGAACAATCGAAAAGGAATAAAAAGAATATGAAACCTAATATATCCGTGACATCTAATTATTTGGTCAAAATTGATTTACTAAAATAATTTAGTCACTGGAAATTATTATTGAAAATTTTGGTCTCAATTTACCTGCATCATATTAATTATATGTACTGTTTTTTACACAAAAAAAAAAAAATTCCCTTAAATTGTGATCTATAAAAGGTTGATTTTCTCTTGAAAAAATATTTTTTGTTTTGTAATTCTTCTACATATAAGTGGATTTAATTTAAAAAATTGAAATGATTTGTTCATCTGCTTTATCATGCTATGAATATATCTAAGTTGCATTCTTTTAACTATTTCATGATTTTCTGTAGATGTGTGAATCCATGTACGTACCATAAGCTATGTATGTAGCAAGGTTCCCCCCCCCCCCCCCAATAGTGCAAAAGTTGGCAATTAAAACCCAAAAAAATATAGACTAATTTAGATCACTTAACTCTAACTATCCTAGGCAAATAAAAGCTTGCTCAAAGCAAAAGGATATCAATCAAACTTCATATTTTCCCTTTATTTTCTCAAGCAATAACTTATAAGTTAATGATAACGATATTTCTAATGTCCGAATTTTCTTCTTCCTCAAAAGTGGAATTTATCTAAATAACTTAGATTGTAGAACAATTTAGAAAAGTTTACTATAGTATTAATTAATTAGTCATGGGTAAAAATTTAGATCCATTTACAAACACGGTTAAGCCTTGATTAAATTTTGTTGTGCCTTCCTACTTCCTAGCTAGGGTAAAATCACTTTTTTGATTGTGTCAAATTGGGTATTATTTGGCAACCACTTTCTCTTCTCAACACTCCCTCGACCATAATTTCCCCCTCATTTCTATTAGCTATAGAGTTTATTGTACATACGACCATCATTTTATCACGAAGATTAGAAAACAGTTTGTTGGACCACATAAAGCAAATCGATGGAAGAGACTAGTTTATCATGTATTTTCACTATATGTTTGAAGCAGTCTTGTCTGAAAATTAATAGCAACTACTCTGAAATATGTAACTATAAAGCTCCAACCTTGAACATTTTTTTTTCCAATTTTTTTGCATACACAGCTTACCCGCTAAGGGTCCGTCGTCTCTCATGGAAACACCCTAGTGGAGAAAGGCGTGAAAGAGGGGAGGGGATAAAGAAAAAGAAATTCCTCCGATAAAAAAACAAGCTCAAGACAGAGAAATTGATATATATACTGGACATTTGTTTGGCATGGTTCAAATGGGTCATGAAGACAGTATAATATACAATGGGCAGAGGGGGAATCGAATCTGAAATCTGATGTACTCAGGACTTCAATTTTAATCACTTAACTAAGATCTCGTTGGTATATATATATACTGGACATGATTAATAACCCCCCAATTTCTCAAAGATGTTTGAGAGTAGCTATAACCTGTGCCTTCTACTTTTTGTGCTTGTTCTTCACTCTAGTATTCTTTCCATCTATACATAAAACATCCCAATAATTAATCAAAGGAATATATAATAGTTGAAAGGTCAGCTAACAGAAATAACCTAGAGGAAATCTAAGGAAATCGAATCAATTTTCGTTAGAAATTCAATTATGTAAAAATCGGTGTTAACGTGTCAAAAAACCATTTCATGGAGATAATACCTGAACAAATATCTCCAACTTATCTTTCGTTTGGGCATATTCACTCTTCACCCAAGATAATCTTCTAGTGCATCTGAAAATAATTTACAAGCTTATATACATACTCAAATCTTTTAACTTTATTAACACGAGACAACATATATTTTCATATTCTGTCAATATATCAATATGAGACAACACCCACTTTCATACTCCCACTTTCAATATGAGACAACGCATATTTTCATTCTCCCACTTATACCCTTACAATGTAAGGGTGTGATTTAAATAAATTTTTAATATTATTAAGAGAATAGATTTTTTTATAAAAAAGCAAACAATAAATTGATGTATTATATTATTTTATTGATCCAAAAATAAATCAAGTCTTATTTAATTTTTTTCCTACTAATAACATACTTTGTTATTCTTAATTAATAGCTAACTCATATTTTTTGTTGTATTTGTATCATTAAATTATATATGTTTTATTATTAAATAACAGGAAGTTGTTTGAGAAGTTACCCCATTAAATAGAATTAATATCGTATTAAATTTACATCTATACTACATATCCTTTTCTTTTTATTTTAAATCTCATGTAGTATTCTATGTTGTATTAAAGAATCTCATATGACTATTCTCTACTATGTGACATTCTATATGACAAGTTTACATGTCGCTCATACATGATACTCATCCAACTTTTAATATATATATATATATATATATATATATATATATATATATATATATATATATATATATATATATATATATATATATATATATATATATATCTATATATATATATATATATATATATATATATATATATATATATATATATATATATATATAAACTATTAGAAAAGTAATGTAGGTTATTATTAGTTTTAGATTTTTTGAGTTCGTTGCATTTTTCTTTTGAATTGGTGGTTAATGCACATGGTCTTTGATCAATTTAATAACTTTAATGAAATCAAAAAAAAAAAAACCATAATTTTATGTCAAATTATTTATTAATTAATAAAAACATTTGATGAACAGCTAGTTTCAACAAGCTTTTGAATCAAGTTGATAGGGACTATATATTCTTACCGTTCTTTGTCGTTTTGGTGACAAGCTTCGACAAGTTTAACGCACGCTAGTCTAACACTCTCCATGCCAAGCCTAGCTCAACCCAAAACAATCATTAAATAATAATTGCAAAGGACAAGCCATGTGGACCAGAATTTAGCATAACAGCAAACATATATTCTTTGTTTCTGTTAAAAGGTTTGGAAAACCAGAGAATATGAGAGAGAGAAACTATTTTATTGCATTGCTCAAAATCAAAAAACTGTTATACATACAAGCTTCTCTTTTTATACACAAAAGCATCTTTGAACAGCACCTAACTAATTCCCTAATAATAAGGGGATGCTAACTAATTAACCAATTAGCAGAAAGAATAAAGTTGATGTTTCTCGCTTTCTTGTATGGCTGTATACTCAAGCTATATACTCAACAGCACCCCCTCAAGGTAGAGTTGGTGGGTTAGCTAGCAAACCCATCCTTGAACTCAAAAAATGGTGATGAGCCTCACCAAGAGGTTTAGTCATCAAGTTAACCAGTTGGTTTTTGGAGGATACATGAGCTGGCTTCAAAAAACCTTCCAGGAGCTTGTCCCAAGTGTAATGGCAATCAATTCTGATACGCTTGGTTTTGTCATGAAAGATCGGATTTTCTGCAATGTAAATGGCAGCTTTGTTATCACAATGTAAGGGAATAGGTCAAGGAATGGTGACATGTAAATCTACCAGGAGTTGTAGCAACCATTCTAATTCAAAGGTAGTGACAGACATGGCTCGATACTCTGCCCCAGCAGAAGATTTTGAGACAATCTTCTGTTTCTTAGTTTTCCAAGAGACCAAAGACGATCCAAGGAAGATGCAATAACTAGTGAGAGACTTAGTAGATAATTTGCAAGACCCCTAGTCTGCATCACAATATGCAGTTAGCTGTAAGAGGCTTGTGGCAGAATAGAATAGGCCATGATTGATAGTCCCTTTGAGATACTTCAGTACATGCATAGCAGCCTGTAAATGTACCTCTCTAGGTTCATGGAGAAACTGGTTCAATTGCTGCACAGCATGAGAAATGTCAGGCCTTGTAAGAGTTAAATATAGTAATCGACTTATGACTCTTCTGTAAACTGCAGGGTCATGCAAAAGGGGACCAGTATCTGTGGAAAGCTAAAGCCCTCGAGGAAGGGAAAATTTAGCAAATTTTGCACTTGTAAGGCCTGCATCAATTAGGATGTCTGAGATGTATTTCCTTTGATTCAGAAAAGTACCTTGAGAAGACCTGGAAATTTCAATACCCAAAAAATATCTAGCAAGTCCAAGGTCTTTAATGGTGAAGGCAGAATGCAAGGCCTGTTTGATGCTAGAAATACCCTGAGCATCATCTCTTGTGATGAGTAAATCATCTACATAGACTAGGATGAAAGTATGGAGCTCATTAGACACATTTGTAAATAGAGAATAATCACTCCTAGACTGTTAGAAACCCCTTACAACAACAACAACAACAACAACTACTCCCAGTGTGGGTCCTGCTTTCGCGGGGTCTGGGGAAATCCAGTTGTAGGCAACCTTACCTCTACTGGTATTCCGACCCATAGAGAGGTTGATTCCTTAAGACCCACAAAACAGTTTTATGAAAAAGGTTTATAGAGAAAACGATTGCAAACCAATTGCCAAAGAGGAGAAAAGGGTCCGGAGAGCAAATAAACAAGGAGCAAGGACATACCTCAACAAACCAGGGGCGCTTAAAGACGTCACATCCCAAAAAAAGCACGACCTACAGACAAGCACACCAAAACCCTACCCGCCCCACCCCCACCGAAGCTACTGCCACCTACGATCAAAGACCTTAATCTTATCCCGCCACAGCCTCCTATCTTGAGCCATGTCCTCCGTTAGAAACCCTTAGAGATCAAAAATTTGGTTAACTCAAGGTTCCATTGCCTAGAGGCCTGCTTCAACCCATATAAAGATCTCTGTAGCTTGCATACTTGACCAGGCAAGCCTTTTGTGTAACCTTTAGGAGTTTGCATGTAGACTTCCTCATCAATGAAGCCATGTAGAAAGGCATTATTGATGTCTAATTGATGCAAGGGCCAATTGCTAGTGGTTGCCAGGGTAATGAACACTCTCATAGTAGTGAGCTTAGCAACAGGAGATAAAGTATGCTTGTAATCTTTGTTTTTGACTTATTCAAATCCTTTAATAACAAGTCGAGCTTTGTACCTTTCTACTGAGCCATCTGGCCTAAATTTAATTTTGTAAACCCATTTTGAAGTGAGGGCTTTCTTGCCTGCAGGTAAAGTAGTTAACTTCCAAGCCTCATTCTTCTCCAAGGCCTCAAGCTCTTGATTCATGGCCTGCACCCATTCTGGATACAGTTTTACTTGCGCATAACTATTAGGCTCGGGTATTTTTAAAACAGCTGCAAGTAATGCCACATAGTTAGAGGATAAGTATGCCAAGTCAAGAGGCTTAAGTAAGGGATAAGGATAAGTGGTAAGGAAACTGACAGAGGGATTAGTATGGCTGGGTGTTGAGTAGCATCAGCTGTTGGTGGTGGATTATTTATACAGATAAAATCTTTAAGCCAAGCAGGAGGATGTTTGGGCCTTTGAGATCTTCTAAGGGAAGCATTAGAACCAGTGTCTAGAGAGGGTTCAAGAGAAGAGACAATGGGAGGAGAGTCAGAAGATCCCTCCAAAGGAGTAGAATGAGGTTGACTAGAAGCTTCAAGATTTTGTGGAGATGAAGAGGGAAGAAGTGAATTAGGAATTGTATGCTGTGAGAGAGGAATTAAGGAGGAATGAGAGCTGGATGATGTGAGATCAAGTTGAGAGAAATCCAATTGGGGAAATAAGGAATCCGAGGAACCATTGTTAATAGAGTAATCCTGGGTGTTTGATTTGAGTTTGAAAGGAAACATGGTTTCCCTAAAAATGATATATCTGCTATAAAAAATTTTATGTGTTGTCAAATCATAAAGCTTGTATCCTTTAAAACCAAGTGTGTAACCAAGTAGAACACATTTAAGGGCCTTAGGTTCAAATTTATCTTGTTCCCCCACTTTGTGAGCAAAACAAAGACATCCCATTGTTCTTAAATCTTCATAAACTGGAGGTTTTTTGTGAAGGATTTCAAAGGAGCTTTTCCAAGACAATTTTTTCATAGGAAGCTTGTTAATAATATGAGTGGAAGATAAAATACATTCTCCCCAAAAAGACTTTGAAAAACCAGCTTGAAACCTAATGGCCTGAGCTGTTTTCAGAAGATGTCTATGCTTTCTTTCTGCCACACCATTCTGCTGTGGGGTTTTAACTATAGAACGTTGATGTAAAATTCCCTTTTGAGAAAAAAAATTTAAGCAAGTTGATTGAATGAACTCAGTTCCTTTGTCAGAACAAACCATTTGGATCTTGGACTGAAACTGAGTTTCTACCATAGCAAAAAACTGTGCAATGACTGAAGCAACTTGAGACTTATTTTGTAATAAAGTAGTCCAAGTACATCTGCTGAAGTCATCTATAATTGTTAGAAAATACTTAGCACCGGTGATGGATGCTACTCTATAAGGTCTCCAGAGATCCATATGTATTAGTTGGAATAGTATAGTGGAAGAAACAGTGCTTGTACGAAAAGGTAGTCTATGAGACTTTGCAAAAATGCAAGTTTCATAGAAAAAATCAAATGGTTTATGAGGCTTACAAAGAGCAATATGTTGCATTTTGGATATAGAAGTATATCCTAACCTAGCATGCAAAGTATTAAAAGAGACAAAGTTACATTGTTCATTATTGGAAGCCGTTAAAGTTGATTTGGAAGAGTGCATGACAGGAGGTCCTGGAGACAAAGATGATAATCTGTATAATCCACCATCAAAAGGTGCAACAACCACAACCTTCTTAGTTATAAGGACCTGAAAAACACATTTGTGGGGATAAATTGTTGTAAAAATTGATTGCTAAGATAACAACTTGCCTATGGATAGCAAATTGAACTTGAATTCTGGCACATAGAGTACATTTTGTAGGACAAGGTTTAATTGCAAAGAGATTTGGCCAACTTTAGTTACAGTTTTATGCTTCCATCAGGAAGAGTGACATGAGTGGGTTTGTATAAGGTAGTGGTGGAAGAAAACAAAGTATGGTCATAGGTGATATGGTCACTTGCACCTTTATCTACAATCCAAGAGCTAGAACAATTATTAGGTACAGTAAAACATATATAGGAATGAGGTGAGACAATACCTGCAAAATGAGTATAAGCACTAAAGCCTTCATCCTGAGAATTTGTTGTCTGCTTACCCTTCATGAGCTTCATCATATCCTCGGCTAATGCTTGAACCATAGTTTGATCAATATGCCAAAAGTCCTTGTTAGCAGTCACCTTGTTAGTCTCATCCAAAGGAGAATCTTAAGTCATTTCAAAGGAAACAACATTTGCAGCCTTCCTGGAATTAGATCTTCTCATCTTGCCATCTTTATCCTTTGGACCTTCATACCAATCAGGAAAGCCATGGAGTTTGAAGCACTGATCAACAGTATGGTTAGTTATGTGGCAATGAGTACAAAATCATTTAGCAGCTGACTTCCCATCTCTCCTCCCTCTTTGGCTATTCTTAGAAAACAAAGCTGCAGCATGATCATCAAATTGCTCTATTTTCCCAAAGTTTCTATTTCCCGATTTAAAAACACTAGCAACAATCTCTCTAATAGCTTCCATGCTACTAGTAACCTGCTTCTGTTTTTCTAACCTTCGAATCATAGAGTGAGCTTTGTTGATTGTAGGCAACGGATTAAGTAACAGAATCTAAGCTCGAACAGTGTCATAATCCTCATTAAGATGCATTAAAAATTGCATGAGTTTCCTTCTTTGTTCTAACTCCACAGTCTCTTGATAGCAGTGCAACTTGCAACACAATTACACACAGGTACTTCAGATAAGTCTAGTAATTCATCCTAAAGCCTTTTTAGTTTTGTGTAGTAAACAGCTATACTATCATTTCCTTGATACAGATCAGAAATTTCTTTCTCTAATTGATACAGCAAAGGCCCATTACTCTCACCAAATCGTTCTGTCAGCTCATTCCATACTTCTTGAGCAGAGTTAACATATCAGAAAGCCTCAGATAAATCTAAAACCATAGAATTTAATAGCCAGCTAACTATCATACTGTCACATCTAACCCACTTATTATAGCAATGTGACTCTATTGGAGGTTTTCACAAGAACCATCAATGAAACCAAGCTTTGCCTTAGTTCTGAGAGCAAACCTTACCGATTTAGTCCACCTCTGGAAATTGGAGCCATTGAGCTTAACATTCACCAACTGCAAACCTAGATGATCCGAAGCCTGTAAGTAGAGAGGATCATCGTTGTACATTTCAATTTGCCTCTGGCCGTGACGCGAGTTATCATCATTCTGCCCTGAATCACTCTCAGCCATATCAGAACAAGAAATAGAATCTTCAATCTGTGAGAAACAAGACTAATTGATTGATGATAAAGATCACTCAATTCGAGAAGAGTGGAAGATGATTCATTGGCGATGCAAAGCCAATGATTCAAAGAAAATATTTCAGGATCCAACCGTAGGAGACTCTGAAACCCTGTTAAAGGTTTGGAAAACCAGCGAATATGAGAGAGAGAGAGAAACTATTTTATTGCATTGCTCAAAATCAAAAAAACTGCTGTACATACGAGCTTCTCCTTTTATACACAAAAGCATCTTCTAACAGCACCTAACTAATTCCCTAGTAACAAGGGGATGCTAACTAATTAACCAATTAGCAGAAAGAATAAAGTTGATGTTTCTTGCTTTCTTGTATGGCTGTATACTCAAGCTATATACTCAAGCTATATGCTCAACAGTTTCAAATCAGTGCTAAGCTTTAAAGAAACAATAAAAACAGAAATTTAATCTATGGTATGTCGACACTAAGACTTGCGACTAATATAATGATAATTCGTAATAATAATTATAAATGAAAGAATACGTGAGACTGGCATATGTATTTGCATAGGCACGCAAATATATGGTGCTATATGCGGACCAAGGCATACAATATACGAGACAATGCAGCCACACAAAGATGTTTAATATGAGGCAATTTATAGGTAAATTTTGAGATAAATGTGTCGAGTGAGTCTTTTTCCCTTTATGTCTTCCATGTAACAAAGGTTATACGAGACGGTTTTAATGTTTTATCCCAAACTTATCTTTTATATAATGCAACAAATACATATAGATAAACACGTACTGCGAGCTTTTCTCCTCCATTGTTTGGGCAAGGGAGGCCAATTTAGGTGAATCAGCGTCATCAGCAACCTCACTGCAGAGTTATAATTAGTACCTTAGCAATAATTACTAGACATAATAACAGAATAATTGAAACAAAATTAATGAGATTAATTAACAAAAATCTGACATGAAATGTGAAGTATCTGATATAAGCGCTTCCATATCAACACAGTACGCACGAATCAACTCCACTGCTGCATTGGGTTCCTCGTAACTTTTTTCACCCACCATTTGACAAAAGTTCTCATTTAGGATCCCCTACAAATAAATTTGAAAACAAAAAATCAATGTGTTGAAGTAAAGAATAATTGGCAAAAATTCAAATGAAGGGCAAAGGATTTTTAGTTGTATGTACCCGTTGCTCAAGTTAATGAAACAAAGCTCAAGTTAATCAAAGAATTTTGAGTTGTTAATTTGCTATATAGTGGGCATTTTTACAAATTTTTCACTATGGTTGAAAAATAAACAATCATTTATTGAATACAGATCTATTGTTAGGCACCTGCAATCGTACGTATTGAGGTACATAACACACACTTTGTTATTTTGAACGAAGTTAATTTGGGTATAGATAACTACCTCATTTACCAATGACTGCAGATATTCTTGGAGCAACTCATGGAGGATGGATAAAGCCATGTGAATATTCAACATAGATGAAAATCATGAAACTATGAACACCTGCTTGGAGTTTTACCTAGCTTTTTTTTTTTTTTTTTTTAATGGTTAAGTTACGAGGTGATTTTGTTTTTTTAACAAAACTTGCAGAATGAAAATTGGGAGGATGGTAGAAAATCTGCGAATCATAAATAAATGAATCTAAAATTGGATTATTATGCAGGACCCGACCCGATGCGATTGCCCAAAAATGCTTTACTTCCTTATTTCTTCTTGTAATCCATGAAATTAATTAGAATACTAATTAATACCCAGAGAATCAGGACAGATTTTTTTCATTTCTTTTTTCTCCATTTGTAACGTACTCGATGCAGAATCTATTTGGACATCAAATTTTAACTAATATGAACTTAAAACATTTCTCCTTTAAAAAAAAAAGACAACAAAAAATGAATACACTCGACTTCAAATTTGTGACATAAATATGGTCATTTATGAACAAATTAGAAAGCAAAATTATACAAAAACAATATTTGTAAGTCAAAAAGGTTCAAGCAAGCATCCTCCAATTAGGATCCCTAAATCTCAAATCCTCCCTTGAATGTGGATTTGGCCTTTTTTCATCTCTTAATCAAAATCTACATATATCAGTAGCCAAATGACAAGTTATAGTATAAAAGCCTTTCATCAGCCCTATTTTAAATGAGCCGACTGCTTAATCTAATGAACATTCGATCCGTTGCCCACCCTATATATATATATATATATATATATATATATATATATATATATATATATATATATATATATATATAGCAATGGACTGAATTGGATCGAATTGACCCAACCCATTAACTAAACGGGTCGGGTCGAGTTCAGTACATTTGTTAATGTGCCGGTCTGGGTTGTGAGTCAAATGAACCTAACCCAGCCCATGACCCACCATTACTACCTAATTAGTATTTTTGGTGGATTAATTTTTCAACTAATGTCTTTATAATTTTTCAACCAAACTAAATTAGTCCAAATTTAAAGTTAGAAAATACACAACTAAGCTAATAAACAGGTCATGTCAGGTCGGTCCATGGGTGGCCCACTTTAGACCTGTTTAAAAACGGAACAAACCTATAAAAAACAATGATGTATAATAATTATTATTATATATAAAGTGTTGGTAATGAGGTTAACTAACTAGAACATATAAATTAGTGTGTCAACTAGGTTGAAAAAAATAACATAATAGGTCACTAAACGGGCTGTTAATGAACTAGTCCGGTATGACCCGTTAATATGCTTTAATGGGCTGGTCCATTGTTGGCCCAATCTATTATTGACCCGCCCTTTTATTAGCCATAGTTTAAATGGACCAACTGCTTAATCCAATGAATACCCGATCCATTGCTCACACCTAATATATATGTATAATGCTGCAAGTGAATAATTGTAAGTGAAAGTATATACTCACTAGTATCTGTATATAGTATAGATGTTGACATCAAATGATGAGAATGATGAAGTCTTGACTAGTAAAATTCAAGATCAATTTGTCGACTAAAAATTCTCTCTCTCTTTTTTTTTTTTTACTTGAAGTTTTATTTTTCAACTGCTTCCAACTCCTTCTAGTTACTTTCATATACATCTTTTAGAATTCTTTTTAACTCATTGAAGTTTCTTTTAATTAATGTTTTTTTCCTTTTCAATCATTAATTAATATTTGTTACACTTTGCTTTGAAACGAACGAATTCTTGAGGAAGAAAAAAAGAGGACCCATGTGTACCATTACAATCCCCAACAATAGTGTCGATGTATCATAATGCAACCACCTCTGTAAGTGATCAAAGGAGCCAGAGTTAAGAATAATCAACAACATCCAAACTTTCATTTTAAGCACCAATTTTTAATTAATTAAACGCTAGCTTGAAATATACTTGACTACTAGTATACACTTTGCACCAAGAGATTGGCCAGATTAATATCTGACATTTCTATCATGTTGAAAAGACATGAACAAATTACTAAAAGCTGGCTTTAACTTATGAGAGATTTATTATGATTTGAAGGATTTCTTATATGATTTACATATTTTGAATTCTTCATTTATAAGTTAGCAAATAGAATTGCTTAGATGACTATATACTTAATATATCAACTTAAGTACATGTCTTCATTACAAAATTAATCATATGAAACAACCAATTAGCAGAAAGTACCTAGTATTACATAGTCATTTTAATGTTACATGAGAATGTAATTAAACGACGACAGATCATAGAAAAGATCAATTACCCTTGGGAAACTGTAAAAATTAGTTCCTTTATCTATATATAAACATAAGAGTTGACTTTGTGAAGAATTACTGCAATTATATTGTATAACATGTATGCATTAACTACGAATGAAGTCACATTTGCATGCCCAGGTTAATGGGTACGTAACTTGAAGCTCAAGTCATGGCTAGCTATTACTTATTATACTAGTATTCTCAAAAAAATTCACTGAACGTATGTAACATATTCGCTAAGGCCCTCAAAGACTCCCTATATAAACTGCTTTCCCCGATGTACATACCATCCCATCCTAAACAATCAAGCCTTACTAATCGAACACTATAAGTACAACTATATATAAGCACGAATTGGAGCTTGAAGAAAGAAATGGCTCGCCTCGGCCTCCTCCTGGTGAGCCTTGTCTTGATTTCTGTGGTGGCGGAGGCTCAGGTATACTCGCCACCTCCTCCACCCTATTACTTTCCACCAAAGCAGTCACCTGGTCAGGAGAAGAAGTCGTCGCCTCCTCCACCAAAGGAGTCACCTGGACAAAAGAATAAGTACTCACCTCCTCCTCCTTCCCCAGCATATTCTCCGCTGCCACCACCGGTTGTTACACCACCACCGCCTCCACCCTCTTACTCTCCACCACCAGTACTGCAGTCACCTCCTCCTTCCCCTGTATACTCTCCACCACCACCAGTTGTTACACCACCTCCTCCCTCCCCGGTGTACTTTCCGCCACCGCCACCAGTTGTTACACCACCTCTTCCATCACCAGTGTATTCTCCGCCACCACCGGTTGTCACACCACCATCGCCATCTGGCAGCGCAGCAAAGAAAGCAAGGTGCCACAACAAGGAGTACATACGGTGCTACTACAGGGAGTTCACTTGCCCAGCTGCTTGTCCTCAGACTTGTGAGGTTGACTGTGAAACATGCAGTCCCGTTTGCAGTAAGTCTTGAATCATCATTTAACAGTGTAGTACTCTAATTTTCAAGTCTCGAAGGTTGAAAAGTAATTTAAAAAAAGAATTTACTATAATCTCAAGTTAATACTTTATCATTTTCATAATGTGAGGGACTTTTTCTACACACTATCTCAGTTATTAGCTTAAGATATCTTTCTACGGTATATATATTTGACTCATTACTAAACCTTACATGCTGTTTTGATTCTTAGTTGGTAAAACATATTTGTGAAAATTAATTCCTATGAGATTATGAATCACAGATTGCAACAAGCCAGGTGCAGTGTGCCAAGATCCAAGGTTCATCGGTGCTGACGGTATCACATTCTACTTTCACGGTAAGAAGGACCAAGACTGCTGCCTCGTGACGGACCCTAACCTCCACATCAACGCCCACTTTATAGGCAAGCGCAACCCCAACATGGGTAGGGACTTCACCTGGGTCCAATCCCTAGGCATCCTTTTCGATGACCACCAGATCTATCTAGGGGCCCGCAAGACCGTCACATGGAATGATGCCATTGATAGGCTTGACCTCTCCGTGAACGGACGCCCAGTCCTCCTCCCTGAGTCCCGAGGTGCCAGCTGGCAGCACGCCCCAGCTGTGGTCCACATTAGGAGGTCCCAGGACGTCAATGGTGTGATCATCGAGGCCGAGGGTAAGTTCAAGATCAAGGCTGTGGTGGTCCCTATCACCAAGAAGGAGTCCTTGATCCACAACTATGATATCAACGACGACGATTGCTTCGCTCATCTTGACTTGAGCTTCAAGTTTTACTCGCTTAGCGGACAAGTAAGCGGAGTTTTAGGGCAAACCTATGCAAGCAACTACGTGAGCAAGGTGAACGTGGGAGTGGCAATGCCGGTGGTCGGACGAGAGATAAAATTCTTGACATCAAGCCTGTTCGCCACCGATTGCGCGGTTTCAAGGTTTGTAGGATCAGAAAGCAACGACGCTATCAACAACGTTGAGTTTGCTGATCTTAAGTGTGCTAGCGGCATTGACGGTCGTGGAGTTGTCTGCAAGCGTTAAAATTAAACATACAATAGGTTCATTAATCTTGTTATTAATCCTCGGATTAATTAATTATCAGCTGCTAATTAATGTAATAATGAGTTCCTAAGTAATTGTGTGTTGTGACTTGTGAACCTCAACTATTCATGAATTAGGAATAAGCTTTTTTTTTTCCCCCTTGGGTTGGGAGTACAAATACAAAATATAGCATTCCCTTAAAGCATTTCCACATTCCAAGAGTGGAGCCATTCCTTCGCACAAAAATACTGAGAAGAGTAAGATTTTGGGAAAATAAAAATGAAAATTGTAAGCAAGCCTAACTAACACGAAAAAGGGATTAAAAAGGGTTTATGGACAAAAGAAGTAAATGCTCTAGAGAGAGGAAGCAAGGGGGAGAGAGAGAGTTTCATCATTGAAGCTCATGAAACATAGAATATTCGTTACTCCATACGTTAGTTGTGCTGCTAACTACCCTCCTGATGCGTGTACCCAATGAGTTTTTCATTTGGGATCATCTTAATTCCTTTGCTTCAGTATCCCTACAATAGCATCCTGACTTATTCATCACGCGCATAGAGTGACTTTCTAAGTAAGGTTATAGTGCAGAAAATAGTAAGAGTGATAATAGATGTTTTATAGAAGAATATTTTCCAGTATCTTAGATTAAAATTAATATGTTAAATTATTAAATATTCAATAATCAGATTTGATTATAAATCATAAAGATTTAGTATTGTAGTGTCGTGAGACATTTATTATTTTGCAAATAGTAATTGAATAGAAATTAATGAGTCCAAATGCTGCGGTCGCGACATGTGTCATCTGAAGCATTTATTAAGATTTTATTTAAAAATAAAAATGTACACAATATGTGATTTAAAGTCACCATAATAAATAGTATCTTTTCAACTACTTTAATGAAGAAAAAAATGAAATAAATTATAGACATGTTAATGTTATTATTTCTAAAAATTTAAATTATAAGATTAATTATAATATTTCTAAAAATATTTTAGCTCAAGTTTTAAAGCAAACCGTGCATAGTACGGGTTTAAAGGCTAGTGTCATTCTATTTAACTTCTTTGTAACTCCCACCCCACCTATATATATAAATATATGTTCTAATACAATTAATCACAAAAATAGCAAAAACAGAAGGTAACATGACATGTAGCCTTATTGGCTGAATTTTATCACTTGGCCTCAAGGGACTTTCGAAGCTCAGATTCATCTCGTCTAATGAGGTTTACTTTAAGTGTAATGAGGTTTACTTTAAGTCCGTGCTTCATGTACATAGTCATAGGAAATATAAGATGAAAAAAATAAAAAAATTAGCAAATCAGCCTAATTTTTTTGTACTTTTTAGTAAAGGGAATAAGGCTCTGTTTGGTAAGAAAAAATGGAATGGAATAGAATTAAGGGATGATCCCTGATAGATGAAGGGTGGAATTTAAATCCTAAACTCATATGTTTGCAGAGAAAAGGAATGGAATCAAGTTCCAATCTTTATTTTTTGGCTATAGATTATGGAATGGAGTCAAATCTATTTTATTTAAAAAAATAATAATGATTGATAATGATTAATAATAACAATAATAGTAATATTAATTATAATGTTAATAAGGAACATTATTACTACTAATAACAATAATAATTATTAATATTAATAATAATTAATTAATAATAATAATTATTATTATTAACATTAAAAATAATTATTATTAATATTAAGTAATATTAGTAATTAATAATAATAATTTATAATTTATAATAATTGTAATTATAATAATAATTATTAATAATTTTTAATAACAATAATTAATCATAAGAATTATCAATATTAATAATAATTAATAATAATTACAAAAATAATTCTTATTATTACAAATAATAATAATCATAATAATTATTAACATTAATATTCATATTATTAATTATTATTAACTATAAATAATAATAATAATAATAATTAATAATAAAAATAATAATTAATATTATCATAATAATTAATAATATTGATATTAATATTATATTATTAATTATTATTAATTATAAATATTATTAACAATATTAATGAATTAAAAATAATACTTAATAATAATATTAATAATTATTATGACTAAGAATAATTAATAAGAATAATTATAATTATAATTATTAATTGATATTATTAATTATTATTAATTATAAATACTAATAAAAATGGATAATAAAAATAATAATTATTAGTCATAATTATAATTATTAGTAGTAATAATTAATAATTAGTAGTAATAATTAATAATAAAAATAATTATTATTAATAATAAGTATAACTATTAATTAATATTAGTAATAATAATTAATAATAATTATTATTATTATTAATAAATAATAATTACAATAACACTTATTATTAATGTTATTAATAATTATATCATTAATGTTAATAATAATTAATAATAATAATAACAATGATGATGACGACGACGACAACGAAGATGACGATGTTGATTCCAGAGGGTTGGGGATTTGAACCCTCTTGGAAATGGCAGGGTTCAAGTTCCTTAAGATTTCGGGGAACTTGATACCCCTGGGTATCAAGTTCCATCCCCTTAAAGTGTTCACCAAATACAAAAGAGTGAAATTTGATACCTAAGGGTTCAAGTTCCATTTTATTTTATCTCACCAAACAGCCCCTAAGAGAGGAGAGAGAGGGAAGAGTAACAAAAGCATGAGTTTTGCACTTTGCAATAAAGGGAATAAGGATAAAAACTGTAGTAGGGTCGACGAGCCCCTTGCAGCCCTACTTTTTCCCTTTCTAGTTTCTGATGTTGTTGCATGACAGTGACATCCTCGGACCATTTAAATAAAGTTACTTCGAGACTATTGAGTAATTGGAATGTTCATAGCCTATTCATTATATAGTTTTGCACTTTGTATGTTAAATACATAGTTTTGCTAAGATGGCTCCCAAGCAAAAAGGAGATAAAGCATCATCCTCAACTGGAAGCTTAACATCTCAATCTTATAGTTCGCACTAGGGTTGTGGCAGTTCTACTGGTCTAAATCTTACCTGCAGGTATTATTGATCTCTTCTCCCCTCACCGATCAGTACTAGAAATTAGCTTTTTAATGACGAAAAATATCATCGTTAAAAGCTTAATTTTTTATCGCTGATGCTTTAAATGACAAACAAAAAGTTATTTTTTTGTTGCTTATACTCTTGGGAGTATAATGCATGGCTTTTTCCTATAATAAAATCATCAAAATTCGGTTTTATGGGAAAAAATTAGCAAAAAAGATTCCCTAGTTTGAAAATATATAATCTAAGGGTTAGATGAACTCAATGATTGAAAAAATGAGACTTAGATTTGAAAAGGCGGAAACTTTAATGAGTGAAAATATAATGCATGTATAATGTAATTTTCACTTTGCCTGGGTATTTATTTGTGTGCAATTTGGATCAGATTGTATCGTTTTTTATTTATTTAATGTATTATTTCCCTTTTCATATAAGTCAAAAAAAATATTTACAGATAGATGAGTAATACACATTATTATGAGCTGAAAACAGTTAAAAAAATCATAATAGTAGATTTTTCTATCTTTTAACTAAGCATATAAGATGTTTTTAGGAAACTAAAAAAATATATCGGGTCGAGAAATATAATTCAATGTATTGTATTTCTCGTAAACAATATTCATTAAGAAAAATACTCTCGATCACATGTCACCTAGATGAGACATGTCACCTAACTGTTCAAATGGATGATCTCGATCACATGCTTGATGGGCTACGAAGTTTCTATAGTTGTTTGGTTTAGAAGTGCTCGCAAGGACGTGTACCTATATTAGGTGTCCCAGTCTGTCAACCAAACCAGAGTTCACTTTTATTTGTAGCTGTTTTGGAGATTCTTATTGAAAAGGGGAACTTGTATTGCTGGGCAATCACAATCCGGGGCAAGTGGTGCGTGAAAGAAGCTAAATATGACATAGCGAATGCCGAAATTTTCAACTATAGATGTTCCTATCGTGACATGCCGGGCATAGTCAATAGCATGGGAGTCCAAAGCTTGTTATCTGCATTAAGCAGCCTTGCGAGCATGAAGTAAAAATATTATAAAATTGTTAATTGACCATAAAGTAAAATAAGTCATTAGCTTACAGTTAATTATTAATTGGCCATGAAAATTAGTGAGACAAATTTCAAGAGCAAAAAAAGTGACCCAATAGCCTAGGCCCAAGCCTTAGCTTTTTCTCCAACTAAAAAAAGCAAAGAAAATATAAATAGGAAAAGCTATTGTCAAATTCAGCATCTCAAAATATTTAAATTTTAAGCAAAAGATAGATAAATCAATAGAATGCATATAATCATAAATAAAACTGCCACTTACTAGTTTGGGTAATAAGATGTTACAAAATAAAGGAAATAATGCAGGTAAATATGCGATAGAAGATGAAAAAAAATTTAAAAAAATTAGCAAGTCAGCCAACAAGTAACTGGCTAATCATGTGGAGTATTAGACACAACCAATAATAGTTAATATATTGACTATTTTTAAATATATTACACAATATATTTTTATATAGAGTTTTCCATTCTTTCCCTTTTAAAGGAGAAAATTCGTGTGCTAAACATTTCATTCAATTTAAGTAAACACAAATCCTTTTCATTCAGCAATGTTACTTTTGGAAAAACTAATATAAACTTTTTAAGTGCGGAATATATTTGTACATAACGCGTATTAATTATTTGTGAATTTACTAATGGTGCTTAAAGTTCCATATTTCTATGACAAAACATTGACTTCATCACAGTAGCTCAAATTTTTTATATAGTTTTTTTTTTTCCAATTTACATCATTTCAGCTTCTTCCAAGAGCTGGGCTCAAATGAAATATAACTTCATC
Source organism: Carnegiea gigantea (assembly GCA_029747015.1). Lineage (NCBI taxonomy): Eukaryota > Viridiplantae > Streptophyta > Magnoliopsida > Caryophyllales > Cactaceae > Carnegiea > Carnegiea gigantea. Next base: position 647,150 of record JAKOGI010000187.1, on the reverse strand, counting down.
CATGCAATGACATTAGGATTATGTGCGTAGATGGTGCAAATCAACATGCTTCCAATATGTGGTGTATAATCATCTTGTACATAAGCCAATTTTCTCTATATTTCAGTGTCAAACCTATATTCAAGGGGTTGATGATGAAAGCAAAACACATACACCAAGACGCCTAACTGTGCCACTTATACCTATGCAAGAACAACTTAGGTATAACTATTTGGAAATCAAATTTGAAATAAGCTACCTTGTGCATGCCTCTATTTCCCCCTAATGCCATTGTAATAGCTCAATCATATAGTGTTTTTTTTTTCTTGAATAATACTTTATAGAAGAGCCTGCCTTCAAGATTGTTACAAGGCATGGTTCTCTAGCATTATGGCAATAGACTCATATGTTGAGTATAGTGTATTCCTTCTGAGCATTTTTTTCATGATTCATTCATAAAAATTTGATATGTCAAGATACATGGCTGGATCAAACTTAAGAGTAATTACACAATTATCTACAACCGTTTCTGAATTAATGGAAGGTAGAGCCCTTAAGCACAAAAAAACAAAAGACAAGAAATAATATTTAAAAACATAGCAAGACAGTAATATAGCATAGTTAAGGGGAAAAAAAGAACCATTAATTAAACAAAATTCAGAAGTAAGAACTTTCATTTTAACTATTTTATGATTTTGTGAATCTATGTACCATAAGTTAGGAGTGAGCGGTTTTGGGTACCTGCCCAAAAAATTGAGAATCGGAACTAGAACTGATTAAACGTGTTCGTAACTTTTAGGAACCAGTTATATGGTACCCGCCATACCTAATGTTTAAAATTTAAGACCTAATAAATTAAATGTTCTTACTTATTTGGAGGACAGGATGTTTAATCTTTTCCTACCTTCATCTTCCATCTTTACACAAAAAAAAAAGTTAGCTTATTAGGTTTGTATTTTTTTTTATCATAGTTGCTTGAAAAATATTATAAATCTTTCTTTGATTATAGGTAGAAATTAACTGACATTGCATTAAATTTACTATTTGAATAGTTAACTTTTGCAAGGAAGAAAATCAAATAGAAAAAGAATAAAGAAACGGAAGAAAAGTAGTAAAAAAAATAATAAATTATTCATTTTCATATCTCTAAATAGGTTCCAAGTTTTAGTTCTGGGTATTCTTTTGAGCACCGGAACCGGAACTGGAGCTGATTAGATCGGTTCCATTTTTTACGGAACCGTTTGCCCGGTTCCGAACAGATTCCAGGGTACCCAAGAGCCTTGCTTACCCTTACCCTAAGCCATGTGTGTAGCAAGGTTTTTTTTTTCATTATGGCGCAAAAAATGGCAATTAAAACCCACAAAATACAAATTAATTAAGATTAATTATCTCTAGCTATCCTAGGAAAAGTAAGACCAACGTAATTTTTAAATAAAAGCTCGCTCAAAGCAAAAGGAGCGAGCTGTAGAGAGGTACTCCTAATGATAAGAAGATCAATCCCATAGTTTAAAGCCAAATCAACAACCCAATTTGTATCCCGAAAGCATCGATCAAACTTCATATTTTCCCTTTATTTTCTCAAGCAATAATTTATAAGTTAACAATAAGGATATTTCTAATGTTCGAATGTTCTCCTTCCTTAAAAGTGGAATTTATCTAAAAAAAAGAATGTAAAAAATAATAACTTAGATTGCAGAACAATTTAGAAAAGTTTACTAGAGTACTAATTAATCAGTCATGGGTAAAAATTTAGCTCCATCTACAAACACGGTTAAGCCTTGATTAAATTTTGTTGTGCCTTCCTACTTCTACGTAGGGTAAAATCACTTTTTAGTTGTGTCAAATGGGGCATTATTGGACAACCACTTTCTCTTATCAACACTCCCTCAGACCATAATTTCCCACTATACTGAAATATATGTTTGAATTGAAGCAGTCTTACTTGAAAATTAACAGCAACTATATTGAAATATATAGCTATGAAGTTCCAACCTCGAACATTTTTTTTTTCCCCAATTTTTTTACATAGGCATAGGCTTACCCGCTAAGGGCCCATCTCTCATGAAAACACCCTAGTGGAGAAAGGCATGAAAGCGGGGAAGGGACAAAGAAAAAGAAATTCTCCCCGCTCCCTCCAAAAAAAAAACCTTAGGAGAGAGAAATTGATATATATATATATATATATATATATATATATATTATATATATATATATATATATATATATATATATAATATAATATATATATATATATATATAAATATATAATATATATATACTGGACATGATTAATAATCCCCCAGTTTCTCGAAGATATTTGGGAGTAGCCATAGCTTGTGCCTTCTACTTTTTGTGCTTGTTCCTCGCTCTAATAATCTTTCTTTCCATCTATACATAAAACATCCCAATAATTAATCAAAATGAATATAAAATAGTTGAAAGGTCAGCCAACAAATATAACCTAGAGGAAACATAACTTTCACGTAGGAAAATCGAATCAATTTTCATTAGAAATTCAATTATGGAAAAATCGTGTTAAGATGTCGAAAAAACATTTCATGGAGATAATTAATAATACCTGAACAAATATCTCCAACTTATCTTTTGTTTGGGCATATTCACTCTTCACCCAAGAGAACCTTCGAGTGCATCTGAAAATAAGTAATAAAAATCATTAATGTAGGGCACGTTGAAAATTTTCATAATAAATTCAAGTAATTTAAAAAAAGAAAACAGGAAATGGAAGCCATATTGGCCCAGCTAGGGGACTTCTCAGGTGTGTTTGTAGAAGCTCGTGGGAGGGCGGCGGTGTGGCCCTCTTATGGGAACGCCAGATCCATGTACAGTTTCTATCTGCTTCTTTGAATCATACTGATGCTATGGTACAATGGGGGGGTGAGGAGCCTATGTCGCGTTTCACTGGAATTTATGAATGGCCTGAAGCACAAAATAAATGGAGGACAGGCCAGTTGATAGAAGACCTTAGCACGCACTCAAATCTCCCCTGGTTAGTGGGGGGTGATTTAAATGAAATCTTCTATAACTCGGAGAAGGGAGGCCTCCCCAAATCATTGTCAGATTTGGACGAGTTTAGAAACGCCTTTATAGACAACGGGCTCTATGACTTGGGGTTTGTGGGCTATGAATTTACTTGGCGTAACTGTCGAGAGAATAATGTTACAGTGGAAGAATGCCTGGATCGTTTTTGCACGGACACGGAGTGGTCCCTACTCTTCCCAGATGCAATGGTAACCCATATTGACTTCGATTTCTCGGATTACCTTCCATTATTATCACTTGCAAGCCGAAGGCGTCTAAAGAATATAGCAGCTAGTGCCACTTTCAATTTGAGAACATGTGGATAACTAGTTCTTTATGCTTGGAGGTTATATCTAATGCATGGACCTCTACAGCGAAAGAGGACGTGGCGGACAATCTTCTGGGACGACTAGATGCATGTGCCGTGGAACTTCAGCGCTGGAATAGGGTAGCTTTTGGGCATGTGGAATGTGAAATTGCCCAGCTGGAACAACAGCTCAAAACCCAAACCGATGCCATAAGTTGTAAACAGGTGTTGCAACAAATAGGAGAATGCCGGAAAAAAGAATAAATCATGTGGTGGCAACGTGCTAACACTACTAGAAAAAGTGCTATTTACGATGGAAAAAACCGTTGTAAAAAGTTGTGAAAACCGTTGTTATATGTCTTTGACGACGGTATTTAAAACCGTCGTCAACCGTCGTAGAAGGCTTGGTCGTAAAAGGCCTTTTACGACCAATCCGTTGTAGAACATTTTGCATATGTTTACAACGGTTTTTTATAACCGTTGTTATAGGACGTACTTCTTACAACAATTTTTTGTTCCGTTGTAGAAATCCTATATTATCAACGACTGTTTATACCGTCATATTTGGCATGGAACCGTCGTAATTGCAAATTTCTAACAAGAATAATTTTGACGTGATGCACAAAAATCTATTATTTACGACAACTTTTTCCGTTGTAGTTGACTTGATTATCAATTCTGTTGTAATTCTTTTTTTCAATAAATGGTCGTATAACCTAATTTTGAAAATATACTTACAAGACTCGTAACTTACTGAAATTCATATAACAATGAAAAGCCTGGAGAAGAAATGAAACATATACTAATATTCATATAAAGTGAAGGCCTCCAAGATGTTTAGGAATGTACACCTCCAACAAAATAGCCTCAACTCAATACATATGGAAGAGACATACCACAAGACTAGCCCATTCACCAAAAACAATAGGCCTAGGTAATTAATTACCAATTAAAATTACTAAAGATCGGCCTATTTACAAAAACGATAGGCCTATTTACCCAAAAAAGGCCTAGCCATTCCATACAAATCAACGGCCACAACCAAAACAACTAATCTTTGTGTGCCTGATAATATCCACACATCATCTACACTCGAAACCTGCAAAGGTAGAAACATTTCAAACCTTTCAAAGTGTGCATATTTCCCTAATTAATGTAAATAGAGAACCATAAGCATGTACAAAGACAATAAGCAAGCTAAAATATGTTGTATTAAATTTAGATTCAAAGATGTCAGTGCATGACATTGCAACAAAGTAACACACCAGCAGTGCGACGAATCATATTGTCCACATCAATACAGAATCAAAGCAAACAGATGCTGGAGACTTCCATCAAACAGGGGCAAGAAACTATTATCCAAAATGTTGTAATGAGCAGCAACAAAGTAACACATCACATCACAACAAAAGACAAGAGCCAACTCAGTCATATTGCCCACATTACTTTGCTACTTTGCCAGCAAAGCTAAACCTTCATCCCTCAGCCTAAAGCCATGGGCGTTATCATTTTTCTTTAAATCTTGGAATGAAACGGACAGAGTTTCCCCTGTAAACTGACCATTTCCGAGACTTAAAGCCTTACAATAAATTCCCTGCACTGAAAAACAGCAATAAGAACTAACTAACTCAACGGTTACCCGCTAGAGTTCACAGCTCTACGGGCCACCCGCCCGGAGCATCACAACCAACACAGTTCAATGCAGTAATAACTTACAACAGTTGCTTGTAAATCCTTCCCTCTGAAAAACTCACCTATCGCGCAATATATTCTAACCACTATGCAAGAGAAATATCATTTGCACCAACAACGTAAGCTTGAGAATAGCTAAGCTCAATAAATTGGCCATGCAGAATTCATATGAACTCAATGAAAATTAAGGGGTTCAACCCCTTAACCCCAGGCAGCAAGGCTTGGAGGAGGGAAGTAAAGAAAGAAAAAGGTAGAAGAGATGTGAGATGATTATAAATTTAAAACATAATGAAAAGTATTAGAAAATACTTACCTAGTTCATCAAAAACGCAAAAACAGTCAGTGAGCATGAATTTCCATTAATGAGCTGAAGAAGGTGGCAAGATGTTGGATATTTTTTGTAAAACAATCTCCTTAAGCGCCTTGATTTCACCTTGAAGCTCCTCTATATCTTTCTTATGAGCAGCTTGCATATCGTCAATCTTTTTCTGATGATCAGTTTCAAGATGCTCAATGTTATTGAGTCGGTTTTCCAAGTCATTAATGTGCTGATTTTTCTTTTGAAGCTGAGTTTTCAGGTCAGCCTTGCTGGGTTCAGGTCCTCTAACATCCTTCGGTTTCATACCTAGTCCAAAGCATATTACACGATCTCGATCTTGACGCCCGAAGCATTTCTCCACAAGCTCAAACTGAGACATGGAAGGGTTCTTCTCTAATTCTCCCAGAATATTGTCCTGCGTTGAAAAATACAATGTTCCAAGCAATATGACAATTTTGAAAATTTAAACACAATGCTAACTGACAACAAAATTAGGAAGTTGATTAGCTGTACATATATAATTGCATCTTCCTTTTCCAAAGTCCCATCCTTTTTCTTTCGGGTGGCTTTAAAAATCTCCGCAATGTCCGGGACCTTTCCATCCTTACCGCCCTATTGTGTACAATGAAACAAAAAATTAAACCTGACCCATAATAGTATGAACAACACTGTTTTGGTGAAAACAACTAGAGACATTTGTACATACCAAGTCTTCATAAATGACATCCCGAATCGACCTGCTGCCTGTACGAGGAAGCATAGTCAACTGTGCTCTGTTCTCAGAATTTATTGCACTCTTAATCTATAAATCACACCAATTAATAATTATAAGACTAGAGGCGTTGAAAAGATTTATGTATAAAGAAGAAGCCATCAAATTTCAGCTGACATTAGGCAGCACCTTAAAATCTGGATGCATATAGTGCTCCACTACCAGCCATTCCCAGTCTTCTTTAGTCAAACTCTTAGGGATGTTCTGTGGTTTTAGTGCTTCTTGAACACTGGCAACCCCTTTGAGGTTCTGTTGCATCATTTCACCTCGCCAACCAGTCCATAATCTCCGTGCACGGCTCATGAGCTCCTTTTGACGATGCTCAATACCCCCGCCTTTGAACTTATCCTATCACATGTAAAACTTGTCAGTCTTTTGGATCGAGTTTAAAAACTAAAATTTTCAAAATTTGAGGGGAGAAAAACCTAAAACTTATGCTTTCATACCACAATAGCAGCCCACAACTTCTCCAAGTCTTTGGCATCAATTTCACTCCAACTATGCACTCTGACCGGTAACATGTAACGATCACGAACAAGCTTGCCGATATGTCTCATTAGGGCTGCTCCATTTTTACCCACCGGCCCATTGTTATAGAAAGTCACATCGAGTTTCTCCCCATCTCTAAGAGTAGCTACTTGCCTGACCTTGTTCCTACCCCGAGGCCTTGAATTTGCACTCCGCTTTCTTTTCTTGCTTTCGCCACCAGTAGAAGCTGAGAGCAAAAAAAAAATATTACAAAAATAATAAGGAAATTATATTTTAATTGTCATCAAACCGTTAGTAATGTCAGTAATGTCCAGTACATTATTAATACTAAGAAATACACATCCATTCGTACACTTTCAAATATGTACTTGCATATGTTTCCTAGCTTGTTCGAAACCACTTATAGTAGTTGTTGGCCTCAGAATACAAGACCTGGGAACTATCATCTCATGCATAATGATTAGTGAAGTTCACTTAATCAACACATCTCAAACACCATTAAAAAATAGAATGAAGAATACAAGCAACAACTCATCCGTTCACTTAAGTGACGCTTGCAGTTGGACTGAAATAGCGCATCAACGCAGTCAGTTCAATTAATGGAAGACACCTCAAACACCATTAAACAATGGAAGGCAGAATACAAGCACTTTCAAATTGGAAGGCAGAATCAGACAATTCATATCTCACATTGCACATCAAGGCAGCCTCATGCAATTCATATCTCTATTCTAATCGCAAGTCCAATGGCATATTCTGGATTAAACCGATTCTTTTGCAATTTTCTCTCAATCCAACTGCTAAAACACATCAGAATTTGAAATATGTTAGCTGCAAAATCAATTTCTCTACAACCATCATTACCAGACGGGTGAATTTGCGAGGGGTCTGTGCTGTTTATTATTGTTTCCAACTTTTCACCATCTCCTAAACCTTCATTCCTGGAAGAGTTTCCATGTTCTTCAACGATCTCATTTTCAATGTGCATAACATCGTGCTTGTTCCTTGCATGAGCACCATGTTCTTCAGACACCTTGTAACGTAAGTGGAATTGAAGGATGAGAGGGCAAATGATAACATATTTAAAGCGGAAATAAAGAGGAACTCAAGAAACACTACATACAAAAATTTTAGGAGGCAAAATGCTTTACCAGATTCTTCTTCGTTGCTACTTCAGCATGCGGTCCAGCCTCAATGGGAGTCTGATCAACTTGGGTTTCCTTAATAGGAGCTTCTTCACCTTGGGTTTGAGCTTCCATTGAAATAGGACGGCAAGACGTCTTCAAGCTTTGCACACGACCCCGACATAAGGAACCAGGTGGCAGAAACCTTGGCTTCACTAACCTCTTTCCTAACCTCTTTCCTGCATTTTCCATGCTCCCTAAGTACATCAGATGCAATATAAGATTAGCAATAGATATTTCATTTTTACCACCAATTAGTCATGTACTGTATGCAGCCAAGGGAGTTGGGGAGGAACCATATGTCATAAATTCTGACACTTGATAAGTTACAAACACATTACAAACGCTAAAGTTCCATAACATATTCAGCTAGTGCGAAATCATTTATTCCTAGGTCTTTTAGTTTCTCTAACCAATTGAGGGTTATCAACAATATCTGCCTCTTGGTCATTTCTACCGCCAACATTAGAATATTCTAAATCCTCCATTGATGTGGAAGTAGCAAACTGGGCATGAAATGAAGAAGCCTGTTGATAAGCTTCATTTGGATCTTCTGCATCTACTTGTTGCTCATCTTCCTCGATAGACATCTGATATGAATCACGAGGCTGTACTTTTACCACCACTTGCCAGCCCTTCTGACTGACATCAGTCACATAGAAAACTTGCGATGCTTGAGCTGCCAAGACAAATGGCTCACTGGTTTTCAAAGGACGATGACAGTTTACGCTAACAAAACCAAATTTATCAACTTTCACTCCTTTTTTTGGGTCTATGTCCCACCACTTGCATCGGAAGAATACAACCTCATTACCTCCAGTGTACTCCAAAGTAAAGACCTGTGTTAAAACTCCATAATAGTTTGTATCAGCTTCTCCATCTCCACTATTACCCACCACAAGAACTCCACTGTTTTGGGTCTTTGCACCATTCTCTCTATCTAATGTATGAAATTTAAATCCATTAGTAATGTAACCACTATAGCACTTTACATAAGGTGTAGGCCCTCGAGCTAATGATAAAAGCTCTTCTCCAAATGGACAAGTCCCTTCTTGATGCACCTCTTCTGCCTGTAAAACCCCAAAAAAATAATAATAAGATTGACATAAATTTAAGGAAACTCACAGAAGATATTTTAGAAAATATAGCTTACTTTGGTCTTAAACCATCTGACGAAATGATTATTCTTTTCATCATCGGTCATTTCCTTCAAAGGCCCAAGCATTTGAGAATGCTCTCTACAACATATAAGTAATTAGTTTTTATTTTTAATAACCAATAGAGAATAACTAAAATTATTGGAAATAAATGACTCACTGTTGAAAAGGTGAAACTTCAGGGCAATTCATCAGGGCATACAAATGGGCTTGTTCTTTTTCGCGCACATCTAAATCACATAATTTGGTTGCTCCTAATGGGCAACCCGGGTGCGCAAAGATACTCAGAAGTTTGTTATGTTTCACCCCACCATCATAATTACGTCCAGGGCGATTAAATCTTGTTTGAATCCCATGTAAACATCTTGAGCAAAGTGTCATACACTCATCTGCAATATAACCTTCAGCCATTGAACCCACAGGACAAGCCCTATTACGAACACGACTCTTGTGTGTATAAAGACCTTGTTCCCCAGAATACATCCAACGAAATTGCACTGGCCCACCTATTATAGCCTCTTCCGCTAAGTGGATGGGCAAATGTAACATAATATCAAAGCATGAAAGAGGGAACCACCTTTCGAACTTGGACAAAGTTAAAGGCATTTGAGCCCTTATGGCTTCCAAATCTTCTATTTTTAATTCTTTGGCACATAAAACATTAAAAAACATGGACATCTCAATAATAGCCTCGCTTACTTCCTTGATAGGCATGCCTGCCCGTATAACAAGAGGAAGCAATCTTTGGAAAAGAATGTGGTGATCATGGCTCTTCAAGCCAGAGATCTTACACTCTTTCACATTTACACACCTGGAGATATTTGAGGAGAAGCCATCAGGCACCTTAACATCCTTAAGAAATTTGCAAAGCACCTGCTTTTGCTTTTGAGATAATGCATAAGGAGCTGGAGGCAACTCAAGCTTGCTGCCCTTTTCATGAGGATGTAAATCTGGCCTAATATTAAAGGCCTGTAAATCTAAACGAGCCATGATAGTGTCTTTGGTTTTCCCTTTCATGTTCATAACAGTTCCAAGAATGATGTCAGAAACATTCCTTTCAATGTGCATAACATCCAAATTATGTCGTAATAAATTGGTGCTTCAATATGGTAGCTCAAAAAAAATGCTTTTCTTATTCCAATTATCCCCTCTTTTTTCATGGTCAATTTTTACCTTCACTTTGGGAGCTTTACTTAAAAGAATTCCCTCTAGATCTTGCACTTGATCTAGAACATCACTTCCGGATAGTGGGATAGGAGGGTCATCCATCTCAACATTGCCAAACCAATCTGCCTTCTTACGCCAACTGTGGTTCTTAGGTAAGAAGCGTCTATGGCGCATGTAAACTTGCTTTGCACAATGATGTAATCTAAGAGAGTGGGTGTGCTTATGACAAATAGGACACGCAAGTTTTCCTTTTGTACTCCATCCAGATAAGATTCCATATGCTGGAAAATCATTTATAGTCCATAACAAGGCCGCATGCAACCTAAAGTTTTGTCTTTGTAAAGCATCATATGTCTCTACCCCTATGAACCACAACTCTTTCAATTCCTCTATCAAAGGTTGCAAGTACACATCTATTGCATCACCAGGACCATCAGGGCCAGGAATTATAAGAGACAAGATGAAATTAGATTGTTTCATACAATTCCAAGAAGCCACATTATATGGAATAAGTATAACAGGCCAAATACTATAAGGAGTTGATGCATTAGAAAATGGTTGAAATCCATCACTCATCAATCCAAGTCGAACATTACGTGGCTCGCAGGCAAAATGTGTATGAAGCTCATCAAAATGCTTCCAGGCTTTGGAATCAGCTGGGTGTCGCATGATTCCATCTTTAATGCGCTCTTTATGATGCCACACCATCTCAGATGCGGTCTTAGAGGACATAAAGAGGCGTTGGACTCTCGGCTTGAGTGGGAAGTGTCGCAATATTTTTACTGGTATTTTCTTCCCATTTGCTCTCCTTTTCTCTTCCCCACTATATTTATCATCCCTCCACCTCAATGCATAACATAACTTACAAGCATCAAGATTTGCATCTTCTTTCCAGAATAGCATGCAATTATTCCTACATGCATCGATCTTATTATAAGAAAGTCCAAGATCTTTAATAATCTTCTTAGCCTCATAGTACGACTCAGCAAGTGTAGACCCTGATGGTAACAGATCGTTTTTCAAAAACTCCAACAACATAGTGAAGGATTCATTACTCCACCGACCAAGAGACTTCATATGAAGTAATTTCACCATTGCAGATAACTTAGAAGAGCTACAACCAGGGTATGCAGGTTGCTCAAAGTCTTTCAATAGCCTATAAAACCTTTTTGCATCTTCATTTGGTTCCTCTACAAAATCTGCATTGCTTGAGGAACCTTGTTCACTTACACCATGGTAAAGAGGAAATAGGTCTCTTATCATCTCATCTATCTCATCATCACTTTGATCCCCACTTTCTGATCCATCCTCACTAACAAACTCACCCTCCATCTCATCATTTTCAGATTGACGTTCATTGGCCCTTTCACCATGGTGGTACCAAAAAGTATATCCCTCAAGTATACCATATACAGTAAGATGCATCTCAACTATGTGTCTAGCATGCTCACTTGAGTTACAGCACTTCACACACGGACATTTTATAACTGTTGTCCCCTCTCCCAACCGGCTAAATGCAAATGAAAGGAAGCTTTTAACCCCTTCGCTATATTCATTACTAAGACGATCATGGACAGAGAGAGTCATCCATCTTTTACTAGGAGCCATTTCCTGAAAATGAAATGATCAACGGGACCACTAGCAAGTTTAAATAGAAAATATAATAAACATGAAGATTAATGAAGAAAAGCATAAATTCCACCATATAGCCTTTATATATGACACAGTAAAATAACATGGTCCCAAGCATATAAGTTAGCTACAAAATTGAGAAATTCAACCTAAATAATCATAAGCAACATACAAAAATCAAACCATGCACACATAAAAAATCTTACAAAAGTAAAGATCCAATTTTTGAATTTAATTTCATCTTACCATTTCCACCATTAATAGTTGATAACTGTGCCTTCTCCTTTTGATTTTGAACTTGAGATGTATCAACAAATCTATGGGTAACATGAGGTAAGGTAAGACTTTTCACATGTTCATCAATTGCGTACACATGTACACTTTTAGACTTTCCCAGTTTGGCTACCATATCTATCACCTCTTTGTCCCCAATAATCCTTCTCAGCTCTCCACTTCTTTTAGAGTTATTCCACCATAGTTCGATGACATTACTCTTATGACCGCAATCATCCTTCAATATAGCAGACAACTCAGGCAAGGACAATCTATCACATTCACATTCAACCGAGGTACAACCAATCTCGCTTATATAATAAATTTTGCTATCACTTTCTTCAAATTTTCCCCCATAGTGGAAGTGAATCATAATTTTTAAATCTAAAGCCATCTGCATTTAGAAACAAAAAATAGATGTAATTAGTTTCATATTACATCCCAGCCTAATCTAATCATTAACAACTGATGAACTAGTATATATATTGATTAATGTGACATTGCATTCTTTGCCAGTGCAATCAATATGAACAAAATTATATATTTTCAAACATTTTTAGAGTTAAATACACAACAAACAAAGTACTAAGATATAAAAAGAAATAAATACGAACATATGGATCAATCTATCACATGAAGCATAAATACAAAACCTACTGCCACAACAAAAAAAGAAAAAAAGGACAGAAAATATAGAGATGGAATGAACCCATCAGGACAAGAAGCTTAATGTTCACCATAGTAACTAACCAATCTATTCCATTATCCCTCCCCCAGATATATGCTAAGTTGAAATGACCAAAGACAAAATTAAAAAAAAAATCTCATAGAAAAAAAAAAGACAGAAATGAAGTCTCCTAAGGAAGTGGTACATTTAATTATCAACACATAACTATTACAAATAATGATGATCCTTACTTGCTATTATCATTAGGACAAAATACTCAAGTTTACTAACTCAATTACATATAGAATGATATGATCCAAAACAAACCAGCTAGATTTTCCAAACTATCCTCACAACAATTATATATTGTCTTTCATTACACTAGTGCACAAAAAGCTCAGAAGAGACCTAAGCTGCTGTACACTATTAATAATGGTCACAAAGTGCAATGTGACATGTGAGGCATGAATAAGAGGGTACATTCACCATATGAAAAATATTTTGACATTTTTGTGAAAGTACTCAAGCTTTTGGATAACAGTCTTCATTTTAGGAATGGAGCATTATCTCTGTGCTTCCACCTCCAATACTATCTTACGACGCTCCACATGTCCCTTCAAACTACTCCAATAAGCAAATAGTTTCATTTTCGTCCCCTTTTTTCGATTTGTTAGAATGCCTTGCATCTGTTTTCTTTAGGCCCCCTTCGCAGACCTAGCACGGTAAATCACACCAGAAAAACGTAAATACATAAAAATCAGAATCATCAACTTTACTTAATTGCAATCAACATTGTATGAACAAACAGATTCCATCTATCAGCAAAGTTTTCCAAAACATAAGCAGATGAAGGATTGCAGACCATAAAATTAAACAAATTTCACAACAAATTCACTCAACGAAGAAGAAAAACAAAATCCAACAGATATGAAATGCATCCAATGTCAGAGATAGGAGAGGGGAGCGAGAAAGAGAGCAAATTACTTGAGAAAGACAAGATAGATGCCTTAAACCAACACAAATCGTTGCCTAAAATCGCCAACACACTGAAAGCTTCAGTCCTTCTTCATTTGCTTAAACCCTAAATTTGACGTTGCCTTGAACCGCAGCTTCTTCCAATCGAACCGTGAACTCAGGCTTTCAATTTCAGGGCATTTTTTGTGAAAGAAAGACAATGAAAGTGACTGAGATTTGCGTTTCTGGGGCAGAGAGTGGAAGACCAGATCGGGTAACAGAGAGAGGAAGGAACAGATTGCGATTGTGAGATGAGTGACTGAGAATTGAAGGAGCAGATCGTGCAGAGAAAGAGAATTGCATGAGCAGATTGATTGCGTTTCTGGAGACTCAGGATGCCATTCTAGCTAGGTCGTGATTTGCTGAGGGGAGGAGAGAGAGAGTGACTGATCAGAGTCACAATTCTGAGATTGAGAACAGAGAGAGAGAGAAGCCAGGTTGAAGAAAAACGAAATTATAGCTTTTTGGGGGCTTTTTCAATTTTTGGGGGAAATTTTCCCACGAAAAGGCGCCAATACTTCTGCTCAGGCAAACCCAAACCTATTAAGTTATTTACAACAGATGTTGCTAATCATCTACAACGGTATTTTATATCCGTCGATGATAAATAAATTTTAACAACGGAAAAACTTTCTGTTGTTGAAGATAAACTAATTACAACGGTATTTTTGTACCGTCATAAGTTACTGGTCGTAAATGAATAAATTTCTAGTAGTGTAAATCAGACTACTTGAAATATGGTGACTCCAACACTCGGTGGTTCCATTCGAGAGTGAATATATATGAGATGGGCGAGAAACCATATTGATTATCTCACGGATGACCAAGGTGTTAAACATACCAAGATAGAGGATATTAAAAATATCATAGTGAGATACTACGAACAGTAATTCACGGCTAACCCTTCGCTGGATATTGAGGAGGTAAGGGACTGCATTGAGCCTTGGGTCACAAATGAAATAAATGACGCCCTATGCAAGCCATATACCAAGATCGAAGTCGAACTCGCGCTCAAACAGATGTACCCACACAAAGCGACAGGACCGGGTTGGATGAACCCTTTTTTCTTCCATAAATTCTGGGACGTACGTAATCGGGGACGATGTTTCACAGGCTGTCATCGCTATCCTGAATGGACATGCGTTGCCTCCTGTGTTTAATCACTCCTTTGTGGCTTTGATACCAAAGAAGCCGTGCCCTGGCTCAATCTCGGAGCATCGACCGATAAGCCTAAGCAATGTTGCATATAAATTGATCACCAAGGTTATATCAAACCGATTGAAACCTTTTCTACCTCATATCATCTTGGATACTCAGGGCACCTTTACTCATGGTCGATTGATCACGGATAATATATTAACAGCCTTTGAGATATTTAATGCTATGAAAGGTGATGGAAGTACAAAAGGGGCGATGGCAATTAAGCTCGACATCTCAAAGGCGTATGACTGGGTAGAATGGCCTTTGTTATCATCAGTTATGCTCAGATTGGGGTTTCGCCGGCAGTGGGTGGAACTTG
The DNA here is from genome assembly GCA_029747015.1 of Carnegiea gigantea. Lineage (NCBI taxonomy): Eukaryota > Viridiplantae > Streptophyta > Magnoliopsida > Caryophyllales > Cactaceae > Carnegiea > Carnegiea gigantea. Next base: position 631,940 of record JAKOGI010000187.1, on the reverse strand, counting down.
TGATGCGATGCATCAGAACGGCCTCTTTCTCCTTCTTAGTTAATGGAGTTCCACAAGGGAACATTATTCCTAGCAGAGGGCTACGGCAAGGGGACCCCATCTCCCCGTTCTTGTTCCTTTTCTGTACGGAAGGCTTAACGGGTTTATTCACGAGAGCAGTGGCCAATTCTAGTTTGCATGGATATCGTATAAACAGCAATGCCCCGGTGATCTCCCACTTGATGCTTGCGGATGACACCATAGTCTTTTGGGGGGCGGATCAGAACCAGGCTTTAGTTGTCAAGAGAATTCTCGATCAATACGAAGCAGCCTCGGGTCAGCAAGTGAACTTTAACAAACGGATGTATCTTTCAGTAATGGAGTTCCCTCAAAGGCTAAGCAAAAAAACTGGGTATCCAATTCCGGACTCATTGGGTCCATACCCGGACCTGATTGAACTAGGTCCAGGAATGGTTTTGAAATCTCAAAACTGGTTGCAACCGAGTCCCGAGTCGTGTTCTGAAAGCTTGAAATCGAAACTGGACCTGCTAACCGGTGCAATCAGTTTTTTTTTTTTTTTAAATGTTTGAGTTACCCTGTTACCGGTTGGCATCAGGTATTATTCTTACGATGTGATCGCCATAATTTCTCGCTATACGTTGATATTATTAATTCTTTTTGTTAATGTATAATACTATGAGACGATGATTTTTTTTTTTAATATTTGGATGAAATAAAATGTTATTTATTAGCTAACCAATTAGAATTAAATGCATGGTAAATGTCTAGCTGCCACTCTATTAAATTTGATTTCGAACGATCGGTTAGCTAGTTATTGGGTGGATTGGTTCTCTCACAAAGTTACAACCATAAGTCAAAAATTTAAATGGAATAAAATAAAATAAAACATAACAAAATTAGGAACTGGGTACCCTATTCTATGACCCTGTCCCAACTAGTTCCAAAATCTTGGACCCGGTTCCAACTAAGATCAGGATCGGGTCCAAATTTGTGGATTCAGTTCCATGAAAATGGATCAGGTACCTGATCCTGCTCAGCCTTAAACAAATCTATTACAACTCATACCAACTGCAGCAGTTCGTAAAGCGTTATCGTATGTCTATTGCATCAGTTTTAATGTCTAAGGCAACACTCCCCAAATGATAAGGACACATGCTCAAGTCTATAAAACATTTTACCAGCGGCTTGCTTCGAAGACAATGAGATTAAATTCACACTGAGGATCTGTTTTAATTATTTTCAGATAGAATAAATTCATATAAGTTCAGTTCAGAATAAATTTGGTTCGGAAAATTCAGAATAAATTCAGATAAGTCCAAATAAGTTGAGTTCAGAAAGTTCAGAATAATAAGTTTAGTAAGTATCTTCAGAATAAGTTTAAAATAAGTGCAGATAAGTTCAGTTCAGAATAAGTGCAGAATAAATTCAGTAAATAACTTCATAACAAGTTCAAAATAAGTGCGGATAAGTTCAGTTCAGAATAAGTACGGTCCAATTAAGGCGAAGAGAATAGGTCCTAAAAGAGTCAGTACCACTATCCCCAATCGACCAACACATCAACAAAAAATTCCTTGTTTGTCACCCTCCAACAAGATTCAGTACCCATTTGGAGTTCCACAACTCCCCTCAAAGCTTTCTCATCAGGGGTGTCGTCTCCTAAGCTTGTGCACAAATCAACTTCAACAATCAAACATGAACGTTTTGGCACTGGAACAACGGATTTCAACAACGGGAGGGAGATTTTGCGTCCATTGGTGAGCTCCAAAGGACTACTTTCCGAAAAAAGCACACTTTGATAGTACTCCTGGTCATAGGAAGTAGTGTAATCATAGATGCCATATCTAGCAACAATACTGCCGGTGACCAAGACACGAACTGCTCCCAGAGAAAGAGAATCAAAGGAGAACAGTACGTTCAAGGAAGCTCGCACTGTATCACTAAAGATCGAGTAGTGCACCTTCACCAAGCCAGGATCAGCTGGAATAACAGAACATAGACGCCTATTGTACCATGAAAACATATGCCCGTCAAGTAAGAGAGGGCGCCAACATATAAACCCCTTGAAGAGGACATCTTCAACATCAACATCCTTCAGGTCTACCTGCACACTCACTGTACAAGTGGCCTCAAAGCAACGCCTATCGGGGCCTCTTACCATTAGAATTTTGCCTTCGCCACATGAGACCTCTTGAGGAAAATCCTTCTCTCTTTTGAAGATAGAAAACTCACCATAACGACTATAAACTACAATTTCACCATAAAGATGCAAATTACCTCGGTTCAGTTTTGCTTCTGGGATAACAGTAATCGAAAATACCTCCATCGCCGGCACTGGTTCAAATTCACATTCGATCGGCCTCCTGAGCATCGTTAAGTACAAGAATCAATTTGACATTTTAATTAGCGTCCCTTCCGCATGAAAAGCTTCAGAAGAAGCATGGTAAAAAGATGAGTCCAAGTGATTGATAATAAATACCTATAAATACAGAAGGTGTGTGGAGAATCGCTGTTATCAATAGACTGCACAAGGACAGAAATAAAGTTAATCAAGCTGGGAAGCAGATCGAGGGCACATTCATCTGGAAACAAAAAGTGTGATAGAATTACTACCCCCTTCCCCCTCTCCACAACCCCTGAGAGATGGCCCCGGGAAAAACACGAACATACGTTAGAAAATGCTCCTGACCGCTCCACCTCTTCTTCCGAATTTCCTGGTTTCCATTCTGTTCGAAGCTGAAGAAAATAACCAGCGGATCCGTCTATGTTTCGTGTCTGAAAGCCGCATTGGGAGGCAAAAAAAATGCTGTGGCCACTGACAGTATCCCCTAACTTAGCTTGAATTTTAAGAGATGAATAGACGGGCACGGCTAAAACAGATTTGTAAAGCGGAATAGAGGTCCCACATTTGACCTTCAAAGGTTCACCTTCTCCGGCGCTAACAAGAGTGGCAGGGGAATGTTGGCCGAAGCTATATTTGCACTCATAGGAAGCTGTAATATCAGCGGTAAGATGAAGCCAGCCACTTTCGTTATCACTACTGTGATCATCTTTCTTGAATAGCGTAAGATCAAGATAAGTGATAACAGCTGCTTCGAATGTGGTAAAATTGACATTAACTGAACCGTGTTTGCCGCGAACACAATGATTTTCTATTTTTACGACGGATATTTTCTCTTTTGTATAGTCCAAAGAGAGAGTCTCATCAATGAGTCGAAGGCCTGTGATCTTATCCGTCAAGAGAAATTTCATGTGGGTGACCGGAAAAGGTGACATTATAGGATCCACATCGAGAAGAGGAAGCTCATCACCAAAGTAGCACTGATTGGGATCATCCTCAGGTTGGTTGTAGATATCAAAGGCATCGCCTCTACCATTGATTACTTGAATAGAACCATAGATGTTCAAGGGCTCCTTGTCATCAACTGGGCCATTAGGATGGATGGTGACAGAATGGATTTCAATTAGGGGAGCACCAACCACATCTCCCTCTCCGGGATGATTATCAGGACCGGAAAAACGGTCGTCGATCCATTGTTGTAAAACACGTTCACGTTCTTCTTTGGAGAGCTGGCGAGGTAACATCCTCTTCATGTCCTCAATAATGGCCTCCCTTAACTTTGGATCCATTTTAATTATATTGGAAGTATCGCACAGCAAATCTGCGGCGTCAAGATCACAGTTGGTGGAAGAAGATGATAAACTAAAGCGCCAAGATGCAGCTCTGCGATATCTTCTAATCGAGAAGACGGCAGAGAGAGATAAGGAGGGAAAGCGACAGTAAGCGAAATCAAAAGCCAACTCAAAACGATATGCAAACCCTAGACCAAACCGAGGGAATAGCTGGAAACTCAATCATAATAAATTAGGAAATAATTTTCTTTTTATTACGGGATATCGCCGTATAATTACACTCGGTAATTGGGAAAGCATTCCTTATGCCAGAAGATTACGGGAAATTAAATAATATGACAATTTACTGGTGAAACTTTTTTTTTGACTAATATTTGTGCATGCTGCAAGCTTGTAGAGCATGTGGAATTAATATCTTAGGAAAGTCTTAGAGTTATGGAAAATGTTATCTTATAGACACCTGTACCTTGCTAACAGGGTGAGCAACGGATCGGGTATTTATTGGGTTAGGTGGTCGGCCCGTTTAAAATAGGGCTTATACAGGATTGGATCAATAACAATAATGGGCCAGTCCATTTAAGGCACATTAACCAGTCGGGCCAGACTGGCTCATTAACAGCTCGTTTAATGACTTTATATCTTTTCAACCTACTTGACACACTAATTTACATGTTCTAATTAGTTAAACTTACTACCAACACTTTGTATATAATAGTAATTATCATACACCATTTTTTATGTAAGTTTATTTCGCTCTTAAAGGGACCAAAAGCGGGCTGTCCATGGGCCAACCCGACCCAACCCATTTATTAACTTAGTTGTGTATTTTGTAACTTTGAATCTGGACTAGTTTAGTTTAGGTGGAAAATTACAGAGACATTAGTTGAAAAATTAAATCTCCAGAAACACTTCTTAGGTGATATTGGGCAAATCATGGGCAGATCATATTTATTTGGCCTATAACCCTGCTTGACCCATTAACAAATGTGCTGGCCTGGCCCGGCCTGTTTAGCTAATGGGCTGACCTGGCCCTGTCCGTTGTCCACCCCTACTTATTAGGTACATACGTCGCATGTGTATAGCACCTTCTTCGATGCGTGTTAGACGGTGCTGCCGGGTCACTTAAATAACCAAAAAAAAAATTGCTTTTTTGAAATTTCGATAAGTCTGCAGCCTCTCTTTACTTTTCTCTCTCCTTCGATCCGGCTATTTCCTTCGATCTCTCTTCTTGCTTTGCCCGACATTTTCTCCTCCTTTGCTCTATCATCATTTTTAAAGCCATTTTCTCTCTCCTAGGATTTTCTCTTTTAGCTCATTTTGTTCTTCGGATAAGGTAATGGTCGAATTTTAGCTAATTTATCATCCTTCAACTTATTAATGCATGGTTGCTGATTTTTTTTGAATTTTGTTCATTGTAATTTTAGATTCTTTCAAACAATATGCATGGCTAGAGAGATTTGGACGAGAATGCTGCAAACAGGTGTGTCTTGTTTCTCATTTTTGCTTCAATTATGTTGCTTTTATGTTTGTCGTGTTTGCTATTGAATATTAGTTTTGGTGGGTTCGATTTTATGATTTATGTTTTCTAGGGTTCGAATTATGGATCCTTTGACGGTGTATTGAGGTCAATCTTTGGCTGTGTAAGGCGTAGTTAGTTTTATGAGTGGTTACTGCGAGCTTCATGACTGTGATCTTCAGAGGTGCTATCAAAATTAATCAAGTCACCTCCTCTTCATTTTTGTTATTAATCTCCTCCCTATTCATTTGTTTTTTGATTTGTTGGTTATTTTGGCTTTACATACACAACCACGGAATGTGAACTTCATGACTATGATGTTCAGAGCTTCATGACAGTGATCTTCAACTGCAACTAAGTGATCAGTTTGGGGTCTTAAGTGTGTAGTTTTCTAGGTGGTTGTTTCACTTTACTTGTCCTATTTCATGTCTTCTTGGTCCATTGGTTATGATGTTTTGTATGCTTGGTCTATTGGTCCTATAAGTATATTTAATATCCGCATGAGTATGTGAGGTTGAGGTGCAAGGAAGACTTTAGCGTGAAAAATGGATTGGAAGTATTTTATTTTTACAGTACATAATCATCTTAGGTCTCATTATGAAGTCATCACCTTAATATACCAGTTAGACTTTGCGAGATAAGCACATGTCAGATGATCCATTTACAAGGGCTTGTGAAAAAGAGACATCATGACAATAGGAATGTCTTTCATTCGTAATACATCAGCTGCTGAGTGCAATGCCAGTGCTACACTTTACTTCATAGGCCTTAATTCAAAGTTTGTTGCTTCTTGTGTTTGCTGTTGTGAACCTTTGATGTCTTGGTGTGTATGTTTTCTCCTTTTTACCGTGAACCTTTTAATGATGCTCCTAATAGTAAGATTAAAGGTTATTTTTAGTTGAATTGCTTTTTAATTTTTCTCATTAATAACAGTGGTAGAAGAAAGAGGCGGATCAGACATGCAAGATCTAAGAGATTAAAAAGAAAACACTCAGAACAAGATGATATTGGTATGCTTCATATATTTTAGTCACAAAACTTTATATATAGTGTGCTTCCTATATTTTAGTGATAAATTTTTGATATTAAAATTGGAACAAAACAGTGGAGGAGCAAAATCAAGAAGCTGATAGTGATAATGAAGATATTAAGGCAGATGATATGGGCACATGGATGTTTTCTAATAAATTGAGTTTGTATTGAATATTTATATGTGTGATAGAGAGATATAATTGAGCTTGGGTTTCAATTTTTGTTGACTATGAAAATTGATAAAATCATATCAAGGCTCGCTAGATGGCTTATTGAAAACTTTGATACATGCAGGCAATCAGTGAAGTTGGCTAGCAATGAGGAGTTGACGATTATAAAAGAAGATGTGCATTTGACAATGGGGTTTCCTAAGGGATGTAAGCCTATCAAAGGAGCAAAGAAGAGTGACAAAGGAGATTACAAGCGGGTACTTGATGAAGGGAATGATCAATAAGGAGGTGCATTGCCTAAGACACATCAACTTCTTGCACAAATGAGGAATCAAAGGCAAGGGGGTGATCTTTTTAAGAAAAACTTTTTTGTGTATATTGTCTCTACTCTTGTTAAGGAACAACAAACTATGAAGGTCAATCATATTGTGTTCAAAAGTTTAGTGAATCTGAAAGAGGTGAATGACCTCATTTGGTGTGAGTTTACATTGAATAGCTTGATTTCTTGCATGGACAAGTGGAAGAGGCAACCAAAAGGTGCATATAGATGTCCTATTTATTCTTAATGGTAATGGTTTTCGCTTATATATTTTTGAAATTAGCATTTATTCTTATTCCTATCTTATTGAGGTTTATGCATTAAGGACTCCTTTTTTCTTTTAATGTTTTGTTATTGTTGTGCTATGCGGATCGTATCTTGTGCAGGTGATGAATCCCGATTTTACCTCAGTTTAGCTCCCATTTGATCCATGTTTCTCATTGTTTTTATATCAAATATAGATGAAAAAATGTCAAATTTACTTCCTTTGATTCAATTATACTTATAAAGTTATTTGTCCTCCTTTCAGGAAAAATCTCTTAGTTTGATAGAAAGAACAGCTTTGGAATGAATTACAAGGAAGAATAGAGGTATAAGAAGTCCTAGGAACCAAAAGAAAAGCAGTGGGGAGAGTTTCTACCAAACCAGAGACTTGGCGTGGGGGCCCTGTGCCAGGTGGCGCGACCATGCCATGGTGGCATGGGTACCCCGTGCCAGGTGGCACGACCGTGCCTCTCCCCAATTTTTGCAATAAAAGCCACTTTTAGGCTTCCCATTAAGGGGGCTCCTTTTTCGAGGTTTTTAGGAGAGGCGATTGAGGCTTCCTCCTCCCACTCTCAAACCCCATTAGGGGGAAATACATTAGGGTAATTAGGTTAGATTAGTGGAGTATTTCTGATTTAAGCTTGTGGATTCAATCTTCAATTCAATCAAGCATAAGTTCTCTTTTCTCTTCCTCTCTCTATTTTGTATACTTATGTTAATGTTTTGGTTTATATGCTTTTGTGATGTTTAGTCATTATAGTTGTGATTTTGGATTATAATTTAGCCTCTTGATGTCTGATTGATTTTGTTCAGACCTTTACCCCTCTTATTTATACTAGAATTTAGGATTTTCTCTCATGTCTACCAAGCGTTTGATAAAATGCTTGAAAGAGTTTTCCTTTGTATTTAGGGGTAATTGACTTATTCTAAAAGGTGAGATTGATTGTTTACTGTGGGTAGAGTGAATAGCCAGGGTTGGGACATGAAAATAGGCTCGGCCGCTAGCTAGGTCAAGGGCTGCTAATCTTGTAGTTTAATTGAGCTAACTCCATGAAAATAGGTAGTTGGGACAATTAGACTAGCCTACTGATCCTTGAGAAAGGGCTTGGATGAACTTTAATTGTGCATTCGATCATCCTTGAATATTAGCATAACTTGAGAAGGTGAGGGTTTGACTTGATTAGTTAGTCTCCCTAGGTCTAATTACAATTGAAATCTTTTTTATTTTGGTAGTTTAGTTCTAATTTTCTTCACTCGCTGTCTCGCCTAGATTGATATGCTTTAGTTGGCTCTAGTAATTGAAAACACAACTCCCTGTGGATACAACCCGTACTTGCCGGCTGCTAGCTACAACTACACCGTGCGCTTACGGTAATTTCTAATGTAATAGCAGGAAAAGAAAGATTGGTAGAGAATTTCCTATTTTATCAAATTGGACTAGCAAAGAGCTAAGGATTAGAATGAATTTTGAGTTATAGAGTTGTCAAGGCTTCAGTGAGGGGATTGAACATGATAGAATTAAGGCATCAGAGACACCAACTTTATATATTCAAGAAGAAAAAGAAAAGATATTAGGGCAAAAAAGATTCTATTTTATACTTTAAGTTTCTTTTAGTGAACCTTGTTTCCTCAGTTAGAGAACATTTTCCCTGTTGTAGTGCATCTTTTGTCTTCTTCAGTATCTATCTACTACTACAATTTGTGATTCTTGCTTGCTGCCCGTCTTTTTACTTTGTGGTGGGATTTTAACTCATAAACACTGAAGAACTTTGGGTATCAGATTTCGAAAACATTAGTTGATTGCGCAAGTATTTGCTGAATTGGTGCATTAACTAAGTTTGTTCATTTGATGTGATGATTATTCATAACACAATAACCAGTTTCTCAGCTTGATTTTCACATGCATTTTGCCTTATTTTTCAACTGAGTGTCTACGATAACAATATTAGGTTCAAGATACATTTTGATTTGAGAAATTAGAGATTAAAGTTCTGGTTCAAACTGGAAAGGGGAGTAAACATCCTGTCGGTGGAAACGGATTTTCTGTTTAGGCAAGTTTTGATTTGAGGATGATGTCTGTCTGCATATGAGTAACGTTATATATGTTAGATGGTGACAATTTCGTCATCTCCTGGTTCTGCACTTGATGTACCACTAGCTTCCCTTCTTGTATAACACATTTAAAATCTATTTCTTAAAAAGAGAGTCGACCTTCCTGTTGATGCAACACAGCACAAGGTATGTTACTAGACTATGCTTTGTTCCCTTTTTTGTGCAGTTGCTATTACCTAAATTAGCAAATACTTGCTAAATACCTGCAATCCTCATTCTCTGAAGTACTTACTTTTATGTTCCCACTTTCGACAGACATTCAGTTTAGGGCAACAATCCTAGATTCTTTGGGCAGCTACAAAAAACCTTTTCTGCACATTGACTTATTGACTGACATTCAAACAACGCATGCAAGTGAATGTTCTTTAGTCCCATAGTGGCAGACAATACCCCTGACTTCCCTATACACCAGTCACGTATGATTTGTTGATGTGTAATTAAAGAGACAAACCATGTAATTGCTTAAGTATTCTCAGAGGTTTCTAATATGCCCAGCATTGCTTCCCCTCCTCCCAAGTTACTCTAATTCAACAGCCCAGTGCAGTGTATCTTTTCTTTCCTACAGGGTATCTTTTCTTCCTTGTAGCATGCTTTTGTTTTGCTGCAGCTTGTCTATTCTTTTGGCTTTAGTGTATCTTTTCTGCCTTGCAATGTATCTTTTTGTTTTTGCAGTTTATCTTTTCTCTTTTTTAGTATTTTCATGATTTGTTTTATCTTTTGAACTAATTGTAGTGCAGGCATATGTGCAAAAGATTTCAAGATCATTGAAGAAGTTTGCACGCTCTGTAGTTGAGGTTGTTGATGCTATGAGTGAGGCACAACAGATGTTCCCAGCAAGCATCCAAATGGACAACATTCAGGGTGTTTTGGTAGAGATATTGAGTAACTATTCAAAGTTGGGAACATTTAAGGTCACGACTGGTAAATCTCAAACACAACCCAGAGATGTTAATGTTGGACATCAAGTAACTCCCTCTAGTCAAGATGAGGAATTATTTGTTAGTGATTAAGGATGGCAATAAGGTAGATTAGGAATGGGAGGCCTATTCCCCGTCCCCATCCACGCTAAGATCCCCGCCTGCTGTCCCTACCCTGTTTCCCGTTGCGGGGAAAAAATTACCCCCCGTCTCCGTCCTCGGTGGGGATCTAATACTTGACGAGGCCCCAACGGAGATTTTTTCCCACCATTTTTCCCCTCCTTTATGATAACTATATTACAAGTCTTAAATGAAAGTCCAATTTGCCATCTCTAAATTCTAGTCCAATTAATTAGACAATAAGCTCTTGTAGGTTCCATGTAATATAAGTCTACCAAACTTCATTAAAGCTTACAACCTAATCTAAATTAAAGTTGAACAAGTTCTTACAACATAAGTCTAACAATGTACAAATTACACAAAACAAGTCTATAAAATTTACGATTTTTTTCAACTTAATTTACTAATATAACCTTAGTATTATATTTACAAATAAAAGGATCATATATAATTTTAAATTAGTATATAAAGAGGAGGATGGAAATTTTTCCCCAATCGAGGACAGGGAAACGGGGATGAGAATGCGGATGGGGATATTTCTCCGAGCAGCAAAGTGAGGATAGGAACAAGATAAATTTTCGCTCCGTCCCCGTCCCCACCCCCATCCCTCTCTTCATCCCAACTCGGTGATTTATTTCTATCCCATCCCTGCCCCTATCCCCATTGGGGAGGGGGAATCCTCCCTAATGCAAGGTGGGGCCCCAACGGGGGTGGAGATTCCCCATCCTATTGCCATCCCTATTAGTAATCCATCGTTTTGGGATGCATGTGCTGAATAAGCAAATACTTGTGAAAAGACTACTTCTCCAAGCAACTTCACACAACCTCGGTTTGATTTAGGGTTTGGTTGTAGGCTTTCTCAGTTAGTCTAAATTAATAGCCCTAACCAAGGTGGAAGTGGGGGTGTAGGGGGTATTGGATTTGGTAGTCAGTCTAACCCTGATGCTGCTATAGAAATGAGTCCCCATTTAGGCTTGTAGAGCCCAAGGAGATTCGATTGGAGATTGCGAGGAAGAAGATGTCTGCCCCTCATTTTAGATCTCCATTTTTTATGAGGCACATTGATGTCTTAAACCCCTTGACTATTAGAGAAAAGCAAGTCTCTAATTGGGGTTTTCTCCTATTGGATGAAGTTCACTATGATAGGTAATATTACGAGCTTTATTTTTATTTTTATAATTTTTATATTTTGTACATGGATTTATGTTTTTAAATTTTTGTTGTTTTTTAATGGGGTTTTTTTTTTTTTTGGTCGCAGTGATCTATTATTTGCAGATGCAAATTTCAACATCACTAGATATATAGTTAGGACTTTGGGTTGTGGAGATGAATTGCATCCTGGTGTTGTTGATCTAGTCACTTATTTGTTGAGTCATTCCAAAAAATTGAAGGACCCTCAATCATTATCGTCAAGGTTCTTTTTTTTTTTTCTCGTAATGCGTGTGTAAGTGTTTTTAAAAAAATATTTAGCTTAAATAATTAAATTACATTCTCTTCTTTCTCTTAACTTCTTTCTGATTTTTTATGATATAGATTGAATTATTAGATGGGCGTGCTGAATTTTCTGTTCCAAAGCATAAGAAGTTTAAGCATATTTTGGACAGTGAAATTTAGGTGACTTGTTGGCTTGATTTTTCAAACTCCAATCTGGTAAGCTTGTATAACAATACTATTCTATATTTACATCGATGATTTAGGGATTGGTATCAATACTAAGTGCATGTGTGTGACATGTTTTGATGCTTTGTTGTACACACATGATGAAAGGTCCACATGCTATTAAAATGTATGCTTGTATTTTGTAGCATTCCCGTCTCATGAGGATATGGTATGGGTGAAATAAATGTGCATATGATGGATGTTTATAAGTATAGCATTTTCTAGTCTTCTTTTGCGGAATGATCTATCATCCATTTGTGATGACTGAAATCTAAGACAAACTAGAATGTTTGCCCGCAAACTGGCTCATTTGCAGATGCGTGGATGAGCCCCTGTGGACCCAGATGTGTTTCTTTAAAGCGATCTTTTCCCCATCACTCTAACATTCTTGTTTATTGAGCAAAAAGGGGGAGGGGGTTGTTCACGCATTAAGGGGTATGTTGTATACTTACATTTATTGGCCTAATTCAAATGCCTATGGTGCTCCTGATCTTTGTCTGAGCTTACTGTTTCTCTTTAAGATTTTTATTGAGTTCTCTACATCTTTAATGGTTCCAAACACAGCACAATGAGGATAATCACATTTCTGCAGTTCGACTCTTAGTTGATCATGTTCTTAATCATGGCATCATCTGCCAAGCTTTTAATTGAAATACACATTGTTTCTTTGGATATTTCAAAGGCAGCTATATATGTTTGGGATTTAATCTCCCTTGTCGGTGAACATGTAGGAAGGCTGTAAAAGCAGAAGAAACCTAGGTTAGCCCTTCAATTATAATCCTAGCAATCCAATCCAAAACCAAACATAACCTGCGCTTTTTCTTTAAAGACTTTAGGCTTCAAGTACCTAGCAACCTAACCAAAAAAAAAAAAAAGAAAAACCATATGTTTGCCAAGCAGCATGACAGAGAAAAAATAGGGGGAGGGGGTTCAACAGTACTTATGACTTAGGAAACCATGCTAAGCATTTAACTTCTCTTGGTCCCACTGTGGCTACTTGCAAATAATTGATTTCAGGCTTATTAAGGTCAGAAACTTCCATATCTTTCTCCTGAACAATCATGCATTTGCTCACAGCTATGATATCAACAAGGAATATGATGAAAAATAAGTTATTGAGAACGGTTTCAGATACCTTATATCAGTTAGATTGAGAGTTTTGTCCTCCATTTAAGGGTGTACATATGTTTATGGCTATGTTAATATGTAGATATTCTTTCCAGTGTTTCACAATGGATATTACCTTGTTGTGTGCTTCAATTTCTTGGCGAAAAATGTGGAGATTGTCCATTTTGTTAGTCATAATAATACAGACAATGATGCTATTCTTGTTCGTGTCAGTCTCTTGGTAGTTTTCTGTCTTACCTTTTTGTCCTTTGGTATTCTAATCCTCTAATATTTGAAGTTACCTATTACAAATGTATGCTACTTTTTCCCTAGGTTCGGTGCTTTTCAAAGTATTTTTCTGATAAAATAAACTATTCGTGTGCAGAGTTTGCCATTAGAGCAACTGAAACTACCTGCTTATCCTGACACAGGGGTGTATGCAATGCGACACTTGGAGATGTACATGCGAGGCATTGAGAAATGGAATGTCAGGTTTAAGAAGTTCAATTTCAGTTCACTTTTTTTTCATGTTATAATTAAGTGAATTATATCATCAAAGCTTTTGATAAGTTTTTGGTCTATCTTTTTTGCTCTTAACAGGCGCCCTTGTTGAAGAAGCTGAGGGCGAAAAATTGCTACAACATTATCACTAGTCATAAAAATGTAATTGCTCCTCAGATTCTTGATAAGGTTAAGGCTTATCATAATAGCATTAGGAAAGAGGGGACTAGTGATTCTCGCATTACAAGGCAAAGTCAAAGGTTGAAAGACAAGGCTTAATGTTAACACACTTTTTTTGGGAAGAACAATTGGGAATATGTTGTACTTTTTGGTTAAAATAGTTGTGTGTAAGCTTCAATCCCACGTAAATAGTTGTGTTAAAACAACTGTTGATATTTTGTTGTTTAGAGTTATGCTGCAGTGTAGTAAAGGTACATTATAGGTCAGTAAAGTTTTAATGCAAGCAGCCCATCCTATCTACTTAGAGAGGGGCACGTCTAGATGGATTGAGAGTATAGTTACATGGTACTAAGGGGAACAACTACCACAACAACTACTAAGAATAGTTGTAGTTCTAAATAAAAACATATCTTAATACCGAACAAACCTTTTTCATTTGTGTTTGCTAATAAAAAGAAAGAAAGAAATCCTCAGAGCCTATATACGTCCACATGTCTAGTTATATAGGTCACCTATGGATCGAAAAGAAAGAAAAATGGCTTGAAATCTTTAGGGTCCTCCTTAGAGAACTCCTTGTAGCTCTATAATGCCTCATTCTCTAGCAATCCTTAGAGCCTTCCCTCGCATAGCAATCACAACATTCTCAAACAAAGTCTCCAAAAAGAGGGGATTAACTGTCAACATCTCTTTAAAAAAATCTTTATTTTTCTTCTTGACACAAAATTAATGGTTCACTACAATTAGAAAAAGTTTTCGTGCAGTTGGGAAAAGATTCATCGCATTGCGCAAAATATCTTAATTTTGCTTCTTGACACAAAAGGTTTACTGGAATTATGAAAAGGTTCCCTGCAGTTGGCAAAATATTCACTCCATTATATAAAAGATTCATGGGATTAAAATTAAGATTTAAAATTACCAACATTCCACCATCACCAAATAAGAATCAATAGTAGTATGCATATCTACAATTTTAAATTAGCAAACAGCTCTAACATCTATAAATTCAATCAACTCTAATATCCACAAAATCTTAGATTGTGTTAAAAGAAATGATGGTGTCCTTATAATATCAATTTTGACATTTATAGTTTCACCAAATATTTCTAGGTGCACCATCTCTAACAGACTAACAGACGCCATGGTACATGCCACCTGCATCAACAAATATTGTGTCATTTAATTATAAAATTTTTCTAACTATATTTGTTAAAATATAGAGTGATCTTGTAGTTTATCACCTCAATATTTGCTGCTCCAACATTAGTGTTGGATATGCTAGAATCCTCCAGAGGGCTTAGACCACTTGTTGCCTTCAAAAACCACATAAGTTACTTCATTAATTATAAAGTGAAAATAAAACATTTCCATTATTTCTTGAATAAATTTTAATAATTTTAGTCTAGTGATACCTCCGGTGTGGAGATGATGGGGCTGATGTTGAGAGAGCTAAAACTGTTTGTTGCTTGTCCTGCAGCATTTTTTTTTCCCTTGCCTTCACTTGATCGCTTTTTTTTTTTGCGATTCTTACTTTTCTCTTGTCCTTTTGTCCTTTCTCTCTTAATCAAGTGGGATTCTGAACTATTCTGCTTCAGTTCACATTTTTATCTTCTGATCCAGAATGGTATATAGGGCCTTTGTCCATATCAATAGCTTCTCTAGCCTTTTGAAATAATTCTTCATATAAAGCTCTTGTTCTTGCATTTATGGTTGAAGTGGTGATGAGCGTAGTGAATTTTTGCAGCATTTGCAATCACCAAACAAATGAAGACATGCCAGCACACTTATCGAAAGATCTTGCATTATCAGCATCTTCATGGCCCTTGATATTTTTCTTCTATCTATCTAATAGGTACTTCTCGGGAATTTTTTTAACAAAAAACACATTGAACATTCTTAGGATATGAAAGCACGAAATTCCCATATCTTTAAGTTTTTTTGCAATTGCAAGAAGTTTCTTTAGTTAACCAATTAATGGTGACAAGGTGGCAAAAGTCATCGACATTGTTCCACCGGACTTTATATATCACGTATGAATTGATCTCTTAAACCTTCTCCTAGGCACAAGTTGTCCCCTTTTTTGTACTATTCTTGAAAAATATGATAAAGTTCAGTAGTGTATACCTCTGTTGCATCATTCAATATACTTACATTTGCAAAACATATTTTCGGCTTTCCATCCCAAGAGTCATAGTCATTTCCATTCTGTTTGCTCCTCCATTTAGCCACAACACCAAGGAAGCTCTCATAAAATTCGCATAATTCAGTGGTTGCTAAAGTCTTCAAGAGATTGAATGGTTGGTTGATTCAACCCTTTGAGAGGGAATAATTTCCGCAGAAAAGTAATCTTTATTGAATGCAGGGCACCAATGCTCCTTGCTCTTGTAAAACTTTTTTAGCCAATCATTCTCAGCATAATTGTATTCTATAATCAACTTAAGAAAATATAAGGAAAAAAAGATGTTTTCAGTGGATGTTTTACTTATTGCAGTGAATCCTTGTTATTTTGCAGTGAATCCTTCATTTATTGTAGAGCATATTTTCTCGCATTATGAAAGCAAAGTTAATAGTACAGGAAACTAAAATGGTCCAACGATGATTGAACTCTGCTTCAATATCGCAATGCATGGGAATCTTGTTGAATTTGTCAATAAATCGATGTTGCCTTCTAAACATTCTGATGTGAATTTCGGAATTTTCAATAATATGCCATATACACAATCTATGCTTTGCTTGTGGAAAGACTGTTTTGATAGTAGCTACAATTGAAACTGATTGGTCTGTTATGATAGTCCTTGGATGCTTCACAGCCAATGATGCCAAGAAAGTCTGAAAAAACCATATGATGATTCTATTCTTTCATTTAAAAGAAACCCACATCCAAGCATTACATTCTTGTTATGATGATTCATGCCAACAAATGGTGCACAAAATCATGTTGTATTTGTTGGTCCTGTAAGTGCTATCAAATATAACCACTAGGGGTGTTCATCGGTCCAGGACCGGACCGGACCGGCTGGACTGAGGATCGAAAATATGCCAGACCTTGGACCGAGGACCGGACCAGTTTGGAGTCGGTCCTGGACCGGACTGGATCGATCGAAACCCGGACCGGACCGACTCTAGACCGGTCCTCTGGTAGCACTGCGCCACAAACCTACTGAAGTTCTAAATTTCTCATTCTTCAACAAAAGCAGTAAATCAATAAATCTGCTCACTTACACCAAAACTAATAAACTTTAATACATGACCAACTATAGTTAAAAGTGAATTACATAATCAAGGTTACACAACACTAATTACAAAACATGTTCTTGAAATGAATGTTGATGCCGATGCGATGCCAATCTCAAAGTTGCAACCCATGCATCCATTTAGCTATTCTCTCTGCTATTGACAAAGATAACTGTAACGCCCCCAACCTTAAGGCCAGGAGTGTTAGCGTTTTTCTTTAAATCGAGGGACGAAACGGACAGAATTTTTCCTGAAAACTGACCGTTTCCCAGGCTTAAAGCCTTACATTGAATTCCCTGTAATTAAACGAAATAATAAAATCAACTCAACGGCTACCCACCGGAGTTCACAGCTCTACGGGCTATTCGCCCGAAGTATATCAACCAGCGCAGTTCAATACTAAAACAAAGGTACAACTCCACAGACTACACGTCCGAAGTATTGGGGGTTACATTCTAATTATAAACAATCTTAGCTAACCGATGATCGGCTCACATGGCTGTACGGTGCGACTCTAGATGATATGCAACACAGGCACACAAAAACTTAAATTACATAACAATGAACCGTACATCACAATACAATTTGCAGCTCTCACATATAGAACAAGTAACTTTGCTCCTAGAACAGCAATGACTCCGTCTCGGCTTACATGGGATTTCAGATACCTGGGAAGGCAACAGTAAGAAATGGGAATGAACAATTAGCACTCAGTGGGTAACCCCTTTTCCTAACACAATACTTAAATGCAATAATAACTTACAACAACCATTTGTAATTCCTTCTCTTTGAAGAGCCCACCTATCGTAGAGTATGTTCCAATCACAATGCAAGAGAAAAAGCCTTTGCACCTCCCGCTTAACCTCGACAGTAGCTATACTTAATAAACTTACCAGGAGACCTTCATATGAACTCATAAATGCAATGAAAATAGAGGGGTTTAGCCCGCAAATACCCCTGGTTGGGATATCTGTTACAAAGGCTCCTCCATCGCTAAAACTTTATACGTGATGCTCAATACATTCGTAAAGCTGATTTAGGTCATATACTTTCAATCATATAGAATCATTAAGATTTCGTTAAAGATGCTGTCAGGTGGTAAGCCATATGAATTTAGCAATGACGCTAGAACAACCACCATGTTCAATGTGAGACAATCTCTAAACTGATGACTTTACTATACCACATTGTAGCCGGTCATATGCAAGAATAGATTCTGTGGGAAAACATGGAATGATAACCATAAAATGAGGCATAGAATTAGGTCATGTGATTAGTAAACTATTTACTAATAATGTAGCAAAATAACCTTTGAACTTCACATTCTTGTTTCTTAAAAGTAATACATTTTATAAACCATCATAGGAACTGAGAGTCTCCTTTGACCACGTTTCTCTACCTGTTGTCGGGCTTTATAACGTATGACTCTACTGCATATTAGCAGAACTATGAAACATGTAACTTCAACTAATGCCCACTGGCAAAATCATGAAATACTAAGCTTTGAATTCTTTGCCTACTGGCAGAAAAATGAAAAACTGAACTTTGAATTCTCTGCCTTCTAGCAGAGAAATGAAATACTGAGCTTTGAATTCTCTGCCTTCTGGCAGAGACATGAAATACTGAGTTTTGTATTCTCTACCCAATGGCAGAGAAATGAAATACTAAGCTTTGAAACATAAAAGTTGAAGTTACATGTAAACTCCTAGGACGGTAATGGGTTGGTTAAGCTAGGAAGCCAATCGAAATCTCATCGATCCAATGAGTTAAGGTAGTTTCATTACTAATGACTTGTCAATGAAACATGTGGCCGATAAAACATTTAGGAATGCTTAGAAATCAGATAAATAAACATTCATAACTATATCATGTCTATGCAAGCATTATAAACGATGAATACCTGTAATCAATGAACTATATATACACGAGAAACTTTATATAGTCGATAGCTTTATATAACCGACAGACTATATATGATAATTGAACTACATATGAATCAATAAACTTTAGAAAATTGATAAACCACGTATAAATCAATAAGCTTTATATACTCAATGAACATTCTATATTTGATAACAATAACGATATATAATCATTAAATCGCTAAACTTCATAAATCGATGAATCGATAAACTTCATATACGTCGATGAATCGCTAAGCTTCATATACATCGATAGATCGTTATAAAATCGAATAACTCCCTATATAACCGATTATAATTCGATAAGTATATAGATAATTGAATGCATTTCACATAACCGAGAAACTATATATAATCGATAAACTTGATTTCTTGGATTATTAGCAATTAATTTGAATTCAACTTGAACGACCTATAATCAATAAACTTTCAGTGAAATTAACAAAAATTAGGAGGAAGAGGAAACCTACCTCGCCTCCAAGCTCTGGGCCCGTACAAGGGTTGTCCCTCGTGCTACTGTTGCTCTCTTCATCCCTCAAATCACATGTGTAACCCATTAACTTTAGTTAATTAGTCATTATAACTCACTGAAAACCACTAAACTAACCATAATCAAGTCAGTTCTATCTTTCGAATCACAAACCCTAAACTCCCCCTATCCATGGCAATATCACCCACGCAGTCCATACTTAGTTCTCTCATTATTTTCATTCACAATTGATTAGGATGTGCTTGAACATCCTTAATTCAACACAACTACATTGAAATTCATATCCACCCTACCAACCTTTGTTCACTATGCTCCTCTCAATCCCACAACTACAAAATTCCATTTAAACATCCAAAATAATCCAAGAAACTTATCAATAAATATGTATCCAAGCCAAATGCATCATTTACTACCAACGATTTAAGCATAAGCATCGATAATTGAATCAAGAGGGGATTAGGGTTTACCTCTTCATCCCCTCCATATGAACGCAAGAGAGAGAGAAGAGCTATGGTTTCCGGTAGGTGGCGGTCGGGATGGTGAGCCGGCGACCGAAACGGCTGCAGCTGGCCGGCATCTGGCCGGTGATGTCAAAAACAGAGGAGGCGAACCTCCTCTTTACACACACACGCGCGAGCAAGAGAAGGGGAGAGAGAGAGGGGTGGTGTCGGCGACTGCTCGGGCGACCAAACAGCGGCCGGCGATCGACAAACGGCCGGCGCCATGGCCGGTAGCAGCGAAGGCAGAGGAGAGAAGGGGGGAGGGTCGCGCAGTGTCGGGAAGGACGAGGGGGTTTCACGCGTGCTTGCCCCCTTTTTCCCTTTTATTTATTTATTTATTTTTTTTCCGTTGAAACTAATAAACACTTACCAGCTTGCTAAACCCAAACCTCCATTGGTAACCCGTACTAATCGTTAGTTGGGCTGCTCTCCCTTTGATTAAATTAAGGCTCAATTCAATAAACTGCAGGATTATTCTCAAAATTCGACATTCTAATCGTATTCGGGAATCTGCTCAATGTGGTACACAGTAATAGCCTTAATAACAATAAAACTAATGATAATGATAATAAGAATATTCCTTTTAATAAATTCAGCATTTACACAGGCACATCGATATTATTTCAATTTATAACGACATAAAATAACGAAATCGGCTTAACAAAGGGAATAAAAATCCCGGGTGTTACAATAACACTGAATTAAGTTTTCATGAATTGCATATACATAAAGTTGATCTCTTCATGGCAATTCATAATCAGGCAGCCAGACAGCCATGGATGACCAGATTTCCAACACAATATCACAATTCACAAATTCACAATCAACCCCTAAACCATAAATCCAACAAAAACAAGAACCCTATCCAACAAACACACGAGCCCTAGCCTCACCACTCTCGACCAATTTCGTAGATTCAATCAATTAAACTACCCAAAATCTCAACAAAATCAGAATATAGACAAAAATGAGAAACCTAAATTGTACCTTAGAGTTCAGACTCGAGTCGAGAGGGAGGGTAGTGAAAAGAGAGAGTTCAGATCGAGAGCCCGAGAGGGACGCTGAGAGAGCAAGACCTGTCGACTAGATCAACGACCGACGCAGCACAGTGCCGAAGCTCGGCGCCGGAGACAGGAGATTTCTGGCGACTGCTGTGAGCCGAGTAAGAGCTTGAGAGAGTGAGAGGGGTAGAGGAACGAACGAATGAAAGAGAAAGAGGAGAGGGAGTAAGGTCGCGAACCAGTCGAACGAAATGAATAAAGAAGAAGGGCAGTCTGGTGGAAATTGCAAAACATAAGTCAGCCAAACCCCCCCAAAAAAAAAAACCTAACTCAGCTCGGTCCACGATCCGGTTCCGGTCCAACCAGTCCTGGACCGGACCGGACCGAAGACCGAAACTGAAAAGGAACAGGATCGAGGACTGGACCGAATAGCCTCCGTCCGATCCGGTCTAGTTCGGACCAGTCCAGGTCAGTCTTCGGTCCGGTCCGGTCCAGGACCGTTTAATGAACACCCCTAGTAACCACGTCCCCAAAGATATCATAATCATCTTTCATTATGCTATCTCTGCAAATAATGCTAGTGAGACTCGCTGCTTCATCAAACTCAAAAGCAAACTAAAAGTTTTAATCTTCAATTTTCCTTTGATTCAACTTCCCCATTAAAGTGTTACTGTTAGTGCCATCTAAATTCTTTCTTTTATCAGAGGCAAGAGAATTATACGCATCTTGGTTGTGAACCCAAGAGCTGGTGAACTGCTTACCTTTTTCTTCAACATTTTCATAGCATCAGACATTTTGATTCTACATAATTGCATAAGTTTCAGCAGTTCCAATTGTTCCTCTGTGACTGTTCGTTGAGATTTCAAGTGATGTTTGCTGAGATCACAAAATGGATGGTGAGGGACCTTATCATGCCTTGTAATAGTCCACACACAATTTCTATCTATTGAAAATTGAATCATTGCTTTGCAACCAAGTCGAGTTAGTCTTTTGATATATGACCTTCTGTCAATATGTTCTTCATTTTTATTAGCGGTATTTCTCTTTGTACCTCGCTCTGAACAACAGTATCTCTTTGTTGTTATGCCACTTCGATCAGCTTTAGTCCTTTGTGAATCCCTACAGATGCTGAACCCCACTTGCAGATCATAAGTGTTATATAAACCATAGGCTTCCTGCTTAGATTTGATACTTTGTCCAATCAACTCAAGTTTATCATTCTTAATATATTCTTGTTCAATGGGTTCTTGATGCTGAGGAACTACAATTTAAGTTGTCAATAATGTCAAAATTTACAATATTTATCAATGTATTTTGAGGATAGATAGTAGCTGAAACAGAAAAAATTGTTGTAGCAATACACCAAAGATTCACTGCAATCAAGAAAAGATTCACTGCATATTATAAAAGATTCATTGGAGCAAAATTATCATGTAAAATCACCAAGAATCCACCATCACCGAATAAGAACCATGAGTAGCATCCACATTTTCTAGTTTTCAATAGTAGCATGAACAGAGTTATTTGATCTATATGGATGGATTTCAATTACATGGAAGAACATATAATGAAATTTAAAGTAATTGTTACTATAATTATATATGAGCTCTATAACTACCTTCTTTTTGGCCATGAGTTACAGTATGTATAGCGCCCACATAGGGCTTTGTTACTTATGTATATAATATATAAACTCTATGACTACCTTCTTTTTGGCAATTAATATTAATTGTATAGAGAATTTGAAGCACTGAATTATTAAAAAAAAAAAAACCAATAGACTCATTGATTTTAATCAGATGAAACAAAGAAATTAGGTCAATCATGTACAAATATCATACCATGTGCCTTCAAGCTAACAGTAGCATCCACATTTTCTAATTTGCGATAGAGAAAAGATTCACTAGCTACATGCCATTGCAATGAATTTTGGACGTATAAATCATACATACCAATCGCTTGAGGACCATATTCCTGTTCGTTGGGTTCTTGATTCTGGGGACCTGCAATATAAGAATAATGTTAGTAAGTATTATATTCATTTACTTATGGTTCTTCTACAAATAAGAGAATTTGAGACTGTTACCAGTTCATATTTTTTGGTATATCTTTCCAACAATGCAGTGAAACCCACCTTTGCACACTAAAGTGAACCCTTTGACTAAATCAGTGTACATAACTTATATGTTAGCTTATGTGCAACGATTTTGTTATTACAATCCTGCCTTTGGGGAATTTTGTCGAACACCTTATGTGCAATGATTTTTGAATTTAAAAGTTGCACTAGGTAGATATACTTTGCATTGAACATTGATATATAATTGTTTCTTTGAGGAATTTTATCAATCATACCTACCTCCAGTATGAATTTCCAACAGCTGTAACTCTCAATGAGCAATTTTCTGCTTCAGCTATTAAATCCACTTATTTAACTACGTATTCTTGCTAATTTTCAGGATGGATTTTGCAATGATCATGTATCTGCTGTTTCGGATTATTGATTTTGCTCAAAATTTTCTTGTACATGCATGGGCAAATTCAAGGGTGCAGTGTCCTTGTGTTTTCTGGTTGTATAGGTTAGTATAGTGTGCCATCTAAATTCAAAGAGAGAAGGTCCAATTACAGCATGGGCAAGGGTAGGGGAATTAGGTACATGCTTCCTTGCTGGGCCCAATTAAGTCAAGCTTCAGCCTTGCGCCGGTGACTGCCCAAAGAGATATAAGGTTTTCTTGCTGAGCCCAATTAATAGGATGCCTCCTTATATAGGTGTGTATACTAGTATGGTACATAGGTATATATCTTAGACACATTGTAGAATTATTTAAAGAACATAAATTGTTCCACAAGTTAAACTAAGTATGAAGTTTTGGTAAAGTCGCATTTTTGGATTATAATTATAGCATATCATCTCTAAGGAGAGAGTTAAGGTAAAACCCCAATAGATTGAGGTCCTAGTGAATTGCAAACACCCATAAACGTTTCGGAAGTTATTCGAAGTTCCTTGGGTCTAGTAGCCACTTCGGAGGTTTGCTGATAATTTTTCACACACAGTTGGCCCACTAACCAATCTAATGTAAAAGACCACCAAATTTGAGTTGACCTTAGATTGTGAGATGTGGCAGTCTTCCCCTTCTTGAAGGAGCGTCTTATAATTGCCTATATCCTGAATTTACCCCATAGTGGCGAAAGTTTCACCTTGTTTAGTGACGCTTTTACAAAGGGTTTGGGTTGCGTACTCATGCAAAAGGATAGGGCTATAGGCTATGCATTATTCCAATTGAAACCTTTTCAGGTTAATTATCTCACGCATGCTGCTACTGTTGTTTTTGCACTTAAAAATATGGAGGCATAATCTGCTTGGTGTTTCCACCAAGATCTACACTAACCATATATAATAGCTTAAAATATCTCTTCACCCAACATGACTGGGACATGAGGTAGAGCTAGGGGTTGAAGTCATCAGGAACTATGATTTTGATATTCAGTACTAACCTGAAAAGGCCAATGAGGCCTTAAGTAGCAAATCATGCCATAGTCTTCATCTGCTTCTGGGTTTACGGCCATCCATTCAGAGAGATCTTGAAAATTGAAGTACAGTCAGTATGGCAAGGGGGTAATGCAAGGGTCATGACATTAATAGACAACGTACAACATAGGCTCGGGACTCATATCCTATACTAGTTAAAAGAAAGGAAAGCGTGAGAATCGGAAAGTCCCTGGGATCTCTCATCCATGGGGACGGTTCGTTACGTTTCAATAAAATGTTTGCTTATCCCTAATAATAGGACCACAAAAAAGAGAAGATCTTGATTGAATTTCATCAAACCCCTATTCAATTTAACTTGGAAATTTGATTCAAAATCAATAGACTTTGTCATGGATTTAACCCAAATGCATAATGGTAAGGATTCAATTAATCTGGATAATTGTGGATCGTTTAATGAAGCTAGCTCACTTTTTAGCCATAGAGGGTGCATGAAAGGTTGAAAAATTGACCATGGTGTACATCAAGGGGATAGTTAGACCACATAGAGTCCTTAATGACATTGTCTTCTGTTCAGATATAATTTTATTTGTATATATTAGATACCTACTGTAATTAGGACGATAGAAGATAGAGATAGAGTTTTATCGTTTTAGCATCCATGTGATAGATTCATATTGTATTTTGGTCTCCTATTGTACTTAGGCTTAAACCTGAATGTATTATATGTACATCAAACGCATAAATGAACGAAGATACAAAATTTTTCCCTTGACCATCAAAATCTTCATGGTATTAGAGCAAATAAAATATTTTTTCCCTCATTTAAAACTGTTTTGTTTTATCTTAAATCATGGCCAAGGAAGGAATTGACCATACATCTCTATATTTTTTATATACCTCTGATAATCCTGGGCAAGCATTGGTCATCCCACCCTTTAATGGAGAGGATTATCCAAGTTGGAGAAGATCTATATTCAATGCATCGTGTGCCAAGAATACGGTCAGATTCATAGATGGATCGATCAAAAAATCTGATGTTTCTGTGCCTTTGGTTACCATATGGACACAATGTGATTCCATGGTGAAAGCATGGATATACAACTCAATGACCAAGGATATACGGATAGTGTTGCCATGCCAAAACTATGAGGGAAATCTAGACAAATTTGGAAGAACAATACTCACAAGCAACGTTCCTTGGATTTATGAATTAAAACAATAGTTATCAAATCCCAAGTAGGATAAATTGAAGGTTACGCAATATTGGACACGTCTCAAAGGGATATGGGAAGAGTTAGACGATGAGACAGAACTGCCCGAATGCTCTTGCAAAACTGCAAAGAATTATGCAGAGCTTCGTGATACAGGGAAGCTTTATGAGTTCCTTATGGGACTTGATGATAAGTATGCACCCTTACAACCTAAAATTTCGGGTGTGACCCCCTTTACCTCTAGTCAAAAAGGCATCTTCAATGATCTATCAAGATGAAAATCAACATAATATTGTTGAAGGAAGGACTATAACCGTCGAGGCAACAACTTTAGTTGCAAGAGGAGCAACTAATGGTCATAAAGAAGCATGTCCAAATATACAACGAACTGAGTGGAGTATAAAGCAAGCAACAAATCTATAACTTATTTGTGACTCTTGCAAAAGAAGTGATCACACCAAGGATCGGTGTTTTCAAATAATCGGATATCCAGACTGGTGGAAGGGAAAGAGTGTTCACAAACCACTAGCAAATAATGGATAGTCTACTCAATAGAAGCATGACACCGAGATGCTTTCTGGACAATTTACAAGTTCGGGGACAAACAATACAATCTGCATCAATCTTTCAATAAGAAAAGTTAGTGCCTTTAAAGAAAAGAGGTCTTCCAGTAGATTGACCTTGATACTAATGACCTTCTCCGCTAGTGACCATGATTGTTTCCCACTAGACAATGAAGTCAAAAGAAAGTGGGTTTAGCTCTGATAATAATTGAAAACTTAAATGCTATTCAATGATCACTCTAGATGAGTGAATAGGATGATGATCAAAGTCTTCAAATAATCAAAACAAATTGCCAAAAAAAAAAAAAAACTATACAAAACATGAGTATTTGTTAATGAGGTTGGGCCTCAACAGGTTTAGTACCCGCCTAAAGTTCTCTGACTTTTTGGTTAACCCAATTTTATTAGGACGGATGACTACAAAACTCTAGAATATACCAATTCTAAGTTCCAATCCATAAGTTGACACTTCAACAAGGTCTTGCTATAGTTGACTATTCAACTCTAACTATCCCAACCAGTTACAACCTGAACAATAAAATTCAAATGAATTAGAAGCAACAAATTAAAACTTAATGATAGCAAATGAGTGCTCAAGTATGATTCCACTTCTTTATCTCTTGTGTATCTCCAAGCTTCAAAAGCTCTAATATTTATAGTCAACATACTACAGCTGTTGGATTCCTTCAAGGTAAGTAGCCATTGTCATCAAATACCAAAAATATCATCTTAGCAGATTTGAAGCCCTTCAACAAGATTTTAGGCCCTTCCAAATTTAGTTATTTACTTTTCCAAGCCTTGCCAATGTTCACAACAACAATTACATTCCAATTTTGGAGTTGATCAATATGATCACTGAGAATAATATCTTAAGAATGTCTATCTTAGTAAATAGGCAAGTATATAATCATTCATAATCTTGTATAATCTAGTTTGGATCACAAAATATAATATTATAAATATCACATATTCAAATTTGAATACTAAACCATCTCAAAGATGTTATGGCAACTTGTTTAAAATCAATTAAGCAGTAATAGCAGGTCAATATCCACTTAGAATGATAACATGTTTAAATAATATAAATACTAAGTAATCCACATATACTATGATAACCATACTAATGGGCCAATCATTTTTACCTTTCATTAAAATATATTAATAAACATATTGTGAGCTTAAGGAAAGCTAATAACATGTACAACAAACAATCAAATACGTGGAAAAAGTGTGCTATGTTCTTTAAACTCATATATGGAAAGAATCCTCGAGTTTGTAAAGTTGTTCTTCCAAAGCAGAAGGTTTTTCTAGGATACTGCTTGTCAAGGAAAACTTGTACTCTTGATGTCCATATAATGGATTATGTTATTGATTGGCTCTTGGATATTCCTTTGTTAAATTTTTCATATCAATTGCGCTATAAACAAAAAGTCATGTGTACAAGTTCAAATGAGGTTCCATCCCAAAATCAATTGCAATGGACGGAGTAACTCATAAACTTATAAACATGTTCAAGCTCTTTACTTTTATCAATGTGGGACAATATATATTTTCATATTCTTCACACGCCCCCTCACGTGTGGGCTACTAACAAGGCCCAACACGTGGCATGATCCCTATGGGGGACGGTGACAAACTAAGATCGAGCACAACTTTGACTCTGATACCATATTAAATTTCATGTATCAATTGAGTTTTCAACAAACAAGTTATATATGTAAGCTCAAATGAGGTTCCAACCCAAAACCAATTGACAATAGGTGGAGTAACTCACAAGTTTATATACATGCTCAAACCCTTTATTTTTATCAGTGTGGGACAACACCCACTTTCATCTTCTAATATGCCCCCTCACGTGTGGGCTACTAACAGAGCCCAATACGTGCATACAATACAATTTAAATCAAACAGGAATGGTGGTGAATCAAGATCTAGCAACCCGCTCTGATACCATGTTAAATTTTTCATATCAATTGCGCTATAAACAAAGAATCATGTATACAACTTCAAATAAAGTTTCATCCCAAAATCAATTGGTAATGGATGGAGTAACTCACAAGCTTCTAAACATGCTCAAACCCCTTACTTTTATCAATGTGAGACAATGCCCACTTTTATATTCTTCACATATTCCTTCAATCCCTCTTTTTTTTGGGGGGGGGGTATTAACTATATTTCTACACCCCTCCCCCCCAAAAAATAATTGACTCAAGATAATGGTTTGGATTGTAAATTATGGGATTCATCTTCCGAGTCATTTTGGAGTTCCTCTCTATAGCTCATTTTGCTTTTGATCGAGATTTTATATAAAAACTACATTGGTGTTATTTCGAAAATAGCTACGGGTAGTTCTTCTTAATTAATCTGTATTTTTCGGATTTTAGTTTCCATCTTTTGCATTAGAGGTGAGACCTGCTACATACATAACTTATGGTAAATAAATTTCTACATCTACACAAAATCTTGAAATAAAACTAAAAGAACCTAACCTGCATGTACTAATGACATGAGAAATTTTACGAACAATCATTTCAATTTCTACATCTCTATAGCTCATGAGAAAGTTTACGAAAATGTGCTAATGGGGCTTACATTTCTATTGCTTAATGGGTTTTTCTTGCCATCAAAAGCTGGTGTCAAATTCTTACAGATAATGATTGAAGGTGAAGGGTGTGTGGTATTCCATGGTCTGAGAGAGACTCCTCCTTTTCTTCTTGCATGTGAGTTCAATTCCATAAAAACTATGATGAAGAGAGGAAATGGCGTTGGAAAAGCTGCATTTTGGCTTCATTTGTGCGTAGAAACCGAAGAACAAATGAGGCATATGGTGTGATATGGGAAGGGGAAGGATACTGCATGGTTGGTGGGACTTGGGAATTGTCTTGTCTCGTTGAATTCAGCTCATTTATGTGGAAGGTTCGATGGCTTTGGGAAAGTATGAGAAGGCCTTTGCTAGAATTAAGGAAAGTTATCTTTTCATTTCAATGTTTGTGAGGTGGGAGCATCAATGAAGAGTCCACAAGCTAAAGGAGAATGCATTTTCTTGATGCAGTGTAATTGTGGAAGTTATGAATGGCAGTGGAGGGCCCACCATATTGATAGTATTGTATGGAGGTGGTGTGGAGAATAAAGAGGACACTGTCTAAGAAAGAATAGATTGGTGAGATAAAGATAATGAACAGCACGAAACAAGCAAATTATCAAGAGTGGCAGTCTTAACTCTTAAGGTTTAGGGAAAGACATTATGGGTTGGATAGTTGTATATGTGTAGAGAGTGTGTACCATGTTCTTTAAACTATTATATGGATTGTGGAACCAATTCCTGAACTTGTAAGGTTGTTCACACAAAGCAGAAGGTTTCCCAGGATAACGCTTGTCAAGCAAAACTTGTACTCTTGATATCCATATGGTAGATCATCTAGTTGATTGGGTCTATCACTACTCATTAATATAGGCAAGGCATTCTGAGCAACAGAACTCTTGGATATTCCTTCGGGCCTTTCCATATGCTGTAAAGTCAAGTGTTTGCTTGTCACAAAGCCTGAGGATCAATTGCGCGATCACATCTTAAACTTCTTGTAAGCAGCATTTTCCTCAGTGGAGGGAAAGGCATCAAGTATGTGCTCCCTTAATTCCTCTGTTTTTTGATCGAATGCCAATACTGCTATGAGCATATGACACACATTGATCAGGTTTGGTACAGCGGTTTTTCAGTCTTCTTTTTGTGCTATGTGAGTTTTATGAGATGTTCCCCCGCTTGAGTCTAGTGACCGTCCACGGCAGTACATTGGTATGTGAATATATTAGCCTTACCCTAAGTAGAGATTTGCTTCTCCCAGGATGGATACAGATCCTACAAAGTAGCCTGACACAAGCATGGAGCACATGTCCCTAATATCTTATGCTTTTTGAATTTGCGTGCTTCTTTCCATATCTTCTCACCATGAAGACAAGTTGGCCTACTGCTACAATTAGATGACTTCTCTGATTAGCTTCTTTGATAGTCTCCTGCTACCCGTGTTTATTTTTGGAAGTCCTAGCTTTTTGGTAGCATGCCACTTCCAAAGAAGGCTGCCAAGCATATATTGCTTGGTGACCTGCATCTAAGCCACATACTTGTCAACATGGACATGCATGCATGCTCGATTTGAGATATTTTGCATGTCTTGCTAAGGTGCACTTCCCTAAATCACTAAGTGAATACACTTCCATTGAAAACTTATCCCAAAACCAAATGGGGGCAGGCGGTCTTGCTTTTTGGATGCGTGCTGTCTCTATCCAACCTGGATTACAGACCAAATTTCTAAAACTTATGTCTGAATTGAGGAGCCTATTTGCTTGAGCTAGGAAGGTCCACCACTCCACCTTGGAAGAAACTGTTGTACATAATTCTAGATTGTGGTGCATTATGAATTTGTCTTCGTTGGAAACAATGTGTTCCCTTAGAGTGGCCAAGCTTGTCAAGTTGAAGGTCAGGGGTGGGGATGAAGATGCATTAGTGATAAAAGGGAAGAGAACGTCAATAAACAAGAAAAATAACAGAGATTAGCCTCTTTTTTTGGTTCCCCCGCCCCCTTTTGTGTTGATGTAGTTAAGACAGAAGGCAAACTCAAAAATCCTCAGAGAAATGTCAGTAGCCCTTTACATTATGCTCAATGTTTATAGCTTTCAAAGATGATGCTCTCATTGGAGCCTTCCACATATGTTAACAGTGAATAGAGATCGAGCTTTTTATCAAAGCTTTGAAAATGGAGTTGTATCCATGACAGGTCAGCGGAAAGAGAGAGATCCACCTCCATCTGGGCAGTGGTAGTCATCTCACATCCCCACCCCTGAAAAAATGGAACTTGTTGCGTGAGCTCTGTTTTTGTAAAGTCAGAAATAAACTGAATTTCTTTGTCTGATGCTTGCAAATTTACTTGTTTACCAACTTGGACACTACCCGAATTTGTTTACGTGATTGTAGGTGTAAACACAAATTTCACGCCAAAAATAAATTAAACAGGAAATTACTATAAACAAATTTAATCTTGTATTGATGGAGTATATAGGTACAATCTCTGAATTTAATACAATAAAAATAATCCTCTGATTCGATCTCCTAATGACTTGAGTATTCCTAGGGTTTGATGCTTGATCTCGGTTGATGCAAATCAGCAGAGGAACTCTGAAGGTTGTTCTTGATTTTGATCTGCAAGTGGCTGATTGCGGTTTTTGAAGCTCTGCAAGTCTTGATTCTTCTTGCTTGGTAGCTGGATGCTACTTGCCGTCTGAACTCTGAATTCTGCCAATACTGAATGTTGAATGTAGTTTGCTAGATTAATCGATGCAAGGGCGAGGTTGCTTGGTCTCGATCGATGAACTAGATGAAGAACTCTGAAGTAGACTTCAATTTGAGGTTGCAGAAGATATTGAGCTAGCTGACTTTGATTCTTATTGCTTGGTAGCTGGATGTTGTCTGCAGTCTGAGTTCTGGAGCCTGTAGGATGCTGAATGTTGAACTCCCCCCAAAATGAGGGGGAGGACCCCTATTTATAGGCCCGAAGGCTAGGGTTTGAATTGGACGTTGGGCCTTGGCCCATATTTCAGTAATTATTCTCTTAATTTTAAAAAAGAAATAATTATTATTTTCTGTATCATCAATGACACGTGCCATCTTTTAACTGGCTGAATTTTAGTCACATTTAATTTTGGTCAAGTGGGTCCACCAAAATCAACGTGACACATGGCAATTTGCGATTGGTCATTTTTTTTAGACGTGGCATCATCCGATTTGTCGTAGAATTTTTGCCTTCTACAAATGCCCCCTCGAGAGTCAGCCGCGCATACGCATTCCTGAGTGTTTGAAGCGATTGAATCTGGAAAACTTAAAAGATGCTGAAAATTGGAGCTTTTTTTGTGGGCTGCCTCCCCTTTTTTAGACAAATAGCTTGCCGACTTAGTAGATAATCCATGATGATTTTTTTTTAAAGATAATTCTGCTTGTAAATTTGTGATAAAATTTTATCGACAACTTGTAATAAAATCTATCAACAATTTCAGGGATAGAATTCTATCAACAACTTGTGATAAATTTTATCAGTAATTTGAATGATAAAAATCTATCAACAATCCAAAAGGATAGAATTTCATCAATAAATTTGGATAAAATTTTATGAACAATTTTCTGACAACTGCTATAAATTCGTCTTTTTGACCTGCTGTCAATTCATCGTGTCTTCTTCCCCTTCAACTTAGCAACGCGGTTATGAACTTGAGTTCTCAACTTTCAGCCCTCTCTAACCTTTTGGCATCTCTCTCTATTTTTTTTTTTTAAGGTTCTGGGAATGAGGCGCGAAATAGGGATGGCTATGGTGGACAGAAAAAAGAGGGGGGGAAAAGCCTGGCACCTCCCTGGAGCAGCGTTCTTTCTGTTGCGATTTAAATACCAAATTTCAATGAGGTGTTGGTCTCGTCAGATTAACACTTCATTGCAATTGTCAATGTTTTGACTTTTCCCTCACGATGCCATGTGGCCTAGGCAGGCACTGCTGCTTCGGAATTTTTTTTTTTGGTTGTTTGGCCTGTTCTGCTGAGTTACCGAGCACATGCAGCTTCTTGTTTCCGCTTTTTCATAATTTCTTTTGATTTTTCTTTTTTTTAGCCATTTGATATTCCTTTTGCTTTTTTTGTAAGGCTCTTTTTGTTAAGGTCTCTTTGTTTTGTAGTCCCCTTTTTTTTTAGAGAACTTTAACTAATACTTCCCTTTTTTTCTTTAGGAAGCTGCTGGATTGACTACTCCCCCTATTAGTTCGCAAGTGAGGTCGACTTTTAAGACGATGAATTGTTTCTCCCTGTAGATTGGATTCTTCGCAGGAGACTCCCTCACTTGATCCAGCTGAGATCGACTTGGATTTCAGCTAGCCACGACTAGATCGCTGAGTGAGGTCGACTTTTAAGACGAGAAATCGTTTCTCCTCGTAGATTCGATTCTTTGCAGGAGACTCCCTCACTTAAGTCGCCTTGAATTTCTCTCTTCCAGCCACGACTCCTCCAGCTAGATTGCGAAGTGAGACGAATAGTTTCTCCCCATAGATTCGATTCTTCGTAAGAGACTCCCTCACTTAATGTAATTGGTGTTGGCTTGCATTTCTTCCTTCCAACCGCGACTCCTCCAATTAGATTGCGAAGTGAGGTCAACTTTTAAGATGAAGAATCATTTCTCACCGTAGATTCGATTCTTCGCAGGAGACTCACTCACTTAATCTAATTGGTGTCGACTTGTATTTCTTCTATCAGATTTGAGAAGACATGACTTTCTCCACTCGGATAATGAAGGCAGAACTTCTCCGGTCAGATAGTGAGGACATTACTCATCCGATCAGACAGCAAAGACATTCAGACAGTGAAGGTGTGCCCTCTCCAATCAGATAGTCGAGACATGTTCTTCCTATCAGAAAGTGAAGGTTTGACTCCTCCTCCAGACAACAAAGGCTTGACTCCTACTATCATAGTGCGAAGGCATTTAGACTCCTCCAATCAGGCAGCAGAGACTTAATTTCTTCCATCAGACAGCAGAGGCAGCTCTTCCGATTAGAAAGAGAAGTCTTGTCTCATCCAATCAGGCAGCAAACGTAACTATCCCGATCAGAAAGTAAATGCTTGGCTTATCTGATCAGAAAATAAATGTGACTCGTCCGATCAGACAGTGCAGACTTGGCCTCTTCTGTCAGACAGCGAAGCCGACTCTTTTGATCAGAAAGAGAATGCTTGGCTCATTTGATCAGGCAGCAAACGCAACTATCCTGATCAGAAAGTAACAGCTTGACTCCTTCGATCAGACAGATGAGGCATGACTTATCCAATCAGACAACATAGGTGACTCATCCGATCAAACAGTATACACTTGACCTCTTCTATCAGACAATAAAGGTGACGAGCCCAATCAGAACGCAAAGGCTTGACTCATCCGATCAGACAAGAATGGTGACTCATCCGACCAGACAGTGCAAACTTGACTTCTTCAAATAGACAGAGGCTCAACTCTTCCGGTCAAACAGGAAAGACATGGCCCTTCCGATCAGATATCGAAAGCTTGACTTTGCAAATTGCTAGTGCCCGCCTTGAAGGAAAAGACTGCAAATTTAAAAGAAGACGCCTATATCTCTAATGAGAAGGAGGATGCAACCTTACTATTGCCCCCAACTTGAAGGTGTTCTAAAAGTTTGTAACAAGTTGGTGATTGTTTGAAGCCTGCTTATAGAATTTGAAAATGTACTTAGTGACTTAGGAATCAACACCTTTGACAAAATGACTTGACGGTCTTTTACTTTGATGGCTGAGCGTCTTGGACTTGATGACTTGTGAGTCTTTAAGTTTGATAACTTGGAGCCTAGAACTTTCTCGATTTTGGAGTCTAGTGCTTTGACGATTTAGAAGTCTTTTAATTTCGATGTCTTGGGAAACTTGAACTTTGATGGCTTGAGAATCCACTTGGTGACTTGGGAGTCGGTAATTTCGTTGATTTAGGAGTTTTGAATAAACAATTTGGAAGTCTTAAAAAAAAAAAATCGACTTGGAAGTCTACGAGATTTGTGACTTGAAAGTCTACTAGGATTAATGTGGAAGTCAGAAAATTTTACGACTTGAGAGTCTTTGCGATTTAATGACTTAGAAGTCTTATATTTTACCGACTTGATAGTCTGTTTCTTTGGTGTCTTTGACTTTGAAGATTTAAGGGTCTATTATATCAATGATTTGAGGGTCTGTAAAGTTGACTTGAAAGTTTTCAATAACTTGAAAGTCAGCAACTCTGTTTGACTTGTGAGTCTAAAACTTAGATGACTTAAGAATCTTTAAACTTTATTTGAAAGCCTATGTCATTGATGACTTGAGAGTTTACGATGTTGATGACTTGAGAGTCATTGAATTCACTTCAAAGTTTATAATTTTTTCGACTTGATAGTCTTTAAATGACTTGAAAGTCTTTGATTTTGATAGCTTGAGCATCCTGTAGGTGACTTGATAGTCTATGGTGACTTGAGAGTCTAGAAATTTGGATTTGGAAGTCTTAAGACTTGAAAGTTTACGATGTTGATGACTTGAGAGTCATTGAATTCACTTCATAGTTTTCAATTTTGTCGGACTTGGTAGTCTTTAGACGACTTGGAAGTCTTTAATTTTGATGGCTTGAGTATCCTGTAGGTGACTTGATAGTCTGTGCTGACTTGAGAGTCTAAAAGTTTGGACTTAAAGGTCTTAAGGGTGATTTGAGAGTCATAGTTTCTTATAACTTAGCAATCTTTAGAAGTGAATTGAAAGTCTTCATCAAGCATACAGTTACGTTAACTTAGAAGTCTTGGAGTTTGTTGACTTGAAAATTTAATATAAATGACTTAAAAATCTTCCAATGTGACAACTTGGGAGTTGACAAATTTGATGACTTTGGAGTGTTTGAATTTGAATGACTTGGTAGTCTCTTACTTTGCTAACTTAGGACTCTGAAATTTTGACGACTTGATAGTCTATGGCATCAATGACTTGAAGGCCTGTAAAGTTGACTTAAAAGTCTTTGATAACTTGAGAGTCAAGAATTTTGTTTGTAAGAGTTGGATGACTGGGGAATTGACCAATTTGATGACTTTAGAGTCTGTCAAGCCTGACTTTAAAGTTTGGCAGGATTGACTTTGAGTTCTCAGAGTTTGATGGCTGAGGTGTCTGTAGAAGCTTACCTATAAGTCTTAGTGCTTCTCAACTCAAAAGCCCGTAAAGACTAACTTAGAAGTCTTAGAGTTTGGTGACTTGAGGATCTGCTAATATTGACTTGGAAGTCCACGAGATTTGATGACTTGGGAGTCTTTGACATTTGATAACTTTGAATGCAGGATTTGCTTAAGAGTCCTGCATGGTTGACTTTAGAGTCAGAGAGTTTGATGACATAGGTATTTCTAGAGGCTGACTTAGAAGTCTTAGAGTTTGGATGACTTGACAGTCTACCATGAGTGACTTAAGAGTCTTCGAGTCTCTACAAGGAGTGACTTGAAAGTCTTTGATGACCTTGGTCTACAGAGGTTGACTTGGAAGTCTGCTCCTTAAATGCCAATTTTTTGTCTCTCTCTCCCAAAGCACTTTCTAATATGATCATAATGGATGATCAATCAGATTCTTCAGTGTCGTCCTCGTCTAATATGATTTTTTCTTCTTTTACAAGTTGTAGGACTTGTCTTCTAAATGCTTTGCACTTCTCTATAGGATGACTGATGATCCTGTGATACTTGCACTATTTAGGATCATTAGTTCTTTCAATTTCTTCAGGATGACTTGACTCTGGGAGTTCTATAAGTCCTTTCTCGAGAAGTTTGTCAAGCATTTCTAGCACATCAGACTCAGAATAAGGACATTCTTTCTCTTTGAAGTCTCTAAATATGGAGCTTTCATTTCTTGATGATGCCATTGATTCATCATCATTGAGCTGTCTTCCATAGTAGGTAATTATAAGCTCCATATCATGAGCTCGTGTTGCCAATTCTTGGAATGTTTTGGGCTTGTTCACTTGCAAAGCATAAAGTATATCCCAATCCATCCCTTGGGCACGCATTTCAACAGTAGAAGATTCCGGGAAGCGATCCTTGCACTTCAATGAGAGGGTACGCCAACGATTGATATAGTCTATGACTGGCTCTTTATCCCCTTACCTAGTGTTAGTCAACTCACTTATGCTGACCACTCGGCGTGTACTATAGAAGCGATTTAAGAATTCACTTTCCATTTGCCCCCGACTATCAGTGGATGCAGAAGCGAGGTCTGTGTACCAGTCAAACGCAAGACCTTTAAGAGATCGTACGAATTGCTTCACTAAGAGGTTGTCCCTTGAGCCAGCATTATCGCAAGTCTCGATGAAGTGCACTATATGCTACTTCGGGTCTCCTTTGCCATCAAATTGATGAAATTTTGGAGGTTGGAATCTCTGAGGCATCCGAAGTGCATCAATCCTTTTTGTATAAGACTTCCTGTAACAATGAGTCTTATGAGAACCTCCTTCTAGATGGGCCTTGACTGCATTTGCTATTAAGTTTTGAATATGCTCAACAGACATCGAGCCTAAAGAGCGATCCTTCTTTGCTTTGCGCTCATCGTCAGATTCTTCACTGTGATTAGACTCTTTATCAGAATCTTCAGTACCTGAACCTTTGTTAGAAACTTCAAAAGATTTCTTTTCCAGCTTCTTCACCAGCTTAGCAATCCGCTCGCCTTGACGCTTAATTTGGGCATCCTTTTCTGTGCTTTCCTTTGAGAGTTTATCCAGCTTCGCCTTCATGTCTGCCAGTTGTTCCTCTAAGTTTATAGCCTCTATCACCATGACTGGCATGACGATTGTGTTGGAAGAGTCAGTCTGTGATTGGGAGAAATGGAAATCCCTTGGAGATGTTGCTGAAGAATCACTATCATCATAGTTGTCATCCTCTGCACCGAAAGGCTGAAAGATAGGATTGATGTAGGTTTGGAATTCGTCCATTCCATGAGGTAAAGTCTTCCTAATATTGAAGGCAGTAAGAGGCTTTAGTTTTAAATTAGGGAGACAAGCAATTTGATTGACTCTATCAAAAGGTCAGTTGGAGCCAATTTTTTTGAGTTTTGCGGGACTGCAAAGTTGAAGCCACGACTTGTTCCTTTGAGGTGATGAAGGCAGTGGCTGTGGTCATGCTCCTAGTCATCACCCTGGTGCTTCGATTGGCATATGCAATACTAGCCTTTACGGATCCTTCAGATGTAGATCCAATATTCTCCCTTTTTGAGGATTGAAGAATGGCATTCTTGGGAGCCATTTCTTTTTTAAAGGAGTGTAGAACTTGTTCACTTAGAGACAGAGATGAGAGGCTGAGAGGTCCCACCGAGTGTGCCAAAAATTTATAAACACAAATTTCATGCTTAAAATAAATTAGACAGGAAATTGATATAAACAAATTTAATCTTGTATTGATGGAGTGTATAGGTACAATCTCTGAATTTAATACAATAAAAATGATCCTCTGATTCGATCTCCTAATGACTTGATTATTCCGAGCGCTTGATACTTGATCTCGATTGATGTAAATCAGCTGAGGAACTCTGAAGGCTGTTTTTGATTTTGATCTGCAAGTGGCTGATTGCGGTTTCTGAAGCTCTGCAAGTCTTGATCCTTCTCACTTGGTAGCTGGATACTCCTTGCCGTCTGAGCTCTGAATTCTGTCAATGCTGAATGTTGAATGTAGTTGGCCAGATTAATCGATGCAAGGGCGAGGTTGCTTGGTCTCGATCGATGAACTGGATGAAGAACTCTGAAGTAGACTTCAATTTGAGGTTGCAGAAGATGTTGAGCTAGCTGACTTTGATCCTTGTTGCTTGGTAGCTGGATGTTGTCTGCAGTCTGAGTTCTGGAGCCTGTAGGATGCTGAATGTTGAAGTCCCCCAAAATGAGGGGGAGGACCCCTATTTATAGGCCCGAAAGCTAGAGTTTGAATTGGACGTTGGGCCTTGGCCCATATCTTAGTAATTATTCTCTTAATTTTAAAAAAGAAATAATTACTATTTTCTGAATCATCAATGACACGTGGTATCTTTTAACTGGTTGAATTTTAGCCACATTTAATTTTGACCAAGTGAGTCCACCAAAGTCAACGTGACACATGGCAATTTGTGATTGGTCTTTTTTTTACACGTGGCATTATCCGATTTATCATAGAGACTTTGCCTTCTACAGTAGGTTAATCGGTTATTAATGTTGCTCATGCAACACCATACTGAAAGTTAGGGAGATGGCCTGTTCTTTTCGTTGATAAATTCTTATTTCATACCCCTTCAACATCAACCAACTCTTTCACTTCCTTTCTGAAAAATTTTACTCTATCGTATTCCATTTCATTCCATCCCACTCCAACTCATTCCTTTTCATTATCTATCCATTCATTCCCACTACTTTCAAGAACAAAACCGTATGAGGTGAGGGTATGTTACTTAAAATTTCCAATGTGTAGATGGAGCTGCTGGGATGGGTTCTTTCTTGTTCAACCATTCGCGTGAACATGATCCAGATATTAATGAATTAGTCTGAGCTACAAAACACCACCACCACCACCTCCCAATATGGGTCCAGCTTTCGTAGGGTTTGAGGAGATCCAGTTGTAGGAAACCTTACCTTTACAGGTATCCCTACTCGTAGAGAGGCCTAAACCGTTTTACAAATCCACATTATAAATGAATACATATCTATATTTTCTGGAGATTCAGTTCAGATTCAGTGCTCTTATTACCTGCTTATATGAACACTTAACAATGCATAACAAAAAAAATTCAGAACGAAATTTGAATCCATGAATGTAAAAGGAGTAATTGACACAATGATATAAAGACAAACAATATATTAGCATTATAATCATCATATATATATATATATAAAAGCTGTATTATCAAAATACAACAAATTTAAGAGTTTTGCTTAGCT
The DNA here is from genome assembly GCA_029747015.1 of Carnegiea gigantea. Lineage (NCBI taxonomy): Eukaryota > Viridiplantae > Streptophyta > Magnoliopsida > Caryophyllales > Cactaceae > Carnegiea > Carnegiea gigantea. The sequence continues at coordinate 592,549 of JAKOGI010000187.1, read as the reverse complement.
TAACAATGGTCCGTGAAGAGCAAGTTAATCACCCCCAATATCTCCTACTCCTTTGAACCAACCATCAAGCATTACACTTGTCTTCATCCTATCAATGAGACTGATCACATTACACAATAGAGAACTTGATTACAGCTTTCAGATCCTTCCCTTCAATTTAAGCAAGAAAAAATCACTTAATTAATCATGAACAGTTGAAGAACGAATAAATCTTAATCAAATCACTTCGCGACTAAAGATACTCGAAATAAATTTTGTCTTTGAGCCTGTGTTGTCGTTATTGTTGTCGATGGTCAATCGATCACTTGAAGACATATTTTACGATCCCAGGGAGATGAACGTTCAAGAAGTAGTCCTCCCAATCAAAGGACTTTGGATCAAAGTAAAAGATATCGGTCTCTAACCCTCTTTCCCTTGCTGCGATCCTTAGCTTCTCCGTGTTCAGATCATCATAGCTAAATATCCAGGAAAACTTATTTATGAGATTAATTGACAATTTATTGAACATATCTTTGTAGAAGAAAATAAAGCTGATGATGACTTACATGCCCTTGAAGAACAAATAGGGTTTGTATATGTCTATCAACCGCATAAGATGCTTGATCTTCCTGCTCATTTCAATGTATGTGCCCTGGAAGTACTGGCAAAATGCATTGTTTGCTATCTCCAACCCCTTTTAGATACACAAAAAACGTGTAAGGTTTTCTCAGTCTCTATTGCATAGAGTAAAGTAAAATAGCTCACTATATTGAGTTTGCTTCTCTCGTGTGGATCTCGGTCTAGTAATAAGTGAAATATTGTCTTGGCAATTCAACTCAAAGGTAGTGTTGTCTACATTTGATATTCGATCTAGATGGGATTACAAAGTCAATTTGGTTTGGTTTAATTTGTTAGGTTTGCTGAAATATTATTGACACTTGTTTGTTCCTCAAGAGTTGGATTATGTACACCTAGACCTTCTCAAACCGATCTTGACTGATCAGATGGTTATGTTTTGTACTGGACTCTCGAAAAAATGCAAACATTCGAGACCTATAGTGATTTCCTGATATCCTATTAGCTAGGAGTAGAAGTGTTAGAGATTTAGGTACCTTCAAGGGGAGCAGATAATGAAGGGTGAGGTATCTCTTGAAGCTGGCCATGGAGCCCAAGACCTTGACATGGCTAACTATGATAGGATTTCCGTCCTTGTCGATGCATGGATGCTTGGTGAAGAAGTTGTAACCAACCTCATGAAGAACGGTGAATTTCACTGGGTTTCTTACAGAGGAACCGACATGGTAGATTGCCGTCTCACCTCTCTGATTTGCATGAGCTTCCATTGCTACTATCATCGCGTTCACTACCATATCAGCTGGAATCTGCACAAAAGGGAGGAAAAGAAAACTTCAAAATTCGAAACATATGCATATTACATAGAGAAAAAATATATGTGTTACGTATAGATGTGTGAGACAGAAAAAAGTAGTTACCACATCAACAATTGATTCAGGATCCCCCACAAAGCATGGCAGTCTCCCTTTACCATAAGCAACTGCTAAACTATCAATTGTCCTACAAAAGGCTCCAATAATATTAATTAGATAAAACAAAATTTTAAGTTTCAAACCTAGATCATTATAAAAATAAAATTAGCCACTGACAAAGTCAGGTTAGGCTGCCTACAATTCACCCCTTGGGGTGCGGCCCTTCGCCGAACCCTACGTGAACGCGGGATGCTTGTGCACCGGGCTGCCATTTATTTTATTTTATTTATTCAATCAATTAAACTAGCTCGTATCTTCTTTAAAGATAAATTAATTACCTAATGCCTTCAACCCAACCAGGAATGGGCTCCTTGTAGGTGCTGGAGACGATGGTAGGGCGAACAATGACAAGAGGAATGTCTCCCTTTTCATGCATTAGCATCATCTCTCCTAGTGCCTTTGTGAATACATACACATTAGGCCATCCCCAATGCCTTGACCTAATTGCCAAGAATTAAGTCCCAAAAAAAGTTAATTAAGAATGAAGTCCCATATTCAAAAAGGCAAATTAACTGCTACCTAAAGCAGCATGACCAAGCAACATCTAAAAAAAGTCATATATGAAAGAGTGCTTCTTACGATAACCTTTATCTGAGACGGTCTCATCCAAAAATTCTGTATCATGTGTTAAAAACTAATTAATGTTCGCATTTAATTGATAAATTCCTAAGGTGGGAAAGAACACAAGCTAAAAATAGTGTATCTCAAAGGGGCCAATACCCAATGGAGAAAGAAAAGGATGTTTCGCATTTTGGGTGAAGGTTCCACAAAGCCATCACATGCATACTTATTGGTCGTTATCTATATAAAAATGGACCTACGTTTTATGCAAATAATACCAGTGAATAAATGAATGGAGGCAAAATAATGGGAAGGTGGGTAGTTGGTGCATTAATTAACTAAATAAACTTTCAGAATAGTCAAAGCATATTTTGCAAGCATCTTCTATGATTCATCAAGTAGGAAGTTTAGTGAACTTTCTCTCCTAACACATACCAAATCTTTCTGGGATTCCTTAATTTTTTATCTTGTACTTGTATGACTTGTTATTTTTTTATCTCTCCTAACACAAGTAATCCTCAAAGAGAAGCTAGGGTTCCAATGTTATTTTTTTACCAATGCGTTGATTCCTAAGCCTATAGACTCTAACATTCATAATGTATTATGGAATTACATTATATTTATACATAGTCATTCTACTAAACAACTTCTAATACATTTTTCTGACCGGTGAGCTAGACTTTTTTTGGACCTGATAATATGAAACTTGTGAAGATTTGGAGTGAGCAGGATGGGGGTCAGGGGTGGGGACACTGCTTCAATTCAAGTCACATATTGTTACTACATAAACATTCTCACAACTAATTTTATTAATTACCACTAGATTTAACCTCGATAGTGATGATAACCAAGTGACTTATATGTGATATCAGCATTGAAAATAATTTTAGAGTTACCCAAAATTCAAAAATAGTCTATTTTCATACTACATACTCAAATTGTTTCCGGTCGAAATCGGTTAAGTTCATATCTGATTTGTGCTTCTCTTAGTAATTTTAAGTCAATAAGGGTCATGTTATCATGTCGTATTATACTTTTCCAACTGTTCTTTCTGTCGGAGCTACTTTTTGTTAGTATACAGCATCAATACATACTACAACAATGGAACTTAGATACAATGGTAGTGAGAGGGGAAGGGGGGTAGATCCATGATATTTTGTTTCAATGCCTTTCACGGTGCTCCATTACCCTAGTTAGAGTCCTATTGCATGGCATTTGTAGGTAGAAGAGGTGCAACTAATATGCATAGGACATCAACTCAAGGTTAAGTGTACAAATTTTCTCAACCGTGAACCTCATCATCAATTTTGACTTTTAATTGAAAGTACTACCAATCAGAAACCTTAAATACTTAATCATGTGAATCGATCACGACCTAAACATATATGATAAAATGACTGCTAATAAATCTTAGTTAGCTCTATGCCTCTTTTTACATGTGATGTCATTTATTTATGTTTGAACTATTTCATTGTGCGGCAACATGGTCTTTGATGGGTACTATACATAGATTGACCATAGTCCCATTTCTACACGTAACAAAGCCAAAATGTAATTGGTCCCTAGTAAGGCAGATAATCTTCCCCTAATCGTTGCTGAATTAAAGGAGTTTTGATATTTAATATTTACTACTGTTTGCCCAATAAAGAGTAGAGCTCTCCCATCACAGATTTTTTTTCATTGACAAGACTCAAATCCGAGATCTTACTTAAAGAAAATAAGTATCAAACCACTTGAACCAACTTATATTGGTAATAAAAAATCAATCTTGCCTCAATTGAATTATGCAGTCTTTATTAGTATGAATAATGTCAACCAAAAAAAGTCTTGGCTTTTGAAGATTTAATTAGTTTTGTATGGTTTTTTATCCACACTTACGTTCATTAATTAAATTTGTTTCAGACAGCGGTCCATATTTATTGGTCGGTTCATCGACCTGTACTTCTGCTGTTTTCTACCCTAGAAGGCAGGTACCTTAATTATTTTAGTCTTGCTTCATATAAATGAGACTTCAATATCAGTATAAAATGTTTAAAATGTAATGATAACAAAGAGGAAGAAAAAACAAGTATGAAACTTAAAAACTTTGAAATTCTATTTTAACCTTAGGACCAATTAAAACTAATTAGTATTTGCTTTCTAATATAGAAGTTATTTGGTCAAATCAAATTATGGATGAAAGGGGGAAATACACTACCAAAATGGATTATTAATGCAAAAGTACAACATAACATTGTCATATTTTTAATAGATAATTATTTTTTTAAAAAATTATGTAATTTGTAACTATACTACATACTATAGATATGACCTCTTGATGTCTGAAATAATATATATGTGTGGTGACACAACTAAATTTATTATTGTATTTTTCATATTGACCCACCAAAGTCTGTTTAATTAAAATGGCTTCATAAATTGGATCCATGGTTTCCCAACTTCTTATACCAACAAATTATTTGAGTATTTCATATACATACAAAAAAGATATTCATAGATATTTGCTTATCAAGAGGCCTTTTGCGAAAAAAAATTATGTAATTTAAATTAACGTAATTTAAATTAAATAAAGAGGTTGATCCAACCAATCATTTAATTTCATCTCGACCAAAAGGGAAAGAAGTTTAACAACATGAATAAATCCAAGGCATAATCAAATCTAAAAATCTAGCATAGATAGAAAAAGAATACATGAGTAGATGTCTTGAATGAATATCAAAGTCATTATTTATATAAGTATAATTAATATTCTAACGAAAACGATCATTCTATGAGTAGTCATGTGTATAGGGGTAAGACTGTCTATACCTATATCTTTTCAAATTCTGCAAAAATGGGATCCATACTATGAGTTATTGTTGTTGTTGTAATTAATATTCCAACCAACTGACTAGCTAGCAACTGCTTGATTAAGTCAATTTGGAGAGGGATGTGTTGTGTTTGGGCAGCTGACCAACTTTTGCAACATTTACCAAATTATAAGTTATGGGGCCTTTTGCATGTGTTAGAATAATACGTAAAAATGGTGCCTCTATTAATTCTAGTCGACCCCCATCATGTATATGTATAGTGAGTCTTCGTAATTTCCCTTGCTAATAGTCATATATGTAGGTTGATTATAGACATGGATGGCAAACATAAAATGTATACATGTTTTAGTGATCAAAAATCAAAGTTAGTTAAGTTAATTGACCGTTTTGCTATTCATTAATGATTGAGTTGCTGTATTTAAATCTAAATTAGTCATATGAGCTGAGTATATTAGAAATAAATGAAAGAGTAAATGTTTTCCATCCGCTTTGTTTAAGATTGAATGATGGGACCAAGTGACTAGTACATAAATTCGGTTTATGTGTTTTTCGTGTTTGTGTGAATCTGTTATTGGTTGAACCGATAATTCGAAGTTTTTGACAAATCCAACTGGAAGTTCACATACAGACTATGAATAGTATGCTTGTTAAATATTTAATGCACACATGTAGATTTATCGAGTAAGACTATCTGATCTATCTGCTTATATCGATTAGATTGAATTTATTCATGGGATACATACCTCTCCATGCCCATGTCTTTCATAGTGAGTTTGATGGTTTCTTCAGTGGCTCCCTCTTCTTGAAGCTCCTGTAACTTGGCATCAACAAGTTTCTTTTCCACATCAATGTCAAGTCCAGGTCTACCATTCATTGATTCACCCATATAGTAAGGACTTTCTTTTATAAGCCCAGCCGCCTCACCAGAAACATAAGCTGAAAAATGTGTAAGTCATGTTAAAGAAAAATTATATGATGAATTATGTGATACTTATTGAACTGTAATTAACTTTGTAGAAGCAACATTATTTCAGGAAAAAGGGTTTAGTGCTAACCAGTTGATACTTGGACGAACACCTTCAAATTAGGACATTTCTTGGCAAAGTCCAAAATGTGCTTGGCACCAAGTGTGTTGAGATACAATGAGACATCATATCTGAGAGAATTTTCCAAAAAATTATTCAGTTCATAGAAATGGAACTTATTTCTAATTTGGTCGACACTAGCCCCCTCCAAAAAAAAAAAAAAAAGAGATCAAGAATAATTTGATTCATAAGTTAATAAGTTTATCAAATGAGCATAACTTAGATGACTTTAGGTCAGATAATCTATTTTTTCTTAGCTAGCCATGGTATATAACAATAGAAAAGCAATTAAATACATCTAAATCAATTAAAGTTGACTAGGTGAAGTCTTCATTGACTAACTATATAAGGGTACTCTTGGAATCAAACCCCAGAAGGGACAAATGAAGGGCTACCTTGGATGTACCCTCTCTCCTTGACCCCACCCCAGTCAGCCCAAGCCTTATTGGATCGTATATAGGTCCCATGTAGACGAGAATTTTAAGAAAAGTAAAACATACAACTACTATAGTACTACAGTTGATAAATATTCATATTATAGCCTCCTAGGTTTAAATCCCTGCATAGAAGTATTTAATAACGTCTTATCCTAGTGGTTGAGACTAAGCTCTTGAAAATATTAGATCTCATAATCGATTCCCTTCTTTTCTATTGTATAGTACCACTCCCATAAAAAAAAGAAAAAAGAAAAAGAAAACAAAATTATATGATATGTGTGTATGGTGAATTAAATGGTGTTAAGTGTACCTCTCATCAAAGTTGGTGGTGGCAGCGAGGTTGACAATAACATCAATGTTCCTCAATAATTCCTCCATCAAATCAGGATCTTTGATGCTCAAGTCCTTGTGAGAAAGGTCACCAGGCACCACTGTTACCTTCTCTGATATGAAGGAAGTGAAATTTGCACCCATTTTTTGCTTCAGCACTTTGAACAGGTCCTTCCCTATTATCTGACACACAAATTAAGCTTTTGTCATAAAATTTGGTGCAGCGGCATCAAGTGCCTTGTCCCGGGCGGGAGGGCCGGGATCAAATCCTGCTATTCACACTTCTTGCGATGGTGGGATGTCCAGGACCACATGAGCCACTATCCCACCATCTTCGTCTTGCAACCGTTGTTACCAACTTGTTGGGATCCTTATAAGGGGTTCATATATATATAGACAATCTTATCCTTTCTGTCTTTCCAAAAATCTTTTCCTCATTAACTGGCTAAAATTAAAAGTATGTTCGCCTAATAGTGCAGAATTTATTGCTCTAGCTAGGAAAGAGGAGCAAATACTTCCTAACGTATACATTGTTATGAATGGGACAGATACAAATAGAAAGGAGGGATCATAAAAGTCCAAACACAGTGCACCCAACAATTTCAAAGGGACAATTTTAGAAATAAAAACTGTATAGGTAAATTCCATACGATTGATTCAAAAAAATTAGTTTCTCGATTAATTTTCTCAACAAAATAGTTCGAACACCACTTAAAGTATTATTTAAATTGAGGAGGAGAAACTCAAAAATTCATTCATATATAAATCGTACATTGCGAAGTCAATAGCATTAAATTTATCCACCTACTTACTTTCTGAAACATAACATGACTTTTGTACATTTTAATAAATAAATATTATAAGATCAAGAAACATTTGGTTGAGTCCATTATACGTGGACCTTAGAAATAATGCAATTCATATTATTACTATGTTATATACATTACATTAATAGTCAAAGAAAAATACCATAAAAATAGGAATTAACAATATAAATAAATCATGTATACCTCATTTTGCAATCTTAGAGAAGCAGACTTCTTGTCAGCTGCTCTTAGTAGAAGATAAAGTTTCTTCACATTCGGTTGAGTCCTCAGCACCTTCTCAGCAAATACTACACATTATATTCACAATTCAATATCAATATTTCCTCTAAAAAAACATCACAGTAATCTCCTCAGAACAAAACATAATTATGTATGTTTGTATATACATACTCTTGGCTAAAAATCCAGCTCCACCAGTGATCAAAATGGTCTTGTTCTCCAGGAACTTCAAAATGCTATTCGACTCCATTGTAGAGAGAGAGAGAGAGAGAGAGGCAGAAGAAGAAGGAAGAAGGATGGGTTTGGGAGTGGAGGTAGACGCAAATATATGGTATAGGCCAAAGCAGTAGGGGAAAAAAATAAATAAAATATATGAAAGAGTACACGCAAGCAAGATAGGTGGATTGATTGCTCCGGGTAGATTAAGATCTTGGTTGGCTAATTTTGTAGCAGAATCATCGCATTTTATTACAAACAATAATTATTATAATTAATCATTTCTTTAATATTGAATTGTCTTAGCTAAGTAAACAAGACCGTCCTCAAGATAGTTGTGAGTAGCGGTGGGCAATGGCTGGACCGATCAATTTGTGATGAACTCATGAATAAAATGGGCCAATATAGATTTTTGTATAGAGCATGGTATTGTTCAGATTAAGTTAGACTGACTTAATATATAGTTTTTGTAAATTAATATGATCGATAAGTTGATAAAAATATAGTCATTTTAAAAGTTATTAATTAGTATGCTGACAACAGATAAATTCAGACGACCCATTAACCTCCTTCAACTGACTAGTTAATTAATTTTTGACTCTACTTAAATGAGTTACACAACAATTAAGTGCTTAGCCCAACTCCTAGATGAGACCAGTGTTCTCAAACATAAATGTAAAGTGACTCCACTTTTTATTTTTATCAAAAGTTAGGTATTTGTAAGGGAAAAAAAGAAGTTTTATGTGCCATCTAATAAACATATCTCTTTGTTATATGTTGGCTTGAGGGTCACCAACAATCATACATAACTTAACCAGTTGAATTCTGGACAACGCGTACAATGTCAACGAGTTGTGAGTTTAAAATTATTTACTCCCCCAACCCTTAAAAAAGGGGAAAGGAAAAAAAAAGGAAAAAGGAAATGAGATAGTATTATCTGTAAAAGAAACTACGAAAGCATGCATGTTGGGTAGGGGCAATAAACATGTTTGCTTGGGTCAGTTTAGAGTTAGATTTTGTTGGATGAAGTACTTCACCAAACTTTTCTAAAATTTTATTTCTTTTTCTTTTTGGGTTTTGGGGGGGGGGGGGGGGGTTGGGGGGTTCCTGTTTTGGGGATGAGGATTTGGTTAATATGGCCCAATATATCTTGATTTACTCCTAAATAATTGAGGCAAAAACTTGAGATTGTCATGGTAACAAAAAGTTACATAGATTTCCAAGTTAACAGTGACAAAGACTAGACATTTTAATATTTCAAATTAGTTTTTTCGAATAATGTAATTTTGTTGATATTACATGTACTATTGTTTTTGTTTATTGATTGACTGTAATATGGATCTGTAATGGATATCAACTCTTTGAGTTTGAGCTACAGTAGCAGGTAAATTTTTTCAATAAGAAAGCTATACAAGTTTAACGGATCTCCTTGTTGAAGATTATATTGTAAACCATTGATTAAGTTTTCTTGCACTGAGTATTCATTTTACCATCCCTTCGCTTAGAATTGAGATTCATTATAAATGTCATATAATGTTTAGTTAATAAATTCATCCTTTATTATTTAAGGAAAATTTTACTCATTTCTTCACTTTCAAAATGAAACCTATTCCCCATACCACAAATTAGTACCCCCATCCCCTTTCTCCAAAAACATGGGGGAACTTGTTTATTTACTTATTTAGAGATCTCTTGGTATATTGGCACTGTAAATAGTCATTTAATTTATATATAAATGTTCAATTCGCAAAAAGCTACAAAAGTCAAATAATCCTTGTAACTGGTCATCTACAGGAAGAGGAGATTAGTAGCTCTTTGAATCTTTTCCATCCTTTTACGAAGCTAGATATTCAAATCGATGCAATGAGAGATAAAGATTGAACTAAAGGTCTAAGGAATTAGATGATCAAGTGTAGTGGTGAGAAATCAACTATGAAATACTCAAGAAAAGTTACAATGCAGATCATAAAATGATTCATTTACTTTAACTGACATTGATAAAGAAGGGATTGATCTTGGTAAGAAAACTGGGGTTACTATTTTAGGTAGACTTCGCAAAACTAACCCAAATCCATAGCCTCTTTAGGTGGACTTCGCAGATCATTAAATGATTCACTTACTTTAACTGGCAATGCTAAAGAGGGGATTGATCTTAGGAAGAAAATCGGAGTTACTATTGTAGGTAGACTACACAAAATTGACTCGAATCCATAGCCGAATCGACACCTAAAACAGCTAACCTAAAGTAGATTCGAAATTGAAATTGATCCGAACTAAACGGACCCCCAACCCGAACATTTTTTTCCTAACTAATTTTTCTTCACAAAATAAGCTTATTCGACTAAAAATCAAGCGACTTGAAATCAACCCGGCCCGAAAATGACCCGACCCAGAACCGAAGTAGAAACCAAGCTGAACTTGGTTGATCTGAGCACATTCCAATCCGAAGTCAAATCGAATGATCTGTTTGTCATATCTAAATCATTTATAGGAGATGAAATAGTACCTATCATAAAAAGACTTACTAGAAGTTTGGAAAAGAGCTTGAGGCAGTAAGCACGCTTAGCATTCACCCATTTGTCAGGTCTATTATTTATAGGAGATTATACACCTATCATAAAAAGGATTACTAGAAATTTCAAATAAAAGCTTGAGAGACAGTAAGCAAACACAACATCTTGAACCGACAGATTACTTTACATTACGAGCTAAGTAAGTTCCCCATCTAATGATTTGGTTTATTTACAAATTTGTAGTATAACTGATAATAAGAATTGAATGTAAAATCTATTTTTTATCTTTATCTCTTGTATTTCGAGATTTGCTCAAATAATTATTTTTTTGGGGGGTTCTTATTTCATTTTCTACACAAGAAACCTGTCCCCCCCATGCCAAACACTAGTACATAAAAGAAGCCTAAGAAAAAGGGCATAGGACACCATACTGTTGTAGTTATTGACATTGCATTTTCAACACAAAACCCATTATCCTCTATGCCCAAAATATGCTCACATTAATATTTTATTTATATTTAATTTCGAGAATAATTTGTTTTATTTTAATAGATGGATTAAATAAACGAAATGGTACCAAATTACATGACAGAAGTAAAAAGTAGGGATTAGGAATGTAGTTGAAGTTGTCCACCCAAAAGCCAATAATTAGGAAGACAGTGCTTGAAATATGGATGAGCATCTATAACTTCAGGATTTGTGAAAGTGTTTTAAAAAAAAAAAAAAAAAATTATACCAAAAAGACTTTCCCAATGAGGCATGGTCTTTAATATAGAACAGAAGCCAGCTACTTCAACATATTTGATGACGAAGGGATATTAATTTGTGGAACAAAAAATGCAGATTAGTTTGCAACTAATTCAAACTGTTAGGAATTCTCCCTCTCCCCCCCCCCCCCAAAAAAAAAAAACTGTTAGGAATTGGTTGTTAATTTTCACTTCGAAATCTAAAAAGTAATTAAAAAATTAATTGTACGTTGATGTCAGCTTTTTTCAAATTTTCTTATTATTATTCATATAATGTTAGCAATTACAAAAGCGTTTCATGGTATGCAGACTGATAAGGTACATGCAGCAACATGAGGAGCAAAGCAGCCTATCACAAGGTGATAAGGTACATGCAGCAACATGAGGAGCAAAGCAGCCTATCACAAGCACCTCTCAGTTTGTTACAAATAAGCTGACCTGGCATAACTAACTCCTCTAATCTGTTTGTATATATATCATGCCCCTTTGTACGGCTCTCCAGTTTTTTTGATACTTCACACAAAACCTGATTCAATGAAATGCGTAGCTATGGCCTCTTCTCCCTCTCTTCCCTCCTGGTGTTGAACTTAACATGGTATCAGAGCTGTCTTCAATCCAGTTGATATCAAAATCACGATTCTATTTTTTGATTCTATTCTTCTTGAAGCTTGAACGTTCTGCTTTACAATTGTCTTGCATATTCCTTCTCTTCAATTCGAACTATCATTCTTGATTCATTTTTTTTTTTTTCCAATCTTGATCTCGAATCAAGTAAGAATGACACATTTCTCACATGTAATCTGCAAAATGGCAGAAAACTTGAATGTTAATGACCCATCGCATATACTGTTTTTACATCCCTCTGACAATCCAAACAATGTCCTGGTCAGTGAGTTAATGAACGGGGAAAATTATGGCCTCTGGAAGAAAGCCATGGAAGTGGCACTGATTGCTAAAAACAAGCTTGGCTTTGTGTTAGGAACTTGCATCAAACCAGATGCTAATTCACCACTGGCTAGCCAGTGGGATTGGTGTGACAAAATGGTGATATCTTGGTTGATTAATGCTGTGATTAAAGATATAGGCCAGAGTCTCTTATTTTCTACCACAGCAAGATCAGTTTGGGTCCAATTGGAACAAAGATTTGGAGAAGCAGATGGAACAAGAATATTCAAAATTCAAAGAGATCTGTGTCTTGTTTCCCAGAATAATCTGTCAGTGGCAGATTATTTTACCCAAATCAAAAAAATGTGGGATGACTATAATAGCATGATTACCATTCCTCTGTGTAATTGTGGAACTGAATGTGCAAGTTTCTTGGCTGCACATAAACTGGTTCATGATCAACAACTCATGCAATTTCTGGTTGGCCTGAATGAAGAATACAAAACCATAAGAGGCAGTATACTTATGATGAAGCCCTTACCTAATATAGATCAAGTGTATAGTCTAATTCTGCTGGAGGAAAAGCAAAGATCTCTTAGTGCTATGTCACAGCTTAGCCAAGGTTCTTCAGCCTTTCATAGTAGATTGCAGGACAGTTATGTCACTGATCACAAAGCCTTGGTGATGCAGCAAAGATCATACAATCAGCAAAGAAGGGGATACAACAGTGGACAGATTACAGGCTTACCAACTGGGTCTAATAACAACTATGAGAGTATGCTAAGAGCTGGAATGCAAGATAGGAAGCACTTATTCTGTGACCACTGCAAAATGATGGGGCATACAATCAAGAAATGTTATAAGATTCATGGCTATCCCCCTGGACATAGGCTCTATAAAGGAAAAAGGATGACTGCATCAATTCAAACAACAGATGGTGTTCAAGCTAGTTGTGAGGCTTATGCTAATGCAGCAAATGCTTCCATGACAGTTCCAGCCCTTACTTCAGAACAATACAATCAACTGATGCAAGTTCTTAGCAAATACAATGCAGAACAAAGGCAAGGAAGTAATGATACTGTTACTGCTGCAGGATTTCTAGCAGGTAAAATATATTGCTTTCTCTCTACTGCTGATCATCATACCTGGATCATAGACAGTGGGGCCAGTGATCATATCACAGCTGATCTGTCCTTACTACATGATGTCAAGCCCATGCATCAAGACTGTTATATTACAATGCCAAATGGAAAGAAAGTGCAGATTAAGCACACTGGTTCGATGCTTTTGGCACCTGGCTTGGTCTTAAAGAATGTGCTACATACTCCAGAATTTCAATTCAATTTGTTATCCATAAGCAAATTAACCAAGCAGTTTTCAGCAAATGTCATATTTACTCCTGATTATTGTATGCTTCAGGACCCCATTTTGCAGAAGGAAGTGATCCTTGGTAAAGAAGACAAAGGATTATACTGTTATCACAAAGGCAATCAACCTCTCAACCTCAGCAATAATGTTCACAACTTACAGTCCACTGAAAGGCAAATGAAGGATGCTGCAGTCTGTCTCTCTGTTTCTGAGCTTTGGCATCTTAGATTAGGTCATTTACCTTTTCAGCACTTGAAGAATATTAGGATTACTCAGTGTAATAAAAGTAGTCATGGAGTATGTCAAATTTGTCCCATGGCTAAGTTGCACAGAACTTCATTCCCTTTGAGTACTACAAGATCTATGTCAATTTTTGAGCTTTTACATGTTGATATTTGGGGACCATACCCTCAGAAAACATACAATGGTTCACAATATTTCTTAACCATTGTGGATGATTACTCTAGAGCAACCTGGGTCCATTTGATGGCACACAAGAGCAATGCATTTCCTCTCTTAAAGGCCTTCATTATATTTGTTGAAAAACAATTTGCAACAGTTGTAAAAGTTGTGAGAACTGATAATGGATTAGAGTTTAAAGAAGCCTCAGCCTTGGAATTCTACAAAAGCAAAGGAATTACACATCAGACCTCCTGTGTAGATACACCCCAACAAAATGGGGTAGTTGAAAGGAAGTATCAACATTTATTACAAGTGACAAGGGCACTTATGTTCCAGTCAAATTTGCCTAAGAAGTATTGGGGAGAAGCTTTACTAACAGCTGTCTACCTTATTAACAGAATGCCTATAGCAATTCTGCAAGATCAGTCCCCTTTTCAAGTTTTACATAATGTCTCACCATCATATGAGCATTTAAAGACCTTTGGTTGCCTTTGCTTTGCTTCTACTCTGAAAAGACAAAGAGATAAACTCCAACCAAGGGCCAATCCCTGCATATTTTTGGGCTATCCTTATGGTCAAAAGGCCTACAAGCTCTTGGATTTAAAGACCAACAAAGTCTTTACTTCCAGAGATGTCATCTTCCATGAAAATATTTTTCCATTCCATCATATCAAAATTCAACCCTCAGCACCATTACCTGCAGTTCCAGATTTTATACATGAGACCACTGATTTTCAAGAACCCAATTTCAATCCCTTTTCTCAACAGCCTAATACTAGTACTGAACCCTTGCAAACTCCTCAGTCACCATCTATTCAGCCCACACATTCATCTCAAGAGGATTCCCAACAGCATGCAAGTGACATTCCCTCCACACCTACTTCTTCTATTTCACCTCCAGCACAAATTCATCCTATCAGAAGATTAACAAGGACACATCAACCGCCTCCATATTTGAGAGACTTCTTTTGTGGCATGGTAGAGTCCCAAGTGTTACCAGTAGAACATCATGCTCTAGTCTCCACTCTACATAAATATGTTGAACCCAAGAGCTATGAAGAAGCATCCAAACACCCAGGATGGGTGCAGGCCATGAACAAGGAAATTGAAGCTTTAAACAGCAATCAAACATGGGAATATGTTGATCTTCCTCCAGGAAAAAAGGCAATCAGTAGCAAATGGATGTACAAGGTGAAACTGAATTCAGATGGTACCCTAGAAAGGCTGAAGGCTAGAGTTGTCATAAGAGGTTTTACACAGCAGTATGGTGTTGATTATCAGGAAGTTTTCTCACCTGTTGTCAAAATGGCAACAATAAGAACCATCATAGCATTAGCAACAACAAACAAGTGGCATCTCTCTCAACTAGATGTGAACAATGCATTTTTACATGGAGACCTTAAAGAAGAAGTGTACATGGAAGTTCCCAAAGGCATATCAAATCCCTTAAACAAAGTATGCAAGCTCAAGAAGTCCTTGTATGGCTTGAAACAGGCCAGCAGACAGTGGTTCAGCAAACTCAGCAGCACACTAATTTCTTTGGGCTATCAACAATCAAAAAATGATTACTCTCTCTTCATCAACAAGTCATCCACCAATATCACTCTCATTGCAGTGTATGTAGATGACATTTTGATCACTGGTTCAAACCCAGCTGAAGTTCAACATGTAAAGCAACACCTTCAGAACTGTTTTGGCATAAAAGACCTTGGCACACTTCATTACTTTCTTGGATTGGAAGTTAGTTACATTCCAGAAGGAATCGTCCTCTCACAAAAGAAATTT
The DNA here is from genome assembly GCA_029747015.1 of Carnegiea gigantea. Taxonomy (NCBI): domain Eukaryota; kingdom Viridiplantae; phylum Streptophyta; class Magnoliopsida; order Caryophyllales; family Cactaceae; genus Carnegiea; species Carnegiea gigantea. The sequence continues at coordinate 576,839 of JAKOGI010000187.1, read as the reverse complement.
ACCTTAGAAATGCTGAAAGACAGTGGACTGTCAAACCTAAAGCCTGTTCCCACTCCCTTGCCATTAAACTGCAAGCTGTATCCAGAAGAAGGAGACCTCCTTCCAGACCCTACATATTACAGGGCCATGGTGGGCAAGTTGAACTTTCTGACCAACACAAGGCCAGACCTCAGTTTTACAGTCCAAACACTAAGCCAGTTCATGCAAAAACCAAGGACTTCACATCTTCAGGCACTCATACACACCATGAGATATGTCAGTTCCACAATAGGCAAAGGCATTCTTCTCCAAGCTACAGATCAGCTTTCCTTACAAGCATACTCTGATTCAGACTGGGCTGCATGCCCATTTTCCAGGAGATCCACTACAGGATATGTAATCCTCTTTGGTAATTCACCAATAAGCTGGAAAAGCAAGAAACAAAGCACCATTTCAAGGTCATCCTCAGAGGCAGAATACATGGCCATGTCACAAGCTGCAGCAGAGATCACATGGCTTGTAAGATTACTCGAGGAGATTGGAGTCCAATCCCTCAAACCTGTGACCCTCAATTGTGATAACCAATCTGCCATTCATATTGGGAAGAACCCAGTTTTTCACGAGAGAACAAAATATATTGAAATAGATTGCCATTTCACGAGAGAAAAGGTTCTAGAAGGCTTATTGCAACTGACATATATGCCTACATCACAGCAGCTTGCAGACATACTGACCAAAATATTGCCTTCTTCCAAGCAAGAGTTTTTACTCTCCAAGCTCGGAATGGTCTATAACTCTCACCATTCCAGCTTGAGGGGGGGTGATAAGGTACATGCAGCAACATGAGGAGCAAAGCAGCCTATCACAAGGTGATAAGGTACACGCAGCAACATGAGGAGCAAAGCAGCCTATCACAAGCACCTCTCAGTTTGTTACAAATAAGCTGACCTGGCATAACTAACTCCTCTAATCTGTTTGTATATATATCATGCCCCTTTGTACAGCTCTTTAGTTTTTTTGATACTTCACACAAAACCTGATTCAATGAAATGCGTAGCTATGGCCTCTTCTCCCTCTCTTCCCTCCTGGTGTTGAACTTAACACAGACCAATAGATAATTTAAGATACATATACAGTGGCACAAAGATATAGCTTCGTATCATATTCATTAATAGGAACATCCAATAAGGTTTCATAGTTGGCTCAAAGAATTACATCAAAAAAGTTCTCATGCGAGCCCATCTCACTCACAAATGCAATTTAAATACACTTGTACATTCATACTCCCTAAACATATAGAGGATGTTTGGCAAATAAATTTTTGAAAAACTTTTTAATCAAAAAGAGCTTTTTGGATCTAAATTAGCCATTTGGCTTAATTAAAAAGCTAAACTGGATGTTTGATAAAATAACTTTTTGGAAGAATTTTTTGAGTTTAAAAAACTAATTTGAAAAGGCTAATTCTGTCAGCTTTTTGAAAAAGTTTTTTGAGAATTAGCTTTTTGTCGAGTTCTCACATCCAATTGCCATTTTACTTTCCAAATTCTCTACTTTATCACTCAACTTTGTTTTTATGAAAACATTTTCAACCAGGTATAGCACCATATATAGCACCATGGAAACCAGTTATAAAAGCATTCCTAACCCAAGTTCTAAATTTTGAAACTCTATCATGCCATATAAGGGCAAATTCTATTTTTTGGAACTTATATTTCTTCGCTTTTCTAATTCATAGAACTCATTCCTGGATAACCCAGTAAAACATTTGTCATGACCTAATTATAACATAAAACCTTTTTTTAAAAAAGAAAAACAAAAAAATTAATAGGAAGACAAAAAATTGTGGAACACAAGTTGGAACTGCAGTGAGTTCCATCGCGCAAAGCAAGCACAAGAAAAGCAAACGAAGAATCAACACATGGTGGTGGGGCGCACTAGGCGGAATGTGCGTTCCCCAGTTGCGAATGCTCTAACAGGTGTTGGATGTTTTCTACCTTTTTAATAATAATAATAATAACAATAATAATAATAATAATAATAGACACACCCAGTGCCCCTCTCTTCCTTCTTGCCTTCGACACATCCCCACCATCACTGCCGCCCATATTCTTCGCCCCACCATTGTGAGTTAAAGGGCAGTCCGGTGCACAAGCATCCCGCGTTCACACAGGGTTCGGGGAAGGGCCGCACCCCAAAGGGCACCTGTTCGAATTCCCAAACGCCCACGTCGACACCGCAGCCACCCTTCCTCTATCTTCTTTCTCTCTCCACTCTTTCTAATCATTTTCTCTTTCAAGTTCCACTACAATAACTGGACCCATAAGGCGCCGAAGGGCCGAACGACAATCAATTACGTCATATTCTAAGTCCGTATATCACCCTCTTTGCCGCTCCTATCTCATCTACCCAAAAATCCCAAAATATATATTCCTGTCGAAGTTTTCTAAATCAGCTTCTCGATCAACCGAACTGAAATTTGGGGTCTAATTTGGTTGGATTAAATGGTGTTGCTCTGATTTGTAGCTTCGACAAGGTGTATTCAGGGAAGATAGATGACGGCAATCTTGAAATCATCCTGCGAATTTCAACATTATCGTTTGGCGTTGTCTTCATCGTCGACGAGATTATCCGCCTTGATCAACAATGGAGCAAGTGCACTATTTCTCGATTCTTGTTTACTTTTGCTTGTTGCAGTTGTTTTTTAATTGCAATTTACAATTTTATCCATAGAATCCTGCTGCATTCATGATTACGTGTAAATTTTTCGACGGTAGCATTTTGACGAATCCAAATTTGCAACTGTTAAATCCAAATTTACGAGGGGCTTGTTAGTCATTTTCTGTAATTTCTTCCGAAATTTATGAGACTATGGTCCTGTTCTTTTCGTTGGTAAATTCAAATGTACTAATTTTAATCAATTTCAACTCACTTTAATCTACTTCATAAATTTTAATCAACTTCAACCCACTTTAATCTATCTCATAAATTTTAATGAAAAAACACCAACTTCAACTAACTTTAACCTACTTCAACCTACATTGGGGGTGTTTGGCAAGTGACTTTTTGAAGAACTTTTTTACCAAAAAAGAGCTTTTTTGATCAAAATTATGTGTTTGATCAAGTAAGAAAACTAATCTTTGCTATTTGATGAAAGAGCTTTTTAGAAGAATTTTTTGGGTCCAAAAAGCTAATTTGAAAAGGCTAATTCTATAAGCTTTTAGAAGAGCTTTTTAAAGAATTAGCTTGTTGTCTCACAACCTTATTAGAAACAACTAATTTTACCAAATAGTTTTTCAATAAACAGCTAATATGAATAGCTAACTCAAACAGTTAATAGCTAACAGTTAAGGCAAACAGCTAACAGCTAACAACTGTTTGCTAAACAGATTTGCTAAACAGGGCCTTTAACCAATTTCCTATTGTTTTAACTCACTTTTTACCCATCACCCAACAAAAATTCAATTTAGTTCAGCCAATTTTAATATATTTCAATAAAAAAATAATCATTTCAATCTACTTTAACCAATCTCAATCAACTTCAACTCATATTTATCAACAAAAACAACACGCCCTATATGCATTTAAATTCAAACATAAGTGATATCATTAATTTAACAAGTGGCAAAGATATCCGCGGAGACAAATTCTTTTAGATGCTGTTGCAAGTACATGTGTATAAATTTTCAAGCTTGCGTTTACACCAAATTGTCAATGAAAAACTAAGAAGCATTTCTATATCTTTCATTGTTTTAACTGAGTATGATTATCTAAACCATATCATTAATTGAATGAAAAATATACACTATGATCTCTACGAATTCAGACTAATAAAACAAAATTTGTCATTCATACGCTCGCAGTCCCTAATTTTAGTGGAAATGTCAAATCCAATTTGGTACAAAAAGTAGAACATAATTCATTTGAGTTCATCATTACATGAAATAAATAGAGGGTGTAAGGTAGTTAGCTAGCTAGATGTAAATGTTGAACGTCAAATGCTAAATATCATCATGATTTGTTTCGTTTTCAAACAGTGAAAATTATAATCAAAGCTTGGTAAATGTCAATCCTTAAAAAATGGGCGAGTTGTGATATTGATTGTTTTGTCAGTGGAGAAGTTGGACAATCCACTGGGTCTGGGTCTGGGTCTGGGTCTCTTATACCAGGAAATATTCAATGGACCAATCGATGATGTGAAAATAAATTGTCTCCTACTTCCTTTCTGACAGATTTTCTTCCTTCTTATATCGTGGCTAACTTAAGGAAAAAAAATATTCATAAGTTTTTCACCAAGTTACAAATTTAGACATTAAGGTCGATTATCTCTATCATGATAATACGATTTCGAACTAAATTTGACTTTTTTTTAATTTATCATATATGAAATGAATTGATATATTCAGTTTGTATGATTTAGATTTTGAGGGGATAATATGTAGTCGAAGAGATGGACTAATAAATTATAGTTCACCTATCTCCTTATTTAGATTTTGGCCTCTTAAATATTTTACTTTCAATTAGTTTAATTTCCCCCCCCCCCCAAAAAAAAAAAACCTTTAAATCGTTGAAGTGTGAAAGTTGCATGCATTCCCTTGGAAGAGCATGCAGTGGGAATTGAAAAGAATGAGCTACCTTAGATGAACGAATCAATGAAAAGATGGTTGAATTAATTAAACTGTTGATATGAGTTTTAATTAAACATTTAAACTTACTAATTACGAGTCTTAATCATCAACCACTAGCAATGTTTACTTGCTCTTTGGAGCTTTGATTAATGACACAAAGCCATGCAAATTAACATATATCTTCACCCATCACGACAAGCCAACAGCTAATGGTCTTATTTGATGAACCATATGATTGATGTATCAATTTAGATTAGTTAAGTACGATAGCATTATCTTCCTTCTCAAACTTAATCATTTTTATTTTGTTTAATAAATTTACCATCTTCTTTATTATAATATTTTTTTTAATCTTTTGGATGGGATTATTTGTCTCTATTTCTATAAGAGTTGTCACGAATTGTGAGGTTTTCCACCGACGGAGAAGATGTTGTATCATCGAAATTTTTTTGTGGTAGAATTGTCATAATTTCGAAGCCGGGTGTCAGTGAGATTCATCTTAGCTATCTTGACGTTAAATTTTTATCTCAATATTTGAAATCTTTTATTATTCATGATTGATATTTAACCTAACTATCATTTGACATTTAATTAATGAGATCATCGGCTTTCTCATTTAAAAAAAGAAGAATGAAAAAAGGCCACTATTGGGTGTCATTTTAACTTCTAATTGAAATAAACTATATTTAAGAATTAACTTCGATGCCTTCTTTTTTGAAAATTAGAGGCCTATTAATCTTTTCCAATCAGAACATAACCATCCCAACCTTTTTTTTTTTTTTTTTTTTTTGGGAGTCCATAGGAGTTACTAAGGGCAATACAATACAATGGGGGAAGAGAGATTGAACATAGCTAAACCGTATTATACCCATAACCTCATTCTTAATCATCACTAAACTAAGACCTTATTAGTATAAATAATCTCACTTTAATTACATGATATATTGAGCAATCTACGTCATTTATCCTTGCAAGTTAACCATTAGCTCCGCTCTAATTAACGAATGATTAGGTCAATAAAAATACAAGTTAATTTGATTATTGGACATAATAGTATATGTATACAAAGAATAATAATTAGGGGTGATAATTCTAATCCTCAAAAGTTAGAAATAGATTAAGTCAATAAAAATAGAATTGGTTCGTTCTATAGGTTGAGTATAGATCATAAATAGGCACAACTTCTTCACATGTCTTTAATTTGTCTGCCTCATCACACATTAAAATTTGACCCCAAATATTTTTCTTATTAATTATAAATAAGGGAATATTCCAAAATGGTTTTTAGTCCTGCACAAATTTTCTAGTGGTAGGTATGTGTTTCTATTCATGCTCTAATTAGTATCTTGATTTTTTAGGGTTAAGGTCAACTTTAATAATTGTGGGCAAAGTGTCAAAAGACAAAGAATTGCATTTATGTTACAAGCAAGAGTACCTAGCTCAAGTTTTATGGTTTCTTAAGCTGTGCATTTTCTTGTAATGAAGAACAAGAGATTCTAAGAAATTTTTTACAAGAAAAAATATGTAGAAGAAAACAACTTGTCATGATCTAGTGAAATAGTCTCGATTAAAAGTAGTTAAGACATTAACAAAATGTGGCCAGATTGTAGGAAATTCATTGATCGCCCTTCCACCTCCCTTCAAAAAAACCCCAAAAAAAAAAAAAAAAGTAGAGGAAATGATTCTGTCCAGAAAGCTAATTTATAAAATTAGGTCAAGAAAATAATTTTAATCGAAGAAGCTAAATATAATTAAAGAACTCTTTAGCCTTTTTGTTTCTAATGTAAAGAGAGAAGTAAAGGCTGATATAAACAGTATTTGAACTAGAGTTGGGAAACGAATTGGGTCAGGTTCGACCATTAAATAAACAAGTTAATTTCGTGTCGGTGTCAAAAATAGTTTAGATTTGCTCAAAATTGAAAAATAACAAGTTTTCATACTAAAAGGTCAAATCATGTCGACTTTGAGTTGAAATCAATTCGGTTCAATTCGGGTTCGTATTACTCATAATAACTTCGGATTAGATTCGTGTTATATTATCGTATTGGATCAGATTTTTTCAACTGTAATTTGAACCCAAATACGTAGTAATAATTCCAAAGACTTTACTAAAGTCAGTAGCACCTTTTCTGAAAAGCTATTCCGCTTCCCTATCTAGTGTGAACACTGATCGGCATTTAATTAATTTGGTCCAGAGTCACTAGACTAGTTCAATTTAGATCGGTGCAAAGAATCACTTTTTAAAAAAAAAAAGAATCTAATGGATCATAAGTATTTGGTCTTAGAATTTAGAAACATTGGGACGTGGACACAAATCAACCCATTCACCCCATTTGCAACTGAATTTTACCAAATGGGTTGGGTGGGGCTATGTTTGGACCGGGCTTTAAAAACTGAAAATGAATGTACTTTTACACCATCCCTACCCGATCCTTTGCCTTCGACCCAAACCCATCCTCCATCTTGTCATCATGGATTGATTTATTCATGACCAATAAATAAGTTTTACAAACACAGATCTTAAAATTCCATGTATCTGGGCTATCAAGTGTATGTAACGTTACTTTAAAATTATGTTGGATCCCAAATCTTGTCTTTAAAGGGTCAACAAATGTTTGGAATTTTACTTTGAAATTATGTCGGAACCCAAATTCAAGTCACTCAAGGGCGACCTGGTCCCGTATTGGATTTTAAACTGATAAGAATAAAGCAAAGCAGTGGGGTTTTGCACATTGAATTATGAAAGAAAAGAACAGAAGCCCCTTCCAAAGGCAAGCATCACTATCAGAGGCCCCAACATGATGGAAGAGCAGTGGACGTGGGACATTGGGTTCAGCCGCCCACCTGCGTGAAAGAGTTGAGCTTCACTGCCCCAGCTGTTATGTAATACGTCAGCATATTTATGAGAAAAATGAAGTTATGAATTTTAAAAGGTGGAAAAAAAAATAGTTATAAGATATATAAATATCATATATATAAATATCATATCATATTAACTTTGATGATGGTTATGAAATTAACTACATCATCATCTAAGAAATGGGCAAATTTAAAGGACAAAAATAAAAAATAAACTAAATGCAAATTAACGGTGAACACGTATTGGACATCTAGGCGGATAATAGATCAGGTGATGGGTCAGATAGAGCATGACCTGAATTTAGCCCAATCCATCAAACAATCACTCATCATCCATATATTTCGAATTTCACCCGCTTTTTCGGATTGGATGGAACAGATATTCATGAAATGGGGGTGTAATTGCCACCCTTACATGTAGTAGCTATGCATAATCACTTCTTTCTTCTTCAAATACAATACATAAGGACTTAAATGAAGCTAGGTGACTCCATAAGGCCAGGGGGAATAATAAAGAATAGCATAAGATTCAAAGAAATAGTATATTATCGTTATCATTACCACATTTAAAAGATGTAATTATCAAAATACAACAAATGAAACAACTTTGTTATGAGCTTAAGTAAAAAAGAACAAGTTAAAACATATCATTTCCAATCAAGTCCCCTACTCCCTTCAATCACCAACCAGGTTACCCAAACCCAGTTGCTCGCCTTTATCATGATCAGATCGATTAAACAACATACATACAAATTAGAAGACAGCTTGATTGTAGCCTTCAAATTCTTCAAAAAGAAAAAAAAAAGGCGATCACAAATCGAACAATTTTTTCTCTTTTGAGCTTCTTGTTGCGGATGATGTTGAATCACTTGAAGACGTACTTTACAATCCCAGGGATATGAATGTTCATGAGGTAGTTCTCCCAATCAAAGGCCTTTGGATCAAAGCAGAAGACCTGATCAGTTTTCACTCCTCTCTCTCTCACCGCGATCCTTAGCTTCTCCGTGTTCAAATCATCATAGCTAAATATTCATAACAATTAGCAAGATCATTAGCATTTCATTGAAAATGTATAGTATATTTTTGTAGCAAAAAATGATGTTGATGATGACTTACATGCCCTTGAAGAACAAATAAGGCCTGTAGATGTCAATCAACCGTGTAACGCGGTTGATCTTCATGCTCATGTTCATGTATGTGCTTTGGAAGGACTTGCAAAACACAGCGTTTGCGATTTCTAGCCCCTTCAGAGACAAGACAATTTCAGATTTCGATTGATTTCAAGTCCATATATAATTGCTCATAAAAAACTTAATTTCCCTACCATTGAGAAAGTCATTTTAAGCAGCTTTTCAGTTGTACATTACAAAATATTATGGTGGATTGAGGAAAATATTTTGAAATAGTAGCTAGCAAGGGAAGATGGGTACTTTGAACATGTAGATAGTAATGATAAATCAAGGGAATATTATATCAATCCACAATAATTGGTACCTTCAAGGGGAGCAGATAATTAAGGGTAAGGTATCTCTTGAAGCTAGCCATGGAGTCTAAGACCTTGACATGGCTAACAATAACAGCATTTCCATCCTTGTCAATCCAGGGGTGCTTGGTGAAGTAGTGATAGCCAGCCTCATGAACAACTGTGAGTTTCAATGGATTCTTTACAGACGAACCAATATGATAGATGGTTGTTTCACCTTTGTGATTTGCGTGCGCCTCCATTGCTGCTATCATGGCATTCACCACCATATCAGCGGGAATCTGTCCAAGAAGAAGGCGAAGATTTCAGAACTCATAGCTGGTGCATAAAATTTTCTTATGAAGCAGTATCAAAAGATGTATATATGACTTGTTTGTGCTAAATAATTTCACTGAACTTAATATATTTACCAGATCGATAATTGACTGAAGGTCACCAGGGAAATATGGCAGTCGCCCTTTACCATAAGCAACAAGTAGACTGTCAATAGTCCTACAGAATTTCAATCATATTTTATCAGTACAAATTCAACTTTTGAGCCGAAATCTTCTTAAACTGCCAAAAACAATAAAGTAAATGAAACAGACTAATTACCTGATGCCTTCTACCCAACCAGGAATGGGTTCTTTGTAGGTGCTGGTGACGATGGTAGGGCGAACAATGACAAGAGGAATGTCTCCTTTTTCTTGCATTAGCACCATCTCTCCTAATGCCTTTGTGAACACATAGACATTAGGCCATCCCCAATGTCTAGCCCTATTGATCAATTGCCCAATAAAAATAAAGTTAAAAAAATTGTGATACTAATGAGAAACTTATCAATTGTTTACCCTTTTTTCAATCATTCTTTTAGTAATTTCCCACAAGTATTGTATGACAAAAGGCATAAAAGTGAACATAAGAGATCAACCGTAATTTATTGAGTCAACTATGAAGAAATTTAATGATCAACTTGGCTGTTGCTCAAATTTGTTCTTTCAATATGAATGAAAGATCGGTCAAATAAATTTTAATCGCTTTTACAGATAGGTAACTGTGCTCTTTACATAGTTCAAAAATTATCGTACCAAAGTTACTGTCCTAGCTGTGTTAACCCCCCCCCCCCCCTTTGGCTCTTAGCCTCTTATTATGTATTTTTTAAAACCATTAGAGTGTTCTTTAAGAAGGGAGAAAAACTTGAATTTCTAATGCAACTAAGTCCTGATACCTAGACACGCAATCAATATACTCCAAACACATAGAGCCTTTCCCCTATACCAATTTAGTTTCTTATAATCATACCGTTTCCTATACCATACTCTTATAAATATGTACTCTCATAAACTTGCCTATCTAAATGGAAATTTGATGCATAATGAATATATATATATATATATATATATATATATAATATATATATATATATATATATATATATATATATATATATATATATATATATATATATATATATATATATATATATATATAGTTTGACATTCACGGTCCATAAACCTGAGCGTTCTAGCTATTTCAAAGCTCATAAAAATTGTATGTTCAATCTATACAAATTGCTAGAGGAGAAAACCAACTAGAATGAAAATGGCTCATGCATAATAAGCAAAGGGTGCTTCATGAATGGGAAACAAGTCTAATTTCGTGCATCAAACATGCATATCTGTATAGTTGGTGCATGGTAATAAACCAAGGCAAAAAATGCGATGGGTAGGTGATTGGTTGGTGTATAGTTGGTGAATCGCTGAATAAGCTTTGGAATCGCCAACGCATATTTTGGCATGCATATGTTTGGATTGTCTTTCTATGACTCGAACTGCGTATGAAAAAACTGAATCGCTCCGTCATCGACGGAGACAGCCAAAGGAATAAGCCATGCATGAGTGGATCGACATTTGCCATAAATTTTAACTTCTTGGGGACGAAGAAATTAAGAAAAATAGTGTGAAAGACTCAAATACTTTGTTAGTAAAACAGTTGGCCCACCAATCATATATCCAAGACATGATATAATTGTGGACTTCAACCATAAATAAATAAATATTTTAGAAACAAATATGTTTGATTCTATTCCGTAACGTACTGGTGATCACAATATGGATTAAAATTGGATTCCATTTGTTTTTTCTTCCAAATACATGATTTTAAGATTTAAGTCTCATCTCCAATCTCTTAGTTTTCATTCTTTGATTTCATTCAACTCGAGGTTTTGTAGCCAAGCAGCTTACAATATTTATTAATAATTAGCTTACGGATTTGTTTGTAGTTGGATATTTCAGACATATAAGTCAACTTATACAAGATTTAAACTCATATCTCCCGTGACAAATCCCAACTAATTAATACCTACCTAGTAAAATAGAGGACGGTTAATGCATGCTTCTATATAATTTTGATTTGGTCTACATGCAGGAGGTGGTCGGCCAACCGTTTAGTCAATTATGATAAAAAGAGTTGACCTATAAAATCCAGTTAGATCACGTCCTGGTTATATCATATATGAATGGTCGGCCAACTGTTTTACTAACAAAGTATTTGAGTCTTTCACACTGACTAAAACAGGTATTTAAAGATATTTATTTTTGCAGTACGTACCTCTCCATGCCCATGTCCTTCATTGTGAGTTTGATGGTTTTTTCTGTGGCTCCATCATCTTGTAGCTCTTGTAATTTGGCCTCAACAAGTTTCTTCTCTATTTCGATGTCAAGCCCAGGTTTCCCATTTAGTGTGTCACCCATATAATAGGGGCTCTCTCTTACAAGGCCCGCCGTCTCACCAGAAACGTAAGCTGAAAAAACACACACAATGTCACAAACCATATGTGTGTATTGATATACCAAAATTATGTTACAGTAGTTTTTATATTTGAAATGTACTCCGAATCTGTAGAGCACAAGGCTTAGTACTAACCAGTTGATACTTGGAGGAGCACCTTCAAATTGGAGCATTGCTTGGCAAAGTCTAGTATATGCCTGGCTCCGAACGTGTTGAGATACAATGAGACATCGTACCTCTCATCGAAGTTGGTAGTTGCAGCTAGATTGACAAGGACATCAATGTCCCTGAATAATTCATCGTTTAATTTAGGGTCTTTGATGCCCAAGTCCTTACAAGTTATGTCACCAGGCACCACCATTATCTTTTCTGATATGAAGGATTCAAAATTTGCACCCATCTTCTGCTTCAAAACTCTGAATAGGTCCTTCCCTAACACCTAATTATAACACACCAGAAAACAGAACTCATAAGTTTTTTTGTCTCCTAATTGAAGTGGATAAAATACATACTAGTTGGACGAAAATTTTCTGAGTACTTATAAATTTAAGTGAAGTTTTAACTTTAAATTAGTTAAGTGATAATACATGGAAAATTTTTGTAAGTTGCATGCATGCTAGCTAATACCATGCATTTATTATATTAATATGTATGCATAGAACAACAACAACAACGTGTATTATATTTCGAGTACACTTCTCAAGACTAGGATATGTGTTTTCATTTAGAAACTGATAATTAAGCCTACAAAACACCCCCCCTTTCAAAAAAAAAAAAAAAAGATCTACGGTCAGCTGAAAAAATACATACATTAATTTCTTCCCCAAAACAAAGATAACTCTTTTTTCTAAATATTTTTTTTTCTACGGAAAAAAAAACAGTAGGAAGGAAATTATACCTCATTTTGCAGTCTTACAGAAGCAGACTTGTTATCAGTTGCCCTTAATAGAAGATAGAGTTTCTTTACATTTGGTTGAGTCCTCAATACCTTCTCGGCAAATACTACACAAAAAAATTTAATTTATGAATATGATTTTAATCACATTAAGCTCCTCAACATAAAAAAATAAAAACCCAAAGAAAAAAGAAGAAGAAAAATAGGATAATTATGTATGTATACTTTTAGCTAAAAATCCAGCTCCACCAGTGACTAAAATGGCCTTGTTCTCCAGGAACTTCAAAATGCCATTCAACTCCATTGGGGAAAGAGAGAGAGAGAGAGAGAGCACGCACGAGCGAGAGAGAGAGGAAGAAGAAGAAGAAGAAGAAGAAGAAGTAGTGCAGAGAGAGAGGGATATGAAGGGTGGGTGGAGAAGCAAGTATATATATACATATGGAGTAGGCCAAATTAATGCACTAAAGAAGAAAAATAACAGACGGAAGTGTATAAAAGAGTACACGAAAGGCAAATAGGTGGATTAATTGTCGGGGTAGATTGAGATCTTGGTTGGCTACTTTTTGTACGTAGTGTAGGAGAGAATCTTATCATTTTATTATCAAAATTATGAGACTAATTTTTAATTATGTCAAGGTGTTAGGCTATTAACTGAGTGAAATAATCTTTGCTCCACATAGCTCTAAGGCATCCCCAGCCCTTTACTCGCATGCCTGGGTTTGGGCTCGCGTACGGCACGTGTTAATTCTAGCCTATGCCACGCGTGTAGAGGCACGGGGGATGGAACTGGAGCAGTTCCGTCCCGCGAGCTTTTTTTTTGTCGCCTAGTGGAGTCGAGACGCATCGTTTGAAGCATTAGTAGAAAAGGAAGTGCTGCGTTTGGGGAGTCCCAGGAGACAAAAAAGCAAAGGCTGAAAAGCCTTAGAACCTGTGCTACTTTTTTGCTCTGTGAATTGTGCTGTTGCTTCTACACCTATTTTCAATTGTTCTTTTTTTTATTGTGAAGTTATGTTTATTGTTTTAATTATTAATTTTGAACTCATTCCACGGTAAGTAATTATTATTTAATTATATTTATTTTTTTATTAAATTAATTGTGTGAAGTTATATTTTTTGAACTAAAAATTTTTGTTTTTTGTGTTGTGGTTAGATATTTTTGAACTAATAGTTATCTCTTAATTTTAAAAATAAAAAATATTCACATAAATTACAAAAGTTAAAATAGAAGTAAAAAATTTTATGTCAACAAAATAAATATTCATAACTCTTAAAAAAAATAAAATTGACACATGTAACAAAAGTTAAAACCCAAACACAACATAAAAAATAAAAAGTAATAAATTAAGTTCAAATTGTGGGCTCCATGTAATTAATTGTTCTGAAATGAGTTCCATTGGTTGGAAATTTAAATGGAATGTAGGTGGAACTCATGCTGACGTGGCAAGCTTGAGTTCCAAAAAATGAAACTTGGGTTGGGGATGCCCTAATGTACAAATGTAGGGTGTCACATTCCTAACAGAAAGTCTTGAAAGTCGGTGCCATAAATTTGAGTTCACATTCAGCATAAATGCAAATTTATTAACTTTTATACCTCTTTAATTTACTTCTAAAAATGCATATATATAAATATATCCAAACAAAAAAGCTGGCACATGGCGGCAAAAAAGATAAATTAGCTTTTATGATGACCTTGTCTTATAAAGGAATTTTGTTTATAATTTGTGAAGAAGTTTTGTTGAATATGATTAGCATAATTAAATGCAAAATTCCTCAACTGTCAACCTGCTTTAAATTTTTTTTGAACTAATTTATTAAAAAAAACAGTTAAAAAAGTTAGCCAGTTTATTAAAGTTTAAATTAAAATCTCTACATATTTTTATTTTATTTTTGATTTAGAGAAAGAAAAGACATATGTAGGTGAAATTTGAATTTAAATCTTTAACAACACCTACAAGTCGAACATTTTACTCATTAAATTAACTAACGTATATTATATGTCAAGGTAATCTAGCATCAGAAATTTGAATCTATTCCACAAAAGTCAGTCAGTGTCATCTAAAATAATACAAACAAATTCATCTTTAAATTTAGAAAATATTTCTGGGTGATGAGAAATTTTTGCAATATATAATTGCATACTTTAAGCTAAACCCTTCTATTAGCTCACCCAACTAAATGGACAACGTGTCTGATGTCAATGCAAGTCTCTGTACAGAACTATACGGTTGTCGCCCCCCCCCCCCCCCCCCACCAAAAAAAAAAAAAAAAAAAGAGTTCACATTAATTGTATATATGAAAGCATGCATACGTGGCGTAGAGGCAAGATATTTTCTTGGGGTTCAGATTGAGTTAGATTTGGTTGGATGAAGTATGTCACCAAACTATTCCAATTTAGTGTCTTTTCTTCAGGAGTCAGTGTTTTAGGGGAATAAGGATTTGGTCACTGTGCATGGTCCAACATGGCATCTTAATTTGCTGCTAAATGATTTTACCCGAAATTGAGATTAATCACTATTCACTATCATACAAGATTAAATTATCTATGTTCACAGTGTTCGTGATAAGATTAGACATATCGATTTTTGAAGATGCAATGATAGGTGGCTTCTAGTATCGTATGCAATGGCGGATATGGATATATAGAATATGAGTGTCCATTTATTAAACTTATTTTAGGAGTGTTCATATATAGTTATATACCAATCTAACCTCCCTTAAAATATAGCTTATCAGAAAATTTTTTGGTAAGAGATGTCCATAGATGCTTCAACCCTTCATATAGATCTACAATTTATTTGGTTTTTTTCCCTTAATAGTTTATATTTGGCTGAACTCTTTATTTACTTTTTTGGATAGAACTAAAGTATTGATAGCCCTTAAGAAGATCAAGGGAAGACCCATTCTTCTTAGCCAGTGGGTATCTCTGAGCCCACTAAGAAGACTAAGGGAAGACCCAGCTGCTCCTGGCTAGGAGGTTACCTCTAAGCCTACTAAAAAGAGAAAGACAACCTCAGTTCCTTTGTCTTAGTCACAGCGTCTGCAGATGCCCAGCTCAGTCCTCGCTCATTCATCTTCACATCTGGAGTTAGCTCCAAATCAAGCTCCAAGGCACAAGTTCAAAGGAAGAAGATTGTTCTCATCCGGTAGAGAATTAACTCTCTATCTTAGTTGAATCATTGCATGAATCAATGTTGCTGGATTCAGTTACCTAAACATAGTTCATTAGTTAGTTTAATTATGAAGATTATGACTTCAATACCCTATCTCCTCCCCCTTATTGTTCAGTTGCAAATGTTAAGTAGTTGGTGGACATGTTATCACCATTTGATTGTTAGTGAGTTACAAAGACCATGTTTTTACTGTTTTAATATGTATAACTAGCAAAGAACCACATATTTTGCTCATTAACATGCTCCTTCATCTCCTCGACATCATCAATTTTCACCACATATGCACCATCCTTGCCTACATTATTTATTTCTTGTTTTCCTCTAATAACTCTTCCAGAACCACCACCTTCTTCTTCCTCTACCTACATAGAAAAGCTCTACCTTAGACGCAACCATAATATGGCCAAAGGAAAATTTTTTCATATCTGAACGCAAGATACTCAAGCTCAGTTCAACCTTTGTATTTAGTACAATGAACCTTTTGCTTTGAAGCATGAGAGCCATGGGTAGAAGAGCCTTCCATCCCTTTCAAAAAATCTGTCCACATACAACACACACAAACGCTCAAATCAACAAAAATAATGAGCAAAATTAAATTACCAATAATAAGGAATTTCCCATTATTATTTTGCTTGCTTCCTTTACTTATGCAAGTGTGCTGCCTCAAAAAGATGCCTATTTAATTATAAGCCTCATCTTATACATGATATTGATGAATAAAAAAAGAACATATTATTTTGCATATAAATTAAGAGCTTGCATTGGTAATCTATGCTTTTGGATCACAAGTGGAAACCTATACCCTTCACATCATTCTACAATCCAATTTTTTTCTCCCCCATCTACATTCCATGTATAGATCATTAACATGGATTACTGACTTGGATCATCAAATAAAATACCTTTCAAGGACCATACCACTAAACATATTTAATTAATTTTAGCCTTTTATTTTGTATTACCCATTGGTACGAATACATTGTAGAAAAATAATTCATATATTTTCCGAAAATTTGAATAGTTAATCTCTAACAGTGATTTTTTTTGTAAGTGTAATAGCAAACTTCATATAAAAAAGATACCACATATCAATATAATAATTTTCGATAATAGAAGTAGTACATATATAAATTAACACATAAGAATTTAAGATTATATTTAACATTTTGTAACTTAACAATTCACATATAAATTGTCACGGTAAGTCAAAAATTTAGTTGAACATATATCATGTCAGATTGAGTCTTATTCTTTGTGTGTTATTTTTCATAAATGAAGGGTGTAGTATTTATAGAAGTTAAAAACCAAAATAAAAGAAAATAAAAAATTACAAAGGCCAAAAAATAGCCGTTGCGGTCTGGGGCAATGACTATATTCATCTAGACTAGCCCAAACGATCATATTTACAGCTTTCTCCTTTTTGAAAATAAAAAACCCCAATGGTCGCATTAAAAAAAAAGAAAAAACTAAAGCCCATATCAAAATGACGTCGTTTCATTACTGCGCTAGCCAAAAAAAGGAAAAGAAAGCTCTAGGTGGATCATTGCAGGAGGCCAGACTGTGAGGCGAGCCGTGTGAATTGTTGATGTGATAATATCTGGAATTGAGAGCCTCCTTTTAGAACTGCTATTTAACTACAATGCAAGTGTTCTAAGTCATGTCCATATTAGATGGTTGTAATTGTTAATTAAAAAAAAGAGGCCCAAAGCAGCAAGTTGTGTCCAAAATTGAGTTGGCTTCTGGCTAGTTTGTGACAACCTTGCACCTCCCTTGGGCCTTCGGAATTGCGGCGTCTTATCGCGGGACCATGAAGATTGAACCCAACAAGTCGGTGGCAGTGGTTGTCCAGAATGCCCTATTAATTTATTAGTTTACACGGTACAGACCCCCCCCCCCCCTCTTCTCCCGGGGGTTGTGGAATTAATGGTTTCCCCTTGTTTTCGGGAATCAAATTTGAGGGTGATCAATGGACCCTTCAGGCTCAATTAGTCGGCAATAGACTTTTATTGGGTCTAATGTGATCTTTTAATTAAGTTTCTCATGCATCTTTCACAACTAATAGCCCTTGTTTTTTTTCTGTTAATATCATTAGCCATAAAGGTTGTCATAAGGTTGAGACAAAGCAAAGAACACAAAACTGACCCAAAACAAAATAAGAAAGTACAATTGAAATGGTTGTCAAAGGTTATCGTCAAATTAAATTTTATTTTGCTAGGATTCTTAATGAGAAAGTACAATTGAAATAGTTGTCTCCCATAAAGTCTTCTCGTACAATTGTGTATCAAATTGACTCATCGAATGCTTATATTATTTTGTTAGGATTCCTCATGAGAATTTACAAACGGCACACACATTCAAATACTTACGACACGCCTCTTCAAAACAACATCCTTTAGATACAACAATTAAGATGGTGCTAACCGAATCATGAATTCTAACTTTAGAGGGTTTTCTTCTACTGATAATTAAAGTATTTTATATTGATTTTATCCTGTACCGATGAAAAACGCACCATGCCAGATAACTTTAGGAGAAATCCTATTGAATCAAACCCTCTTCATCAAATCATTAGCTTCTTCCCCATCAAACTTGCGAGCCTACTTCAATATCCTCTTAATATTGGTCTGGAACTACCTACCCGGTTTAATGCCAATCTCAAAGTCGGTTGAGATTACGGGTCCAAGTCTTCCACCAAAAACCTTCAAAGCCAAAACTAAATTTCTGATTTAACATCAAAGCTTCTCCTATTTGAATCACTACATAAATCCATCCCTTAACATCAAACCTTCTTCACTATTACCGACATTTTGTTGAAGCCTTTCATTTTTTTCTTCGATAGTCTCAAAGTTATCCTGCACATTGACCTAGCTAGCTCTATAACAAAGCCGAATTGACTCTTATTAAGCCTCATAATTGACTCTTATCACTCTACTAGAGTAAATGCCTTCCTCTATAATATCAAAATTAATCATGAGAAGATTAATATGCCAAAAGTAACCAATGACACTATAAGAGGATTGCGTGCATATATATATATATATATATATATATATAGACGGAGATAGATAGATATAAGAGGATATAGCGAGATAGATAATGAGAGATGAGATGATATACACAAAACACATCAACATACATATATATATATATATATATATATATATATAGTATATAGATAGATATATTATATATATATATATATATATATATATATATATACATATATATATATATATGTATATATATATACACACATACATATATATATATATATATATATATATATATATATATATATATATATATATATATATATATATATATATATATATATATATATATATATATATATATATATATATATATACATATATATATATATATATATATATATATATATATATATATATATATATATATATATATAGAGAGAGTATAGAGAGATACAGACACACACACACACACACAAACACACACACAGATACAGAGGTAGATATACAAGATATAGAGATGAGAGATATATATGAGATAGTAGATATGACTATTATAGTATATATATGTATATATATTATATAATATAATTATATATGAGTGTATATATATATATCTGTATGGTGGGTTTGTGTAGTAAATATATATATATATATATAATAATATATATATATTATATACAATAGATATATATATATAGATATATGTTCGTGTGTGTGTTGTTGTGTGTGTATATATAATTATATAGATATTATATAATCTATATATATAATATATATATATACAACATTGGGTGGGGTGTATAGTAATATTCTATAGATATATGTATATTAGTATAGATAGATATATATATATATATATAGAGATAATTATATTATATATATATTATATATATATATCATATATATATATATTAAGGCCAAACTAAGAGAATGCTCAAGAGTTTTTTTTTTTTTTTTTTCTTTTGAGTCTTGAATCCTCAATTTCACTGAACTCGAGCTACTGTTGATCCAATAAGTGGTAGAGCTCTCTCATCACAGATTTTCTCTATTCATAAGACTCAAACTCGATACCTCACTTCAAGAGAACAAGTACCAAACCACTTGAAATAACATGTATTGGTATTATGTAGAGTTAACTAGTTTGCAATATAAATATCAACTCAAGTGTTTAGCTTATTTGTCCAACTACTTTTCCCCCCCGGTAGAGAACCTTATTTCAACACTTCGCTGCTACTGATGTAAAATCAGTCAAAGACATATTTAACAAGTCCAGGGATATGAATGTTGATGAGGTAGTCTTCCCAGTCAAAGGCCTTCGGATCGAAATAAAAGACTTCTGTTTCTGCGCCTCTATCATTTGCAGCAGCTCTCAGCTTCTCCAAGTTTTGATCATCATAACTGAAAATATACAATTTTTAGGGTTTACTAACATTTACTTTATTAAACATGTATGTATTGTGTAAAAAAAAAAAAAAACTGAAGTTGATTGATGATGACTCACATGGTTTTGAAGAACAAATAGGGTTTGTAAACGTCTTGTAATCGCATCATGAGGTTGATCTTCCCGCTCATGTCCATGCATGCGTGTCGGAAGTACTGGCAAAACATAGTATTTGCAATCTGTAGCCCCTTCAAAGACACCGAAACTCGAGCGTTAGATTATAGTACTGTTTAAAGTAAAATGTCATATTAGACTGATTGCACATCTAAAGTTGAATATAGACAACTTTTCTGCAATTTAAGGGATTGAGGATGAAATTGAAAACATGTAATTCCCAACTCTCCAGAGGCGGAGAGAGTGTGGTATCAGTAGAGTCAATTAACACCCCTCTTTTAAACAAATTTTTACAAAATGGTATACCGCAAAACTAAAAGACGTAGGTTATAAATAAATAAAAATTGTGGCAAGGAGATAAACGAAGATATGGCTGGCCTAGTGGTCCGAGGACCCACATTGTTGTTCTTTGGTCAAGACGTCGCGGGTGGAGTCCTACTTCTTGCATTTTGTTTGTTTTGGAATTTTTTAAAATTTAATGTTCCCAATCTGAAAGCTCTTTTGACTTATGTTCCACATACAAGATAGAAACCATAGTGTCTCTATACGTCCAAATCCTACCCCCTCTATTAGTCTCTCTATTATCTTGCTGTCTGCCTATCTCGCACCGTAGCACCAGGCCACCAACGTCCGCCCTTTGTCCCTCGTCGTTGGTGCTCCCGCCAGGTCGGATGTTCGCTGTGAGCCGGTGAACCTGAGTCATATTCGTCGTGTCAGTGGCCATAGGGTTTGTCATCTCTCCAAATTTGAAGTTGAAAGTTTAATAATTCCAGTTTAGTACTTTAATTGACTTCAATTTATTGTTTAATCCTTTAATTTGTAGACTATTTTTTCATTTAATTTATGATTCCAATTTGCCAATTTCAATTTAAAATTGTTTAATTTGTCGGTTTAATTACAATTCTAAGTTAAAGTGTATAGATATTTAAAATTGTTTAATTTGTGTATTACTACTTTTGTTCTTTGCAGTTCTTCGTATTTTGAAGTTGGCACAAAATGGTAGGCAAATTATTACATACTTCTGGGAGCATGTACTTCCATTGCCACATATATATACTTTTTTAATGTATATTTATCATATGAGCGATTATTAATATATATTTCGCTTACATGGCTTCCCGGAGTATGTACTCTTGGGTGTATGATATTGCCTTTGTGGTCCGACATCATAGAATATCACAATTACCTACCATTTATTAAAACTGTTGGTTGCAGAACATAAATCATGAATATCAAGTAATGAAACCAAAAAAAAAAAAAAAAAAAACCTTTAGGCCATGAAGTGAATACGCCAAACATGAAATGAAACTACAAATAATTAATCTCCACCATCTAATTGCACAAAAATTGGAAAAAAAAAAGAAATTGTACGCCAAGTTAAAGAAAATTTTACTCCAATAAACCATTGAAACTGAATAGCTGAAAAAAAATCACTAATAACAATAAACAAAAATTAAATATATTAATATTTGATTAAATGAAAAATCTAAAATTCACATAAGAGAGAGGGACGGAGACATGGAAATATATTTGGAAAATTGGAATGTAGTTTTACATGAGAAGCGGAGAGAAAGATATATTTAAGCTTAGGTGTATTTTATTTTATTTTATTTTTCTATTAAAGTACAACTTTATAATTGTAGTCTTTATATTTAAAAAATTAAGAATGTCACTCTAGGTTAAGTATATTTAGAGGATATCTGTTACTTTTTAGAACTATTTTAGAAGTGTCTATATATAACAATCGGGTCCCATTTAAGATAACTCATTAATTTTTTTTTTTTTGGGGGGGGGGGGGGAAGTCTAACATAGGTGCGCTCATGCGGCCACCCATTGGGTCAATACTACACATGGGGCCACTAGTTGTGCAGCCAGTTTGCCTACACACAACCGAGCGGGGAGGGGGATGTTGTGTAAATGACGAACTTATTCATCAACTACGTATCTTCATGGCTTCAACTATCAACTTAAATACTTAGCTGATTTAGTTCCTTACTAGCTTCTCTAATTCTCAATTTAGGATCGCAAATTTGCCAAGGTTTACAAACATCTACTCGATCCAAAACCCGAATCTCAGGTAAGACTCGTATTAAGTTCTTGATAGTAACTAATGTTAACCTTTGAAAAATACAACATATAATTAAGGATATTAGTGTTGGTACCTTCAAGGGGAGCAGATAACGAAGGGTGAGATATCTCTTGAAGCTATCTACAGAGTCTAAGAACTTGATATGGCTAACTATGACGGGCCTTCCATCCTTGTTAATCCATGGATGCTTGGTGAAGTATTGGTAGGAAGTGTCATGAATAACTCTGAATTTTACGGGATGTCTTAAGGACGAACCAATATGGTAGATTATGGGATCACCTGCCCAATTTGCATGAGCCTCCATCGCTGTTATAATTGCATTCACCACCATATCACCTGGAATCTATTTGAGAAAGGGTTCAAACAAATTCAAAATTCACAAATGACAACTCATGCATAAAAGTATCTTATATAGGAACACTTGTATAAGAAAGGTATGCATGTGCTAAATAACTTTTATGAACTTAATATTTGTTACCATGTCTATGATTGTTTCAAGATCACCAGGGAAGTATGTCAATCTCCCTTTACCATATGGAACGATTATACTGTCAACAGTCCTACAATAATTTCAATCATATTTAATTTTCTCAGTAAAAATTCTAATTTTCATGCAGCCAAACTAAATCTTCTTACATAAAAAACATATATTATCATGGTACCTAACGCCTTCAACCCACCCAGGCATGGGCTCTTTGTAGGTACTGGTGACAATAGTAGGGCGAACAATGACAAGAGGAATGTCTTCTTTTTCTTGCATTAGTACCATCTCTCCTAATGCCTTTGTGAATACGTACACATTAGGCCATCCCCAATGCCTTGACCTAGTTGATCAATTGCCAAAAGACAAAGTCAAAAAGTTGGGAGAAACTATGAGAAATTTGGCCTACTAAATTCACTCCCATAATTCCTCTTTAACAACAGCAAGTTTTACCATTAGCTCGCCGATATTTGGAAAAGATAATTAACATCAAAGAATGCAGTTGGTGGCAATAATAATGTTATAAGTTCAGAGCCAGCCGACAGTATATTTACCATTAGCTTTCTGGAGAGAATTATTTAATTTGATGTTTTATATTTACTTTTATTAGGAGATATTCATTATATATGCTATATGGTTTTTCATTAATGAATCATTCCTTTTTTTTTTTGGTTAAAAAAAGAACAGCAAGTTTTTTTAAAAAAACTTTTTAAAGAACAGAAAACCTTTATCATCAATTGAGAGATTCTAGTAGTGAGTGATGCTGTTAAAATATTTATCACTAGTACAAGTTTAACCTTTGTGACTGTCATTGGAATAACATGGTCAGTTGTTTGGTAGTGGCCTTGTATTATTATGGTTATCAATTTAATTAAAACAAAACGGATAGGACTTCAAACTTCTCTGATGATACACTTGCAAGCATATGGCTTTAAATTAAATAGGGATATTTTGTTTAATATTCTCATATTTTTGAAAAAATTCATGTGATGTACCGTGTGAAAATAAATATAAGTTCTACTAATAATATTTATCAATTTATTTTCATAGAACATCTTTATTTTCATACACACACACACACATATATATATATACACACACACACACATACATATACAGACATATTATATAATATATATATATATATTATATATATATATATAATATATAATATATAATATATATATATTATATATATATATGCACACACACTACATATACATCAGATATATTATATAATATATATATATATATATATATATATATATAGATATATATATATATATATATATCTATATATATATATATATATATATATATGACACACACACACACACGTACATCATACATATAAAGATATATAGATTATATATATATAATATATATATATATATAATATATATATATATATCACACATATATTATACATACAACATACCTACATACAATACATACTATATATATATATATATATATATATATATTAGATATATATATATATATATATAATATACATACCATACATAATATATATATATATATATATATAATATATTATATGATATATATATATAGATATATTAATATATAATATATATATAATTATGTATGATACATATATACATATATACTATGCATTACATCATACATACTACTATACATATATACATACATACATACATCATAATAGATATATATATTATATATATATATATATATTATATAATATATATTTTATATATAATATATATATATATATATATATATATATGTTAATACAAAACAAAACCTCTAAATTTTTGACATGTGTCATTCTAACAAATTTTTAAGATAATTAATAGTTTTTATTTATTTATAAGAAAAAGGAGTTAGTCAATTATAATGGGGAAATTTTCTTTCTAAAAATTTTTTTTTCACCATTAATTGCAATTCCAAAGATTTTCTTTCCAAATAAAAAAAGACAATGCTCAATAATTGTACAACATTATATTATATTACTTTTGATCACAAAAATTATATTATATTACTAATATTACTTCCAATATCACCTAAAATAATGTATTATACTGTAATAGAGCAAATGCACCAATAACAATAACACCACCACCTCCCAGTATGGGTCCCGCTTTTACGGGGTCTGGGTTAGAGAGTAAATGCACCATCTATATATAATCTGTTGTGCATATTTAGTTTTTAATTTTTAACAAACTTTGGCTATTAATACAAAGTATTATAAAGACACAAAGTCGCATACACATATTTTTGATATTATATATCTTATTTACCATAAAAACATCATTAGTATTATCAATAAGTGATGAAAGATATGCTATTTTCATTATTATTTTCTAACCATCTATTTGACCATAAACATTTATACAAATATAAAATATTAGAGATTTTACATACAATAAAATGTCAGTTATGGATCATATATGTAAAAGAAAATACCACCAAAATTTACTACTATAAGGTACAAATTTGCTTTCAATTTTCAAGGCATAAGACGCCAAGCTATTACTAACAAATAAGATTATATTACCTTTAATTTAATTCATATTATTAGTATAATATGTGAAAACTGATCAGATTTTTAAATTTTCAGCATACTATAGTCCAAGTGAGTACCAACAATTTTTTTTTCCAAACGACTAGTATCTTCTCTTTAACACATTCTTATTGTGATATTTTTCTATTAAACTACAAATAATTACTATAATTAAAATGTTTATGAGATCAATGCATCGCATGGATCCTTAATACTAGTGATATATCAAATGAATTTTCTAAAAATATGGGGAGTAAAAAATGAAATATTCTATCAGCTAAATCCCGTAAAACTTATAATTTCTCACTCAAAGTCAAACATCCTACCTAAATGAAATCCTTCCAATTTTGGTATGATCTTTCTAAGAGTATTAGATCTAGGGCTGAGCAGGACCCAATATTCGGTCCATTTTCATGGAACCGACCCCGGTCCAGGTTGGAATCGGGTCCAAAGATCTGGATCTAGTGTTGGTCCCAACTGGAACTTGGTCCAAGATTTTGAAACCGGTCCTAGAGCCCGTTGGGACCGAGTCTAGAACCGAGTACTTGATTCCTAATTTTTTTAATTTTGTTTTATTTTATTTCATTTAAATTTTTTACTTGGGTTGTGACTTTGTAAGAGAACCAATACACCCAACAAGTTAGCTAATCAATCGTTCAAAATTAAATTTAATAGAGTGATAGCTAAACATTTACCATACATTAAAGTCCAATTGGTTAGCTAATAAATAGCGTTTCATTTCATCCAAGCGTAAAAGAATATCATCTACTCATACTATTATACATTAACAAAAAGATTTAGTAATATCAATGGATAGCAGGAAATTATGGCGGTATCGGAAGAACAATACCTAATGTCAACAGGCAAACGGGTAACTCAAACATATTTTTTTAGAAAAAAACTGATTGAGTTGGGTAATTGGGTAACGGCTCCGGTTCCCTTTCTAAGTTTCCAGGACCTGACTCCGGGCCTGGTTGCAACTAATTTCAAGATTTCGAAATTAGTCCCGGATCCGGTTATGAATTCGGCAAATTCAAACCGGGTTCGGGTCCGAAATTGAGTACCCGATTTTTTGCCCAACCCTGATCTGCCTTTGCCAACTCTTCGACCGTAGAATCACGAGCCTCATAATCATACACATATTAATACTTGTGTATGTGGGAATAGAAATGTTTCAAAGAGGATAAAATCAAACGGACCTAAAATTAAGCTCATTCAATCAAAATCTAAACAGTTGCATGCAAGCCTGAAATTGAGGCCGTTTACAGTGGCCGCCCCGCGAGATAAAAGAGAGGAGAGAGGGAATGGGTTAGGCAAACAACGAGCTGCAATGATGACCTCGTCCCTCATGATTCACGGCGAGGCTCAAACGAGAGAGCCAACTCGTGA
Organism: Carnegiea gigantea; assembly: GCA_029747015.1. Taxonomy (NCBI): domain Eukaryota; kingdom Viridiplantae; phylum Streptophyta; class Magnoliopsida; order Caryophyllales; family Cactaceae; genus Carnegiea; species Carnegiea gigantea. The sequence goes on along the minus strand of JAKOGI010000187.1, from coordinate 550,004 downwards.
GGCCTTTTTTATTTTTTAGATTATTTTAATTAGTTTTTTATTTTTAATTTGAAAAATAAAGTTGTGTATTGTATAGTGGGTTGATGGGTATTATTTTATTTGGTGAGGTAAAATGGTAAGCCCTCTACTGCAGAAAGTGAGGACTGTAAGCCAAAAAGTTGGAGAGAAGTCTGATGTGGCAGTAGTAGGCCCCCACTGATGAGCCAAAAAATAGGCTCACCGCCGGGTTTGCTCTGACAATGTGCGCCCCTATATTTTGTGCAGTGTGCCCAATAAATGAAAGCAAACATTAATTAGCTATGAGTTGATAATTGCTCAAATTCTATACTAACATATGGACGTCTTGTCTCAACTAGTGAAGTTATGAGAGTTGTTATTAAGAGCTTGTTCTCTTTGACTTATTTTTAGAAGAATAAGTTTAGATAAATTTAATTTAAAATCAGTTCAAAATCAGTTTTATTAAGGGTCTGTTTTCTTCGACTTGTTCTTTGAAGATTAAGTTAAGATAAGTTCAGTTCAGAATAAATTCATAATTAGTTTTATTAATAAGTTCAAAATAAGTTCAGAATAAAATTCAGCAAATAAGTTTAGAATAAGTTCAGCAAATAGGTTCAGAAATTTGTTCTATAATAAGTTCAGAATAAGTTCAATAAATAAGTTTCAGAATAAGTTCAACAAATAAATTCAGAATAAGTTTAAATGAGTTTAGTTCAGTACAAGTTCAGTCAAAATAAGGCGAAGAGAACAGGCCCTAATAAGTTCAGAATAAGTTGATAATAAGTTCGGCAAATAAGTTCAGAACTCATCAAAAGTTTAGAAAATAATTAAACAATTAATCACACATTGCAACATTAATCATTTACATTTGTGACTGAAATTTTACATTTTTTACATCAATAAAAATTTTGAAGTAGGACCATGGGCTTGCACCAAATATTTAATTTTAAAATGTGTAGTTTTTTGTAAGATGTATTATTTTGTGAACAATTGTTCGAAAATGTACATTTGTATATGTAGTGAAAATAATTTATGAATTAATGTTTAGAACTATTAGAAATTGTCCAAAATTTGGATGCTAATTGCCTATGCACATGGATGCTAATTGTCGACTCTTTTATTTTTATTTTAGCTTGCACTTTATGTTATTTCATTAATTTCTTTGGATGGACAATCCAATATGATAGTTGTTGGACTTTTTAAATTTTTACCTACCGTACAATGCAACAACAACCACACAACAAGATAATAACCTTATAAAAAAAAGAACATTCACTAATAATGATGATGATGATGATGATGATGATAATAATAACAACAACAACAACAACAACAACAACAACAACAACAACAACAACAACAATAATAATAATAATAATAATAATAATAATAACAACAACAACAACAACAACAATAATACTTAGCAACAACAACAATTAAATAAATTATAATTATTCACCAAATAAAAGTTCAGAATAAAAGTTAAAGGCCTGTTCTCTTCAGCTTATTTTTTGAAGAATAAGGGCCTGTTCTCTTCGCCTTATTTTGACTGAACTCATTCTGAACTGAACTTATCTAAACTTATTCTGAATTTATTTGTTGAACTTATTCTGAACTTATTCTGAAACTTATTTACTGAACTTATTCTGAACTTATTATACAACAAATTTATGAACCTATTTGCTGAACTTAATCTGAACTTATTTATTGAATTTTATTATGAACTTATTCTAAACTTATTAATAAAACTGATTATGAACTTATTCTGATCTGAACTTATCTGAACTTATTCTTCAAAAAATAAGTCGAAGAGAACAAGCTCTAAGTTCAGATAAGTTCAGTTCAGAATTAGTTTATTAAGGGCATGTTCTCTTCGACTTATTTTTTGAAGAATAAGTTCAGATAAGTTCAGTTCAGAACAAGTTCAGAATCAGTTAAATAAGTTCAGAATAAGTTCAGAATAAAATTCAGCAAATAAGTTCAGAATAAGTTCAGCAAATGGGTTCATAAACTTGTTCTATACTAAGTTCATAATAAGTTCAGTAAATAAGTTTCAGAAAAAGTTCAGAATAAGGGCCTGTTCTCTTTGCCTTATTTTGTCTGAACTTATTCTGAACGGAACTTATCTGAACTTATTCTGAATTTATTTGTTGAATTTATTTTGAAATTTATTTACTAAACTTATTCTGAAATTATCTGAACTTATTATAGAACAAATTTATGAACCTATTTGCTAAACTTTTCTGAAATTATTTGCTGAATTTTATTCTAAACTTATTTTGAACTTATTAATAAAATTGATTATGAACTTATTATAAACTGAACTTATCTGAACTTATTCTTCAAAAAATAAGTCAAAGAGAACAGAGCCTAAGTTCAACAAATAAATTCAGAACAAGACACTATTCTCTTCGGCTTAATTTTTAAAAAATAAGGTCAAATAAGTTCAGTTCAGAATAAGTTCAGAATCAGTTTTATTAATAAGTTCAAAATAAGTTCAGAATAAAATTCAGCAAATAAGTTCAGAATTAGGGCCGGTTCTTTTCGCCTTATTTTAACTAAACTTATTCTGAATTTATCTTATTTGAACTTATTTTGAACTTATTCTGAGGTTATTTACTGAATTTATTCTGAACTTATTCTGAACTGAACTTTTCTGAACTTATTCTAAACTTATTTTGAAGTTATTTACTAAACTTATTATTCTGAACTTTCTGAACTGAACTTATCTGAACTTATTCTAAACCTTCTGAACTAAACTTATTCTGAATTTATTCTGAATTGAACTTATCTAAATTCATTCTGTCTGAAAATAAGTCAAAAAGAATAGGCCCTAAGTTCAGCAAATAGGTTCATAAATTTGTTCTATAATAAGTTTAGAATAAGTTCAGTAAATAAGTTTCAGAATAAGTTCAGAATAAGTTCAACAAATAAATTCAAAATAAGTTCAGATAAGTTCAGTTCAGAATAAGTTCAGTCAAAATAAGGCGAAGAGAACAGGTCCTAACTTCAGATGAGTTTAATTCAGAATAAGTTCAGTCAAAATAAGGCGAAAAAAATAGGCTCTAATAAGTTTAGAAAAAGTTGACAATAAGTTCAGCAAATAAGTTTAGAACTCATCAAAAGTTCGAAAAATAATTAAATAATTAATCGCACATTGTAATATTAACCATTTATATTTTTGACTGAAATTTTATGTTATGTACATCAATAAAAACTTTGAGGTGGGACCATAGACTTGCACCAAATGTTTAATTTTAAAATGTGTTTTTTTTTGTAAGATGTATTATTTTGTGAACAATTGTTCGAAAATGTAAATTTGTATATATAGTAAAAATAATTTATGAATCAATGTTTAGAACTATTAGGAATTGTCCAAAACTTGGATGCTAATTGCCTATGCACATAGACGCTAATTGCCGACTCTTTCATTTTTATTTTAGCTTGCACTTACGTTATGTCATTAACTTCTTTGGATGGACAACCCAATATGATAGTTGTTGAACTTTTTAAATTTCTACCCACCGTACAATCCAACAACAATCACACAACAAAATAATAACTTTCTTAAAAAAAGAACATTCACTAATGATGATGATGATGATGATGATGATAATAATAACAATAACAACAACAATAACAATAAATATAATAATAAGAATAAGAATAAGAATAAGAATAAGAATAATAATAATCATAATAATAATAACAAATAATAATCACTATAATACTTAGCGACAACAACAACAATTAAATAAATTATAATTATTCACCAAATAAAAGCTCAGAATAAAAGTTAAGGGCCTGTTCTCTTCGACTTATTTTTTGAAGATAAGTTCAGATAAGTTCACTTCAGAATTAGTTTTACTAACAAGTTCAGAATACGTTCAGAATAAAATTCAGCAAATAAGTTCAGAATAAGTTCAGCAAATAGGTTCATGAATTTGTTCTATAATAAGTTCAAAATAAGTTCAGAATAAGAGGCTGTTCCCTTTGACTTATTTTTTGAAGAATAAATTCAGATAAGTTCAGTTCAAAATAAGTTCAGAATCAGTTTTATTAATAAGTTTAGAATAAGTTCAGAATAAAATTCAGTAAATAAGTTCAGAATAAAAGTCTGTTCTCTTCGTCTTATTTTGACTAAACTTATTCTGAACTGAACTTATTTGAACTTATTCTGAATTTATTTGTTGAACTTAGGGCATATTCTTTTCGACTTATTTTCAGACAGAATAAGTTCAGATAAGTCCAGTTGAGAATAAGTTCAGAATAAGTTTAGTTCAGAAGTTCAGAATAAGTTCAGATAAGTTCAGTTCAGAAAGTTCAGAATAATAAGTTTAGTAAATAACTTCATGATAAGTTTAGAATAAGTTCAGATAAGTTAAGTTCAGAATAAGTTCAATCAAAATAAGGTGAAAAGAACAGACCCTTATTCTAAACTTATTCTGAAACTTATTTACTAAACTTAGGCCCTGTCTCTTGGACTTATTTTTTGAAAAATAAGTTTAGATAAGTTCAGTTCAGAATAAGTTCAAAATCAGTTTTATTAATAAGTTCAAAATAAGTTCAGAATAAAATTCAGCAAATAAGTTCAGAATAAGTTCAGCAAACAGGTTGATAAATTTGTTCTATAATACGTTCAAAATAAGGGCCTGTTCTCTTCAACTTGTTTTTTGAAGAATAAGTTCAGATAAGTTCAGTGAGAATAAGTTTAAAATTAGTTTTATTAATAAGTTTAGAATAAGTTTAGAATAAAATTCAGCAAATAAGTTCAGAATAAGTTTAACAAATAGGTTCATAAATTTATTTTATAGTAAGTTCAGAATAAGTTCAGTAAATAAGTTTCAGAATAAGTTCAGAATAAGTTTAACAAATAAATTCAGAATAAGTTCAGATAAGTTAAACTCAGAACAAGTTCAGTCAAAATAAAGCAAAGAGAACAGGCCCTAAGTTCATTCAAAATAAGATAAAGAGAACAGGCCTTTATTTTAAACTTATTCAGAACTT